>CM040832.1:1751718-1826718 GCA_022828995.1 Vimba vimba | reverse complement strand
GTGCAAAATAGGAATGACACATGCGTCGCTGTACAAAGTCAATTGCGCTGGGTGCAAGATAGGGCCCTGAAAGTGTTTTTGTGTTTGTTCCTGTGTAAACATGCGCAGATGGATGTGCTGAGACCTTTAAAAAAACATCTGAAGACGCACCTCAAACAATTAACTAATCCTCAATCATACTGTAACATGCATTTTATGGAAGGAATTTTTTGGGGGAATAAAGACTAGGAAAGACTCAGAATATACATTAGGATAGCACTGTAATAGGGTCAACACCAATTCACATGCTCTCTCCCACACATGTAACTCACTGCTGGCTGATCAGTCATGATTGAGCATTAGAAGATCCATGAACGAACCCTAAACAGATAACACACACACACACACACACACTTAAGGACTTGACAAGACAGTGAACAAGATGAATATGCATATGATTTTCCTGAATATTCAGATGTGTGATGTGGGAAGATGTTAAACTGCAGATGTTCTTTGACCTCTGAACTCTCTCCACTGCTAATGATGCCATTAGTCTGACTTTAAAGCCACTGTCAGCATTCATCTAAAAGGCTTTTCATATCCAGATATATTAGTCTGTACATTTAATTGACTTTTAAAGTTTTAAATGAAGCATTCATCAGGTTGTGCGTCACTGATGCACTTAGAGTCGGTTACATGTGTTAAAAAAGCCTTTCTGGATGAAACCTTGACGTATCATGCACTGGTCATATTTCACCCAGAAAACAATAATAATTCTCCCAATGTGTATTTTTAGGATCATTAAGATTATTTTCTTTAATTCATTGTCCACCAAATTCACATTACTAAAAAGAAAAAGTAAAAAAAACACATAATCGTCCTAAAAATGGACTTTATGCAAAATATATATCTTCTTATTTTTCCCTTACAGCTTTTGTGCTGTAATACAGACACTTCTTCATGAGATCCACTGTTATATTTGCAGAAATACAGACACTTTTATAAGTCTGATCACTTTATTATTTATGGCTTTTGAGTCAGACATTATTTGCTTGACACTGGAACATTGAGTACATTTAGATTAACATTCACGTCACACTTACACACACAAGACACATTTGTTGATATTTTAGTGGTTATGTGAAGTTATATTGTCTTTAATGCTGGATCCATGTGAATTCACTCTTTACATTGAGTATTTGTCATATTTGACAAGCTGTCTGGTAATACAGTTTATCTCTATGGCAACAGTTTTCTTTTGGTAAGATAATGTTAAATTAGAGACCAGCTCATTCTTACCTCTACAGAGAGTTTCAGACGTCTTTCCGGTGAGAGTTTAAATTGCTGTGGAGGAAGTGCACATTACCTGGAAATTGTGGGTCTTTACAGCGTTCGCTCACTAATTTCACACATAGATTGGTGTTTCACATGGAGCGATGGAAATTATGTGCAATTGTGAAGAAAAAAAACATTATTTTCTTGGACATTAAGTTAGCTCAAACTTTGCTGTAACTTTCAGTTTTGATATTTTGATATTTTTTAGATATAATATTCCTTAAAATCAGATTTCAGAAAATGACACATGTAAACGCCTCAAAAGCTATTTTGCGATTAAATGAGATCACACAAAGAGTCTGTTATGTAAGTTTTAATATCTTGGCACGGCCTGGAAAGGTACTTTATAGAATCTATAAAAGACTCTGGTCCCAGGCTGATCATGCAGTTGTGCATGGCGGGAAAGGCTCTCAGCCAATCAGATTCAAGAACCAGAACTAACTGTTGTATAAAGGTAATCAATGCTGACATTCAGACCAGATTGTGAGTGTGATATTCCTGTTAAACAACAGTTCAATAAGTTAATATTGAGTTACTTGCATTTTAGTGGCAAAATTGCCAGTTACTTTGCCTTTTTTGCTCCACCAAACAGAGACACAGCAGATCCAACACAACACTCAAAAGCTGTTTTATAATTCTGTTTTTAATGAATAATTCAAATGACTCGTTCATAAAGACAGTCATCTTTTTCTGTCCTGAAACGAAACAAAACATTTGACTGAGTGATTTAGTGACTCGTTCATAACGCCAGCGCTCTTGGACCAATGCTTGACTGGAACTGTTGTTGATGTTAATGTTTATAATATAGGTAACACTTTACAGTAAGGTTCATTAGTTAACATTAGTTAACTACCTTAGTTAACATGAACTAATATTGAACTGCACCAATACAGCATTTATTAATCTTTGTTAATGTTAATTTCAACATTTACTAATACTTTATTAAAATCTTGTTAACATTAGTTAATGCACTGTGAACAAACAATGAACAGCTGTGTTTTTATTAACTAACGTTAACAAAGATTATTAAATACAGTAATAAATGTATTTCTTATGGTTAGTACATGTTGGTTAATACATTAATGTTAACTAATGAACCTTATTGTAAAGTGTTAGCAACAACATATATTCATATCTTTGTTATTTATAATCTGATAATTCATATACCTCAATGGCATATACAGTGATAATATAGTTTACATTTTGCAATAATATAAACAATCCATCAGTTGAGATTAGTTTCACATGAGTGATCTGTATGTATGCAGATAAAGTTGGACACACTTATAGTTATATAGAGAGCTGTGCATTTTGTGAATATTAATAAACAAGCAGTTCAGATTTGCTTTATACAGTACATTTACATTTATGCATTTGGCAGACGCTTTTATCCAAAGCGACTTACATTGTATTTAAAGGTACACATTTACATGCTTATCAATTTTTGCTTTCCCTGGGAATTGAACCCATGACCTTGGCGTTGCAAGCGCCAGCGCTCTACTGTTTGAGCTACAGGAAAGATATAGTACAGTATATATCGCTTTATAGCGCAATTTCTTTGACGTCACTTCACAGCTTCCATAGATGAACATTATTTATTGTTGCATAGCAACATTCTGTTAGTATTTTTATTATGTAGAAACAATTTCAAAAACAGGTTGTGTGATATTGTGAACATTTGCTCTGATCGAGTATGGCATCAGCTTGACAACAGCAGCTCTAGAAGTGGAACAGCCGTGTGAACACAACGCCATGTCGCCATCACTACAATCACAGACACAAACATGTTACAAATCTTCACTGGTGTTCTGCTTCTTCTTGAGATTCTCCGTCTGTCTGTAGTCTCAACATATTTGCTACAGTTTTACTGGTCATTGGCGTTCACACATGGTATTAGTTACTCTCTGTGTGTTTGTGTGTGTGTGTGTGTGTTTATGTGCTGGCTCTTTTTTCCTGCACTCTCAGCGCTCTCCAGATGTGTGTTGCCTTTTGAACTAGATGTCACAAGGACAACACAAACAAACCAGACTCAGTTTGTGGAGCTGTGCTTGTTTGTGTCTCAGTAGGTGGGCTCTGATCCATATCAGGCTCATTCTGCTGGACATTAAAATAAACGGGCTGAGACGCAGGGGTTAGCAGGGCGAAGCGAGGGTTGATTTCATGGTGAGAGAGGGGTCACAGCAGAGGTCGGAGGGCAGAATGCTCTAGAGTCGCTTGTCTTTAGTTTTAAGGTGCCGGACTGATGGCCTGTTTCTCATTTCCTGTAAGATGTGCCGGGGGTGATGCTCTGATTTCCACTCTCACTCTCTCTTTTCATTTTTCCCATTGAGTCTATGTCTGCATTCATGCTCAGTCGTAGCTTTTGGGTTTTGATTTTTGATTTTTTGCAGTCTACTAAAAGAACTCACACTAACAATAAAGAAGTGCCAGTGTTTTTTGGATTTGGTACGATGGCAGTACCTTGTTTTTTACAGTGTAGCTTATTAGTAGCATGGTGTACCTCTGAATAGCATGTAGTATAGCACCAATAGACTACCAGTGTACTTTTTGCCAATGCAACAACTTTAATGGCAAGATGAAGCTATTATTACATTCCTATTAAATAACTGCATTTATGTGAATTAATACTCATGTGTTTTTAAGTGACCTCAGATTACTAAACTAATGACTCTGTTGACCCGAGCATTATTCATTTTTGCTGCTCAGAATGAAGTGATTGAAAAAGCTGAAGAGGTAGACATGATGTCACAAGAGGCCGACTCATAACAGGAAACATAATTATATATAATATGATATAATATACATATATATATATGAAGAATTCAGATGCAAAAGCCTCTAAGTGCCATCTGAAATTTTCTTCTAGAATGTTCATTTTTATAAACCTCGTATATTTAAGTTAAGTAATTTCACTTAAATGACAATTAATAGGTAATTTGCATTGCCATTTAAGTGAAATTATTGAACTTAAATATACGAGCTTGATCAAAATGATCATTCTAGAAGAAAATTTCAGATGGCACTTTTTCATCTGAGGCTTTTGCATCTGAACTCGGTAAGATATTTTTAATGTAAAATATATGTGTATTACTTGCATTACGGCAATGAGAATTTGGGGGGATATAGACTTAACTGCCATGAAAATAATGCCAAGATACCGAAATATCTTAATGGTCCTTAAATAGGCTTCATTTTGTGTAAGCAAAAATATCATAATTTCTTATTGTTCCTATTGATTTTGGAATCAAATATGGCATTTCTTGGGCAATTTGCCCAAATGTCACTTCTATCTGGCTGGACGGCCGCAGTGTTGAAAAATCAATGTTTTTTTCACGTGTTGGTTTGGAGACAAACGTCTCCCCTCGTTCCTTTAGACATGAGCAGTCAGAACATATAAAAGTGGAACAAGCAAGACGTTTTGATGTTTGCTTTGAGGTGCATTCGATGTGAATGCCGTCTGGGGTGTTGGAGAGAGGAGCTCTGACCTCTACTCGCAGGGCACCGCTGTAAACCCAGCCGAATCTGAGGAGATTGCGTTTCCGTTGAAGTGTAGGAGCATGTAGGAGGATGTATGTGTGTGTGGGGGCGCGTGTGTGTGAATAAAAAGCCAGGATTGGATGCAAAAACACATGGAGAAGTGTTGTTCTCCCCAGTGAAGCTTCAGCTCATCCCTCAGTGTGCTGGACTGATTTAACTGCGCTGATTCGCCCTGGAGCGTAACGTTACCCAATAACAGCAAAAGACCAGGAGAGGAGAATGCGAGGGGAGTGTGTGTGTGTGTGTGGCTTCATCAATAATCACTGCGTCTTGAACTTTTCTTGAAAACACACTTTTGCTGACCCTTGCTCCGGCTTGTGTGTGTTTGCGTCTGCAGCTCTTGGCGTATGGAGGCATGCTGGTGTATACGGTCTCTCATGACACAGAGAGCCAAGACGACCCGGTTCACATCATCAGCGCTCCTGATGTCATCATAGAGGTACGTATGTCCAATCGCAAATGCATTCACACTGGATTTGATAGGATCAAGTGAAATAAATGGTTTCTTTAAACTCTCCGCGGTTGTGATTCATAGTGAAATATTCAGGCAGACTTTCCCTTTAGGCCTCACAACTAAACAGAATTTTTCCCTCCAACTATTTCATTGAAAACTTGTCTGATAACGTTCACTTGGCCTCCTCTTTAGCTCAAGTTTTGGTCAGAAGGTCATGAAAAGATTTTTAATCTAAATGGTTGCATGCTAACAAATTTGACTGTAAAAAAAAAAAAAAAAAAAGTAAAAGATGTACTGTAACGCATGTCCACTTAAGGCAAGTTGTAGAACCCAAGTGCAGTTTATTATTATTCAAAAACAAGATCAAACATAAAATAAAGGCGTGGCACTCAAAACAAAAACATGGACTTGACGCTGACCAACAGTTGAACAGGGAAACAATACATGACAAAGACACAAGGCAAACATTAGGCCTTAAATATACAAGGACTAATGACAAGACAAGGGACACCTGTGCACAATGAAACAATGAACCAATGACAACATGACAAGGGAACACATGGCAGGATCACATGACTATAACAGGGAATCACATGACAACAGGAAACATGACCAAAGCAAGACGTGCCCTGATTTTGCCTGTCCTGAAGGTCTGTGTAAAATGTGTAGCACAGAATTGTAAAATTAGTTCAAAAGTTCGGCTGTCCTTTTATTCCTTGGATTAAGCTTAAGTTTCCAAATACCTGCGGCCGCTTGGCCAGGTTACAGCTATATTTTAAAAGTAACTTTTTTTTAGAAAATATTTTAAGTAACTGTAAAAAAACGTGCATATGCTGTTTGCATAAACATTCAGGCCTTGTGCTGTCACTGTCACGTGTGAGCTTGTAGCGAATGAAAAAAACTAGAAAACAAACAGAACAAGATAATGAAACAGAGCAAGACATGAATGTGACGTCACACCCCAGAAAGCGCAAAGTTCAGCACAGGAGCTCTACACAGTCAGTATGCTAGCAATCCTGGGGTGACAGTTTCTCAAGGTCACATGCAAAATGTCATGTTCTGTCATGGCTGGCTTTAAGCGAAGACACAAAGCACTGTACTGGTAAGCAAGAAAACAACAGCTTTCACACAGAGCGCTTGCTGAAGACACAGAAGCTGACTGTGTTTGGTCTGGGTGCGCTTTAGCTTCCTGCCATGATGTCACCCGCCTATACGCCATTGGACTGATTTCACTAGTGCTTCACGACACAATCACGCAGAGCGTTCCCACAGCGCCATCTCGACGCAACCAAGCGGCAACCTCCCTGTCTCTCTCTTGAAACCAACACGGAAGTGAATTCAACGGCAATTCATCGACTGGCCACTAGAGGCTGGCTGCAGAAGTGAGTCAAATCTGCATCTCCTCCATGTTGAAATGCTCAACTTTACAGCAGAAAAAAACATGTTTACAGCCTGGAGCAAAAAGTGGCTTTGGTCTATACAGTTAATTTAGCCCTTCATGACGACTGTGAGGGGGGTGAATTTTTTTATAACTCATCCGTTTAAATTATATTAAGCCTTAAAGTTCTGCATAATTAAGGGTGTGTCCACTTTTGAGTGACAGGTGGATTCCCGCGGCTGTGGTCATTAGTCATCATTAGCCGTTTGTCTGCTGTCTGTTAGCCGTCACGTTACCTCAGCTCATTGTCTGACTGTAAAAATAAATAAATTCGGGAGTGACACGCAGCCAAGATGGCGACGGTCGGCCACGCCCACTTTAGGCTTCAAAAACGGTCTTCAGAAACCTACGGGTGACATCACGGACACTACGTCCATATTTTTTTTACAGTCTATGGACGCAACGCGAGTTCCCTTGAAAGGGAATGAAAATTACAGAAAAAAAAAGTTTAGTTTTTCTATATTAAACTACTATCATTTTGAATATACTGTATAATACAGCAATGGGGGAATATTTGTGGGTCCTGATAATGCCAAGTGTCCTACATTATTTTAAATATATCTAGTCAGTGAAAGAGTGCAAACATATTCATCTAAATTAATTCAGTATTTTCATCTTCAGAATCATGAATATTGTTATTCTGGTGTCTCTATTGTCCTGTGCTTTGGGTTTCAGCATCAAGTCCAAGTCTGTTCATTTACACACACATTGTAATTTAGCATTTAAATCAACAGTAGATTTTTTGTCAACTTTTTATCAATTGTCTTGAAGTATCACAATAATATCATATCGTGAGTTCAGTTTTGTGATATGTATTGAATCGTGACATGAGGGTATCGTCACACCCCTAGAATCAGTACATTGTCATATGCCAACAGCATATCAAATTAATGTATTTTTGTCAATAATATGTTCTAAAATAAAATAAGGCATTACAATATTTAATCGTGTGAATCGGCATCTCTGTGATTCTGATGATTAGATGGAGATGGATGATCATGCGGTGAGGAACATTCTTCTGTTTATGATATATCACACAGCTAGACCTACACTACCGGTCAAACGTTTTAGATCTGTAAGATTTTTAATGTTTTTAAAAGAAGTCTCTTCTGCTCACCAAGGCTGCATTTATTTGATTAAAAATACAAACAAAAACAGTAATATTGTGAAATATTATTACAGTTTAAATCAGCTGTTTTCTATGTGAATATATAGTAAACTGTAATTTATTCCTGTGATCAAAGCTGTATTTTCAGCATCATTACTCCAGTCTTCAGTGTCACATGATCCTTCAGAAATCACTCTAATATGATGATTTGATGCTCAAGAATCATTTATGATTATTATCAGTGTTGAAAACAGTTTTATTTCATGATGCTTTGATGAATAGAAAGTTCAAAAGAACAGCATTTATCTGAAATCTAAAGCTTTTGTAACATTAAACACGACCCTTCAAAAGTTTGGGGTCAGAAAGAATTTTAATTTTATTTTTGGGGGAAGAAATAAAATAAATCAATACTTTTATTCATCAAGGATGAGTTAAACTGATCAAAAGTTACAGTAAAGACATTTATAATGTTAGAAAATATTATATTTTAAATAAATGCTGTTCTTCTGAATTTTCTATTCATCAAAGAATTTTGAAAAAAAATTGTACGCAACTGTTTTCAACATTGAAAATAATAATGAATGTTTTTTTGAGCATCAGACCATCATATTAGAGTGATTTCTGAAGGATCATGTGACACTGAAGACTGGAGTAATGATGCTGAAAACTCAGCTTTGATATCAGGAATAAATTACATTTTAAAATATATTAAAATAGAAAACAGTCATTTTAAATTGTCATAATATTTCACGATAATACTATTTTTTTTATTGTTTTTTATCAAATAAATGCAGCCTTGGTGAGCAGAAGAGACTTTTAAAAACATAAAAAATCTTACCGATCTAAAACTTTTGACCAGTATAACAACAAGACATTTCCAAGCAATAGCCTATTGACATCATATCCGGGAGATAAGTCAGTAATTCAAGTAAAATCACAGGCTTGTGATTTCTAAATCACACGAGGTCCCCAGATAATGCTAATCCAGTGCGAATAGGGCTTTAGAGGCTAAATGACCTCAGTTTTACACAGAGATCCCATTACCTGAGCTCGGCCCAACAATCATGCCATTCACCAACACTTCGGCTCGTCCGGCGAGTCATGTGGGCGTCCAGAGCACAGCCTGGTCGTCTTTGTTTTGTCTACAATTGGTCAGAATTATAGTGTAGATGTGTAGCCGGACTGAAGCTGTTTATGTCTGCGAGTGTGTTTGTATACGTGCATTAGTGTGTGCTGGTGTCGCGCGCAGCTGTGTTTATGTTTGTGCAAACCTTTTCACGAGTTACGTCTACGTGTGTGTAATGTGTGCTTGAGTATGCGTTCACACACCTGTTTGCGTGCAAGCAAGAATTTGTTTAATTTGTGTCGGCTCAGCTCAGCCGAAGCGAGTCGTATTCTTCTTTATTTAGTCTCCACTGAAAAGCACTCTCATAATATTTGGTTTATTCATGCCGTGTTGAAGATTTTTATTTTTTCTTAGTCTCAACTACATGCAAATCAGTGTGACTCTCAAACACACCTGCCTCGTGATATATTATTACAAATATGAGATATCTTTTTTTTATATAACTATAACATTTTTAGTGGGATCATATGGTGAAAAGTAGAAAAAAAAGACAGCTTTTTTGTATAGCTGTATATTGTACACACTGAAAAAAAATTGTGTAGAATTTACTTGGAAACCATTTGAACTCAAATATTGTAAGTAAATTTCACAAATCATTATAAATAAACTGCAAGTAAAGCATTGAATCAAATGTGAAATTTTGAAATAGAAAGATTTAAATAGTATTTTCTTGTAAAACGAAAACGTACTCCAATTAACTTTTTTTACTGCAATGTGTCTATTTTTAATTCTCTTATGGAATTTTAGGAAAAACATCTAAAAAAAAAAAAAACCCATTAGGTTTACTAAGATCTGAAAGATGGACCAATTTTCCTCCATATATATAATTATGTTTATGGAAAGTCCCCATGAAACATGAAAACCCAGCATGTGTGTGTGCGTGTGTGTTCAGTTGCTGACATTATGTTAATCTTCTGTCCTTTGTAGATTTGAAGGAAATGTTAGTGTGATGCGAGGCTGCATGTGTGTGTCTGTGTGTGTGTGTGTGTGGTGCTGCCATGCTCATGTGTGTATGACAGGTAATTATTGTTCGTTAAGCCCTGTTTTGCATGTGCATACCTCATTAACTCTGTGCAAATAGAGAGTCCAGCTCCCATAAATCCTCAATCTTCTAGCAGTGTGTGTGTGTTTGTGCATGTGCATGTCAATAAAGCCTGATTTTCCCAGCAGTCAGTGTGGTGGGGTGGTAAATAAACGAGCTGAATGAATCGCATCCCATAATGCTCTAGGATGAGTCCAGAGCTGAGATATATGGATTACCTGTTATTGCATCAATGCACATGCACACACATGCACACACACACACATGCACAGACAATTTTTCACAATTTATTAAACATAATTTCCTGAAAATATTCCTCCTTCCATCAAAACAATCTCTAATTTTTTTTATGTACATTGCATGCATGCCTCTTCATAAATCACCCTATTCTACACGCATTCACACACACACACACACGTCTGGTTCACTATCTTTGTGGGGACTCTCCATAGACTTAATGGTTTTTATACTGTACAAACTATATATTCAATCTCCTTACACTAACCCTACCCCTAAACCTACCCATCACAGAAAACTTTCTGCATTTTTACATTTTCAAAAAAATATAATTTAGTATGTTTATTAACCCATTTCCCTCATGGGGACCGCTGGCTGGTCCCCACAATGGAGGTGATCTCAGGTTTTACTATCCTTGTGGGGACATCCTTGTTCCCACAATGTAATATAAACCAAACGCACACACACACTCTCTCTCTCTCTCTCTCTCTCTCTCTCTCTCTCTCTCTCTCTCTCTCTCTCTCTCTCTCTCTCTCTCTCTCTCTCTCTCACACACACACACACACACACACATACATACACTCTCACACACAAAGACACACACACACTTTCTCTCTCACACACACACGCTCTCTCACTCACTCACACACACACACACACACACACACCCTCTCTCTCTTTCACACACACGCACACACACATACACTCTCACACACAGACACACACATTTACTTGGTTTGAGAACATACCAAAAACGTCTGTTGTTTGTATATAAAGCTGATTATAATTATTATAGACTGCATGTCTTGAAAAGGAGGTTTTGTTATTAACTATTAACAAATAATGGGGACAAATTAAAGCCAAGGAAACCTATAAATGTTCTTTTGTCCGTTTATCATTGACAAACGGCAGCTATTTTGCATGTGCTGACGGACAGGAGGAGCGCTTGACATGTTCTCTCTCTTCAGGGCGGTGGGCTGAGACTGACTGACAGGCCGGCGGGGTCTCGGTTCTCCTCAGCCGAGCGCAGGATAGAGCTCCTGCCGGAGAGCTTTCAGCATCACGCCTCAGGACTGGCCGTCAGCAAGAGAGACTTCCACACCGTCCTCCACAGCGTTCAGCGTCTGCTGCTCCGGGCCTCGCACGTTCAGGAGCACAGCGCCATCTACAGGTGTGCTTCACTACTGCAGGCTTCCTCTGTGTGTGCTTCACACACACACACACACACACACGCGCATATATGGACAATCCCAGCCATTGGTTTAGGTTTTTAAATTACATTTTTAACCCAACATTTGGTTTTGTCCATTTTTGACCCAAAATTGGGTTAAAACACCATTTTTTAGAGTGTATATATTCACACACAAATCACAACCATGGGGAAACTATTTATCTCTCTGTGTCTGCTGCTTATTGATTCTCATAAACAGAAATCAAGATGCATACAGGTCGTCATGACAACAGCTAAGTTTAAGGTTTGATGCAGGATCATGATGTTGATCAAACCCAACTAACCTATCCTATCATTAAAGTCATCCATCCAACTATATTGCATGGCTTCTGAGGTCATATGATGCTCTGTATCCCACAATCACCTTAAATGTAAGTCCTGGTCGACTGCCCATCTTTCCCTCCAGTGCGATGTTAACTTTAGAGAGTAAACTGGACCAGTTCCACTCAGGAACAAAACATTCAGACTGATTTTGTGAACTGGATCAGAACTGAAGTTTGACATCATGGCAAGTAGAGCTACTGTGGTTTTATGTATTCTTTATTTCGAACAACAACAAAAATATACATATAAAATAAAATATAAAAATACAATTTGTTGCAACATGCCGAAAAAAAACAGATATATATATATATATATATATAAGTATTTTAATAATTACAATTTGTTGGAAAAGGAGCGGGATGAAGCAGAAGCTTAAAAGGGTTTGTGTCAAGACTTTCAGTAAAGAAATTAAATGTCAGTCTTTTCCTCAAAAGAAGCATCGAATGATTACAGAAGATTACAAAAATACCCAAGTCTTTATATATTTTTATTACTAGTATTATTTTGATTTGGAGCTTGACAGCTCAGGTCTTCATTCATTTTCCTTATATGTGGCCAGCATGTTCTTAAAAACTCTCTTTTTATGCTCCACTGAAGAACGAAAGTCATCCGTGTTTGGAGCAACATGAGGATGAGTAATGTGAGAAATTTCCCTATAATCAGTGAATGTCCTATAATCACTCCTGCCAGTTTATTTATAAATCACACCCAGATGAGATGTTTAACTACAGCCAAGCCATTTTTTAATCTTGGTACAGTGAAATTTAACTCTTCCCCTGCCATTGAGATATTCTGTCATTTGTGACACAACTATTTAGCCTGGAAATCCAGACCTAAATCTGAAAGATTAATGGTCTGGCATCGACTAATGAAGCTCGGCCAGCTCGAGGGGCGGCACCAAGCATGCATTTGAAGATCTCACTGCACGCAACTGGATAACACTACGACCAATCACAACAATAAACCCCATACGCTTAGCTTCCAGCGGAGCTAACTGGTAGATTAGACTCTTGCCGTATCCGGTCGGCAAAACAGCAAAAACGTTCTTCTTGCAAAGGAAGGATTCGAGCGGCGTCTTCTGTTCCTGTTTTAGATAAAAAGCCAAGTCTAACTCGTTCATTGTAGCGGCCAAAGCCGTTTCAAACAACTGGTGTTCATCCAGAGCCATCTTGCAATGTTTACTAATGACTTCGACGTCACAGCGCTGTCGTCATCTCGCCTCTGGCCCGCCTATATCAGATAACCCGATGTGATTGGTGCAGCTCAGATCGAGGGGCATATTTAATTTAATTATTTTCCGGGAATCCGTGTTTTCACTGTTATACAGTAGGGGGCGCTGTTACGCATAAGCTGAAAGAGTACAGCATCTCCAGATCAAAACACTGGCGAAGAAGAAGCAAAAACACGTGATAGAAGAATGCTTACGCAAATGTAAAATAACCATAGACAGTCAAATAAATGGACACAGCGACCCCATTGGTTTCAATGGAGAAAAGTGAAGTCAATTAGAAGCTCTTCTTCCTGATGGCTGAGCGACTGCGCAGACTCAAGCTGAGCTTGACGACGTAGATGTGACGTGAGCAACCCGTCTGTCTTCTAGTAGCTGTGCCGAGAGAAATCTGAATCATTCCCTTCCGAAACTTGCAGAGACAAGAGTGTGAGTAGGAGCTGTCCATGAGCTGGAGCAGGAGCAACTTTTGCTAAGTATTCTGATTAATTATTTTGTCATTTTGCCTCCACGTCCCCCCGATCGCCCGCGAGCTTCTCCTCCTGTCCATACGGTAATCTCTCTACTGTGCGACAGAGAGTCGCGTGGGTATGACGCAATCGTTAGCCTATTTTTACAAAAACTGCTTCTACGGGGCCATAACGTAAGATACAAGGTAATGAAGCCTTTTATACATTTTCGTGTTTCTTTAGAAATAAATAATGGACAAATAGAGTCTTTAAACGCCTCAGATATAAAGTTATTCGCTGTCAAAGTGACGCCAAAATTAATGGGAGTCAATGGGATGCTAACAGCAGGAGATGGTCTGCTAATCAATGGCGGCTCCCGGGGAAGCTTCAGTTTTTTCTGAAAGATTGCCCCCTTGAAAATAACGCGATCATCAACATTAAACAGCAAATAAATCTAACCTGCCTAATGTTACTGAATGAAATGTTGACTCAGGAAGTGGAAACGACTGTAAAGTTTTGTAAGTGTTGATGAACTCGATCTTCTCCATGTGTGTTTTCATCATCGCTCTGAATCCCATCCGGTGTGGTGAACCGGTCGTAGCCTTTGGCAAAAACGTGAGGTTTTTCTTTTCGTTTTTGTTTTTTGTTACCCACATTTAAGTGTCGATTTAAGAATGAATGAAGCTAGAATAAAATGGTTCTCTTCTGATATATTGACTGTTTACATATTTCAGTGTTTGCATCATTCAACAAAATATTCTGAGGGCCATGAAAGTTTCATGAATATGATCAAAAATGCTGGCGCTGGCGCTGGCTTGGCAACTTAAAATTAAAACGCTGGCTGGAAATATCTGAATCTTCATTGACGCTCAGCTGGAGATATCTCACACTCATACAGCAGTGATATTATTGTGTACACTGTGCTGTGTGAAGAAACTTCTGTATTACATCATTATATTACATAGCATCATGTTGTGTTTGTATCGGACCTGTTTATTACACAAGGCCTGTTATTAACTCAATGCATTTAGCTGCAACTAAATGATGCGATTAATCATGATTAAACATTGTAATCAATTGGCAGGGCTAATATCAATACACAGTGTTGTGACTGGATCATGTTCTCTCTCTCTCTCTCTCTCTCTCTCTCTCTCTCTCACGCACACACACACACTCAGGTTGGGCAGTGTGAGCATGAGTGTGGCGGATGAAGACTCTCGGAGCGGATCACAGGCTCGTGCGGTGGAGGTGTGCCAGTGTCCACCTGGATATGATGGGACGTCCTGTGAGGTAAGCAAGAAAAACAAACCCACATAAGTGAAGAGGAAACACTTCTGTAGTCTGACACGGAAGAGTTAACCTTCTGGGGCTCTTCGCGTGTGGCTCAAAAATGAAATGAAAGTACTATATTTTAGTTCGATAATGGTTTTTATTTAATATTTTGTATTTTTAGGGGATTTTGTGGTACTAAATTATATTTACACTGTATTTATAATCCATTCATTCACTTTTTGAGCATATACCTGAAAATTAAATTTCCACTTTTTTCCCCCCATTTTTTAATTTTTTGTCGTAAATCTTGAATGCTTTCGAGCATAAACTTAAGTTTGATCTCTTTTCAAAGACGACACTTGGCAGATTATTGCTGAAGTGTAAAAAAGGTTTAAAAAGTGTAGCTTAAAAAAAGTTACACAATATTACCTTTATTTTTATGAAAAATGTGCAAAAATACTATTTTTAATTTTATATGAAATATATATTTTCAAAAACATGTTTTACTCTAAAACTGAGAAAATCCATAAATCTGAACAAGTTGTGTTCAAAATTTGATTCAATTTAACCCTCTGGGGCTCTTCGCGTGTGGGTCAAAAATGAAATCAGTGAAATTAATGTACTATATTTTAGTTCGATAATGTTTTTAGTTCGGTAATGAAAATTAAATTTCCATTATTTTTTTTCCCATTTTTAAATTTTTTGTCGTAAATCTTGAATGCTTTAGAGCAGTGATTCCCAACCCCCGGTCCCCGGACCGGTGCCGGTCCGTGGACCCGTTAGTACCGGGCCTTGAAATATTCCCAGAATAATGTTTCTTTTTTTCTTTTTTCTTTTTTTATAATAATAATAATTGTCTTTTTAAATGCTTTTTTTAAGTGCTATGACGTCATGTTATTTAATCCAAAACCTAAACAATAAATAGATTAAAATGTGTTTCTTTGAGCGCCTTGCGATTGCTTAGCAACGCGTCATATCTGAACGGACTGCAAAAAAGCACGCTGCACCTGAAGTGACAGGGAAGTGGAGAGATGAGCGGGCCGCGATATTTTTTTTCAATGGCTAATTTTATTGCGGACAGTTCTGGTAAAAGGAAAGGCGATGACCAACTCGAAAATAGAGAGAGAGAGAAATAAAAAAAGTAAAGCTTCATAAATACGATACCTCATATACATTAGGTATGGATTTATGACAACAGGCGATTCCGTGGCGCCAAATCCGTTGTTATTTGTGGTGAAAAACTGTAAGCTGGTTTTCGTTCATATTTGTGAAGCAGACCTTTTTAAATTTCGTTTTATTGTATCCTGGAATTTGTGTGCATTGTTTTGGATGCATATGTTTTTTATGGATGCTCAGGAAGAACAGCTTGTCTTGTGCACAGCTACAAATATAGTAATATCAATAAGCAGTTCATGCTCGCATTAAAATAGTTTTGTTCTCATTGGTCTGATCTGGTATTTTTTGTTAAAGGTTAAAGCTTAATCTCTAATTTTATACTTTTAAAAATGATTGGCTGAAATCACTAAGTTATGTGTTTGCTATTGTATTCTGAAACTGACTGACTGTTGAAACTGGCTCTTATTTTCATACAATTAGCCTTTGTTGTCACCTGTTGGTGAGTGAAAACACTAAGTTGCTGTTGAAGTGATTGTCTTTAGTGGTTCTGGAGAGATTTGACAGGTGAAATGGACTGGTATTTTCATACAATTTGCCATTACTGCCACCTGCTAGTGAGTGAGTGCTGTGTGAGTTGCTTTTGAAGTAGACCTAATTGTATGGCAGAAAAGGGAAACATTTTGTGAACCAGTCTGAAAGTTTAAAAAGATTGGTATATTCATACAAGTAGCCTTTGTTGCCATCTAGTTCATTATATGCAAATAAATGATAGGCTGTTACTGTTTTACACAGTGATATGTTCCAAACGATGCATCTTAAAATTGACAACTGGTCCCTGGAATTTTTTTTATGAATATGCTGGTCCCTGGCACAAAAAAGGTTGGGAACCCCTGCTTTAGAGCATAAACTTAAGTTTGATCTCTTTTCAAAGACGACACTTGGCAGATTATTGCCGAAGTGTAAAAAAGGTTTAAAAAGTGAACTTAAAAAAAGTTACACAATTTTACCTTTATTTTTATGAAAAATGTGCAAAAATACAATTTTAAATTTTAAATATATGAAATATATCTTTTATATATTTATATATATCGTATATATCGAAATATATCGTTTTTACTCTAAAACTGTGAGAAAATCCATAAATCTAAACAAGTTGTGTTCAAAATTCGAGCCTGTTATCTCAAAAAATGAGCTTTCAGTGAGAGTTTGTTTGGCCGCAGTACCAGAAGTTTCCACTAGATGAAATTCATCTCTCATTCATTACCAATGCGCTCATTTTTGACAAGTGTGACTATTTTTTCCAGGACCATTTAAACTGTTTGAATCATGTCCATGATTTTGTGTGTGTGTGTGTGTGTGTGTGTGTGTGTGTGTGTGTGTGTGTGTGTGTGTGTGTGTGTGTGTGTGTGTGTGTGTGTGTGTGTGTGTGTGTGTGTGTGTGTGTGTGTGTGTGTGTGTGTGTGTGTGTGTGTGTGTGTGTGTGTGTGTGTGTGTGTGTGTGTGTGTTCACACAGCAAGTGCCAAAACCTTTATCAAGTTTCGTACCATTCCAATGAAGAAAAAAATTCTACAAAAAACAAATGTAAACTTTTTCGGTCAAAAATGATTGAAGAGCACTAGAGGGTTAAGAGCCTTCATGGAAAGTTGGCAGTGATTGTGTGTACCACTCAGAACAGTGTGAGACTGGCTTCAGTCTCCTTAGGGAGAGCTGTGAAAGTTTGAAATTGATTTGAAAAGCTTTAAATGATTCAGCCAAACACTGTCATCATTACTCACTCCGAACCTTTGTGTTGGTGATGTTTTCTGTGGAGCACAAAAAGAAAATCCAGAAAACAGGAGGAGATTGATTGAGCGACGTGTAAAACGGACAGCTCATTGGGATGGGTTTATTTGAAACTCATTCAGTAAGGCTCTGCAGTGAAGCGCTGCATTGGATTATTGCAGAAAATAAGCTGAGCGACCAACAAAAGTTTATGATTGTTACACATTTTTTTCATCATGATAATCTTCACAACTTTTGAAGCCTAAACACAGTCGGCAGAAGTAAAAAGGTTGGTTATAAACGAAATACAGCTCGATCACATGACTTCAACGTCTGCATCATTAAACTCTTTCAAGTAGATGAGTTCAGCTGTTCGGATGATGATGTTTAATGGCAACCTCTTGTTAGCAAGCCGAAATAAAGCAAGTAAAATAAAAATCACAAGGGAGCATTACTGATGTATTTTATGAAAATATCTTGAGCTTATGTTCACCATAGACCTTAATTCAGCCATTTAATCAAAATACCCATTCAAAAACTCATTGATATTCTAGGTATTATCAACTGGCCAGAATTTTGAGATCGCAATAGACGCGAACGACTATAATGCGTTAAGAGCTCACTCAAGCACTGCAGAGCTAAACCATTTAGTGCTTTAAGTAATCAGCAATATTTTAAAATGTATACAATGTTTAATAGGGAGCCAGTGCAGTGTTGACAGAACCGGGCTAATATGGTCATACTTCCTGGTTCTGGTAAGAACTCGAGCTGTTGCGTTTTGGACCAGCTGTAGTTTGTTTATTAAGCGTGCAGGGCAACCACCCAGTAGAGCATTACAATAATCTAGCCTTGAGGTCATGAACGCATGGACTAATTGTTCCGCATTTGTCAATGAGAGCATATGACATAAAGAAATACAGAAGAAATTCTATAAACTATACTATATATAAATATATATACTATAAAATTATAGAAATACATCATACATGCAGCACTCTATTAAAGGAGAAGTTCACTTTTAAAAAAACTTTTGCTGATAATTTACTCACCCCCATGTCATCCAAGATGTCCATGTCTTTCTTTCTTCAGTCGAAAAGAAATTAAGGTTTTTGATGAAAACATTCCAGGATTTCCCCCCATATTATAGAGTCCAATGGGACCCAAACGGTTCAAGGTCCAAATGACCGTTTCAGTGCAGCTTCAAAGGGCTTTAAACGATACCAGACGATGAATAAGGGTCTTATCTAGCGAAACGATCGGTCATTTCAAAAATAAATAAAAAAGTTTAAGTTTTATAAACACAAATGTTCGCCTTGCTCTGTTCTGTGATGCGCGTTCGTGACGTCACGTAATACGCAATTACGTTGAAAAGGTCACGCTTGAAAAATTTCTGTCCTGAAGAAAATGTTCTCTTTGGCTTTTTAATATTAAAGCACCCAGGATACGCACACGAAATGGGCATTTTAAACGATAAACTGACACAAATACATTTGAAAATGTGTATATGGTCCTCCTTCCGCACATTTGTAAACACGTCAAGCGTGACCTTTTCAACGTAATTGCGTATTACGTGACGTCACGAACTCGGATCACAGAACAGAGCAAGGCGAACATTTGTGCTTATAAAACTTAAACTTTTGTATTTATTTTTGAAATGACCGATCGTTTCGCTAGATAAGACCCTTATTCATCGTCTGGTATCGTTTAAAGCCCTTTGAAGCTGCACTGAAACTGTCATTTGGACCTTGAACCGTTTGGGTCCCATTGGACTCTATAATATGGGGGGAAATCCTGGAATGTTTCCATCAAAAACCTTAATTTCTTTTCCACTGAAGAAAGAAAGACATGGACATCTTGGATGACATGGGGGTGAGTAAATTATCAGCAAAAGTTTTTTTAAAAGTGAACTTCTCCTTTAACATCCAACATCCACATCTGTCCATCCAAAATGAAAACAGGTTATTTCACAAACAGTAGAGTGAAATATACAGTACAGTAAAGCACAGTTCTGCTCATGGATTAGTACCATAGATTGTAAAAAAATTCTATTAGAAAAATGAAGCCAAAATGTCCTAGAAATGGGTGTTGACCTTGTACCTTGTTAGGTGGAGCTGCGGTATTAAGGTCAACACTCAATCGCAAGCACAGCTGTCAATCATGACATTACACCCTGCTTTTATAGCATCAAATAACTGACTATAACCAAAATTACTGGAAAATCAAACACTTGAACATACGTCAGTGTGAAACAAGAAACCATATTTAAAAAAATGTATTTGAAGTGAAATTGGATTTTTTTAGTTTGCCTCACGTCCCATTCGATTACATGGAGAGGGCGGGGTTTATGACCTATACTGCAGCCAACCACCAGGGGGCGATCGAAACATTTCGGCTTCACTTTTTAGGATGTGTGCAACACACTTGATTAGTACTAGTTTACCTGCTGCTAACATTCTCAAACAGAGCTCGTTTCTCAAGGATTCCAGCTGTTAAATCTAGACACTACCCAGCAAGCAATTTAGCATTTTAGGCCTTGTCCACACTAATACGTTTTCGTAGGCCTTCCGTCCACACTGAGACGGCGTTTTTATTAATGAAAATGAAGCTTTTTTGAAAACGCTCTCCAAAGTGGATACATTTGAAAACACCGTTTTCGCGTTGTAGTGTGGACTGTGAAGCCGGTGGTATTTAAAAACGATGACGTAAATTTATTCATGTGACGCATATTGTAGCAATAGATATTCATGTTTATACCAGTATTGTGCCTGTTATGTGCTGTTCACTTTCACACTGTTGCTAAAAATATTCTACATTGCACACTCTTCATATCACAGTCCTGCAAAGATGACAGAATGTACTCACATTTGCTGTCCTGTGACAATACATGAGAGCAGTTTTAGCGTTTTAGACCAAACACACGGTGTCTGCGTGCGACCTGGACCGCATCAGTGAATGGTGAGATATTTTACTAAATAAAATTATCCTGTCAGAAGAATTGCGCGATAACTTCATTATTTATTTTTTCCATCTGAATCATTTCAGTGATCTTTTGTGGGGTTTTATGCATGCGCAGTAAAGGTGAATTTAGCGTTTTCAAAAGTTTCTCATCCACACTGAAACGCCTGAAAACGCTAGTGTGGACGGAGAGCGTTTATAAACGAAAACGCCGTTTTCAAATTTATCCGGATTAATGTAGACGTAGCCTTAGAGACATCTAATAGCCATCCAAACGCAGCCTAGACGTCTAGGCTAAAACAAGGAAAAATTTGGGCTGTCAGTGAAAATTGAATAGACGTCTAATAGCCCAAGAATAGACTAGTCATCAATTAGTTACAAAGAAGTGAAGAAATGAAACCAAACACCTTGTAATCACTGTTGACTTTGCTTACATGATGGAATATCATACATCTCGCAAGTTATTTTGGCAAAACGAACATGTAACCAAATTCAAGGTTATTTTGGCTAGAAGTGTGTTACTTAAAGCCGGACTATCGGGTCTATAGTTAACCTAGACGGTGCGATGACGGCTGTTGCATGCTGGGTATTGTTCCCGGTGGTGATTATTGTAGCAGCTCGGTGTGTTTTAAACTCCTTCCCATCGGAGCGATGAATCCTTGTGTAGTGGCAGTCTGACACACGCCGTCTCCTCCTCCGTGCCGTCTCGTGTTCCTCATGTACAGCTCCTGGGACAAACCCTGATCAAACTCTGTCAGCCGTGGGACGAGTCTCTGGTTTGCTCTGTGTGCATCAGCAGCAGGGGCGGCTGACTGTGTCGAATCACTGCGAGAAGCCTTCTCTCTGCATACGTGTCTGCTCCATTAAAGCTGCACTGGCTATTGATTTCTGAGCGAGCAGATTTTTATGCTGATGTGAGCAGGAACCACTGGCCAAGAGACACAGTTGAGACACTGTGATCATCTCAACCGCAGCATATAAACCCTCCAAAACTCCAACCTGACATCACACACACCTTTACTCCTAAACGAGGACACTCAGATAAAAGCTCATTATAATAACTGCAGACTAACCCAAACCTTACAATCATAATCGAAATCTTCAGTAAAAATTTGTTTTATTTACAAATAGGTTTTCTAATTGAATAGGTTTTCAGTCCCAAAATGTTCCCAAAGCGAGGTTTTTTCCAAATAAGTCTATAATACTGGGCTTTGGTTAGAGAATGAACCTCGTTGGTTCTCGTGCTTCAAGTACAGTTGAGCGGCTGTTGACCGCATTTGATATGCTCTATACGTGCACTGATTAATGTTTATATGTGAATCCAACTATCCTCTATCCTACATTAAATCTGTTCAACGTATAAAGGGATCATATCTCTTCACAAGACTTGGATTAAACTGCTTCATTCATATGGATTACCTTTAAAGTCCCACTGAAGTGCCCTGGAACACGCAGCTTTGTTTGATGCGTTGACGTAATTTCCTCTGAAACAGGAAGCGAAGGCGGGACATATTGAATGGCTCCTCCCCCTTTTCAAATAGCCAATAGCGTTTAGTTTCCCTCACAGACTGCGAGTCGTACTTGACAGCACCATGGAAGCGAATCCGAGCGCTGATGATACGCTGAATTCAATAGTAGAGGAGTGAATAAATTATAGCCATTTCATTCGTAACCAACGTACAGTTGGAAAACAGAATAAAACTCGAGCGTTTGAGCAACCGAACAACACATCTCCAACACATATTGCTCTGTGGTGTGTAAAAAAATCAGTTCACAATTCTTACATTTCTTAAAGTCCCCCTGTAGTCAATCATATCCCTTAAAATGGCATATTTAAATGTTTTTTCCTTGAAAAAAAATTCTTCATGCTTAAAATATCTTGAATGTAACTCGACACCCTTGCCTCATTTAGTATGCGCGGTTCTATGAATATGCAAATGAGCCCCGCCTCCACTCACTCACTCAGCTCAGAGATCCACTGGTTGACGATCACACGTTGATCTGATTGGTTACAAGGTAGTTTGTGACGTCAGAAACACCAGCGATTTCAAAGCGTGTTTTTGAGACTGTCTTTGGTTCACTGCAGTTTTAAGGAGAAAATACTCAGCAATGGAGTCGACTTATGAATTTACACATGCTTTGTCTTAAAGCATATTAAAAACACCACATAGACACATAAACAACATTAAAAGCTGGATTTTCACCACAGCAGGACTTTTAATGCTATAACAAACGTCTTCATTGTAATTTTAAGAGGTCTTAAATTTGATGGAAAACAGTAATAGCGATATGGCCTGATGTGATCAACTTCAAAAGGTGATGATTTCATTAAATAAATAAGAGCGCTGCATGTTTCAAAGCAACAACATAAAAAACAACGCACTGTTGTTCTACAGACTCACAGTTTCAGAGCAGATCACAATCCATTAACACTGCATTCATCTCAAGTGATTGCTTATTATCGGTTGATTAATTATGACAATGTTTACGTCATGGTGTTTATATTGTATGCTGTAGTAAGTGTGTGTATTTTACCTCTCATCTTTTTGAATAAGCATACATTTCAAAATAAGAGTCCCGCATTATGCTTAAAAAGTGAGCGTCAAGTATTGAGTACTTGATGACACATTATTCGTTTTTGAGTGAACTGTTCCTTTGAATGTGTTTCCTCATCTCTGTCCTCAGCTCAGTGTTGTGTGTTTGCGCTCAGGACAGGACAGTTTGCCGGACAGGCCGCGCTCAGAGCGACAGGGTCAGCCGGGTCACTGACAGACAGCAGAAAAACAAGCGTGATGCTTATTGCTGTAGTCATTCCAACTATCCTCTTCATATTCAGCATGAGTGTGAACGATCTCTGCAGTCAGCAGTTCTGTGCCAAACCCTAGTGATCTAGACAGCACACTGAGACATCACCCGATGCGAAGACAGAAGCACAATTATTCTGCCTCATTATAGTATATCTGGCTTTGACCAAATTGTAAGGCAGCGTCACATGCATTCTCCATGAATAAGTCAGTCCCAAAATGCATTGAGCTCAGTGAAAGGGACTGCTTCATTCAGAAGTGATCATGCGAGTGACGGCTTGAAAATAATGCTGGAAATAAGCAAGGCACTTAGACGTCATCACAGAGGATGATGCTAATGAGCAGTCTTACACGATTGTGCCTCACTAATAACACATTTCAGAATGCAAACCAAAATTAACTGTTTTAAAAGATTAAAAGATTTTTGTTTAATATAAAAATGCTTGAATATTTCATACAAATTAGCTAAATTAGTCCTCAAACAGCTCTGACAATTACACAGCACATTAGCAACAACAATAATCAGATAAAAACAAGTGTTAAAAGGTTGTGATTAAACCGAGATCACAGGTTTCACAGCATTTTGCATGCAGACACAAACACACTAAAAGCTGAAGTTTGAAAACACTTCCTTTCAAAGGCCTGTCAAAATCAATTATTTATGATCATTTGTGATCATTCACTGGAAATGTTCAACTAAGGCGAATTAGTATAGAAGTATAGTATAAAAATGTACAATTTAACCCAATGTTTATGTGCTGTGTATTTTTCTGCTCATTAGAGCATCAAATGGTTCGTTCGCTGCATCTCGCTGTGAGCGGATCATTTACGGGATATTGATTACAAAAGCTGGAGGAACTGGCAGTCTCTCTTGGGGAAATATTAAAGTCGTCATGAAACGGAAGTTGCGCTAATCTTTTCTTCCGAGTGAAACGGCTTCTGAAACAGGAACAAATGTTAACCTGTAAAACATCCTCAATATACAAATATGCTATTTCTGTTCACATGACCTGGATGCCCTTCTCTTGTGTATGAAAACAGTTATTGTTATTATCAGTGCACATACATTATCTGTAGTACAGCCTGTGGTGATGTTGAGAGCCGACATTATGAAGATTAAGAAGCCCAGAGTCTTACGAGGATCCATTTAGGTGAGGATACTGCCTTAAAGTCGGCAAGAGACGGAAAGAGTGACGACTTTACTAACATATTGTGCCGAGTGATACGAAATATAGGGTGAAACTTCAATCCATTGGCTGTTGATTGGATTGTGAAAAGTAAGGGTTGCAAACCTGAATAAAGGCGGATCAGAATGTGATTGGCTTAAATCAGCACAGCCTCGCACAGAGACAGAGCTGTGGTATTTTAATTACATAGATTATGATGTAAAAAAACGATGCATGATTGAATTGTTCACAATAAGACCATTAACATTAACATTTAGAAAATAAATAGAACAATTTTGTTTTGATGCCGACTGTAAAGTGGACAGAAAACACTCGATTACTCAGATATAAGGAAGAACAGAACAACTTCAGACACAATTAATGGAACAAAACAAGACAGAAAGGTTTGAAAAAAACACATTTTAAGAACACACACACACACACACACACACAAACTCTGTCTGAACAGGCATTCATCAGCCGGCTCTATAAACTTCCCTTGCGCTTCAGTTGACTGAAACAAATCTTCTCCCTCATTTAGTAAATCAAAGCACTTTGTGCTCTACAATGATCCGTCAATTAGCACAGCACAGATTAATTACTGGCACACACACTGTTAAACCCAAGACACGCGTTCAGCCAAACCTGCCTGCTTATCCTTTACCAAAAACCCTTCATTTCCTCATGATGAATGATGTTACTGTGATGCACTAACCGTGTGTGTGTGTGTGTGTGTTTTCAGATGTGTGCAGTGGGCTACCGCAGGGTGAACGGGACTCTGTATCGCGGTGTGTGTGAGCGCTGTCAATGCCACGGACATGCGGAGGGCTGCGATGACGTCACTGGACACTGCCTGGTAATGTGTGTGTGTGTGTGTGTGTGTGTGTGTGTGTGTGTGTGTGTGTGTGTGTGTGTGTGTGTGTGTGTGTGTGTAAGTGTGTGTGCTCATTGTTGAGGTGAAAGAAAGAAAGTATTTTGTTGTTTCTTCACAGTGAGTGTACAGAATTGACTTGCTTTGTCATTGCTGCTTTTGCTGTTGTTGCTGTTTGCCCATAATAACAGAACTGCATTATAATAACACAATAACACAATCTGCTGTGAATGCAGTTCAGATGGAGTCGCAGAAAATAACCGTTCCATTTCCTGTGTGTGTGTGTGTGTGTGTGTGTGTGTGTGTGTGTGTGTGTGTGTGTGTGTGTGTGTGTGTGTGTGTGTGTGTGTGTGTGTGTGCTTGTACAACTATCTTTGTGAGGACCAGTTTGAGGTTTAGACCACTGGAGTGAGGACTAAGAGAGTAAAGGACATGTTGGCCGGTCCTCAGTTTCTGAGAGCCTTTAAAGGCCTGTTTGAGGGTCAAGACTTGGTTTTAGGAATAAGGTTATAATGAGGTCAAGGGTCGGTTTAGGGTCAGGGGTCGGGTTAGGCACTTAGTTGTGATGGGTAAGGTTAGGGGAAGCGGCTAGAGATTGCATTGTGTCAATGAATGTCCTCATAAAGATAGATGTACAAGAATGTGTGTGTGTGTGTGTGTGTGTGTGTGTGTGTGTGTGTGTGTGTGTGTGTGTGTGTGTGTGTGTGTGTGTGTGTGTGTGTGTGTGTGTGTGTGTGTGTGTGTGTGTGTGTGTGTGTGTGTGTGTGTGTGTGTGTGTGTGTGTGTGTGTGTGTGTGTGTGTGTGCCAGAGGCCCAGAATCCACCTGTTATTTACATTTAAAATATGAATGGATCATAAAACCCTTTATGTAATATTTAGATTGACCTCTTGACATTCACCACACATCACAAATTAATGAGAAATTAAATGTCAATGTTCAATTTTGACGTGTGTCACAAGTTCAAAGAATGATACATTTTATTGCAATATGCAAAATCACACTGTAACAGATTTGCACCATTGAATTGAAAATAGCATTTTACAACAATGATTATTAGTTTAACAGATGATGTCAAGATTATGACATTTTTCTGTGATTTTAATTGTTGGACACATTCAGGAATGTGGGACAGACAGTTTGTGTGTGTTGTTTTAAAGTAGTTGTTTTTTATACTAAGCTAATGTTGTTAGCGTTTATTCGATAACACTTTACAATAAGGTTCATTAGTTAACATTAATTAACTAACATGAACTAACAGTGAGCCATACATTTGTTACAGTATTTATTAATCTTTGTTAATGCTAGTTAATAAAAATACAGCTGTTCATAGTTTGTTCATGTTAGTAACTAATGTTAACAAATACAACCTTTGATTTTAATAACGTTGAAAAATGTTGAAATTAATATTAATAAATACTGTAGAAGTATTGTTCATTCTTAATTCATGTTAACTAAAGTAGTTAACTAATGAACCTTATTGTACAGTGTTACCGTTTATTCTAACAAAACCGAACAAGGGAAACAGAGTTCTTTCCTCTGTGTGTCCTTTTCTCTTCATCAGGTCTTGTGTTGTTCAGTAAAGTGACGTTTAGGTGTGTAAGCTCGTACTCGACGTCTTTCGTGAGGAAACAACCTCAGTCTTCCATGAAAACACCAGACAGTGTTCTCCAGCGCCTGTGTGAGCGGTCGAGAGTCACAGCTGAACACCCTGTTCCTAACAGACATGAAGAGCTGCGAACGCTCACCTGTGCGACTGTGGCTGTGTCGATGGACTGCGCTGTGATTATCACTGTGTGTGTGTGTATTCACTAGGGCTGTCACTTTTGTGAAAAAATCCTGTTTGATTTTTGAGACAAGTGTTCATTGAATCGATTGTAAAATCGATTTTCCATGTCTAAAGACGTTTCCAATATGGGCAAATCCACAGACAACTAACAGGCATTAGGACGAACGTAAAGAGGGCGCTTGAGACGCGCACAAGTCAGCAAATATTCCTGATGATTTATTGGCGTGAAGTTTCGTGCACAATGACAAACAGGAGCGCAACATTCTCGAAAAACAATCAGCCATAATATAAATGAACAACATCACTGCCGGCTTCAGCATGGCTGTGTTTACCATTAGAAATGTCAAACAAATTTCGCCTACGTTGGCAATTGTAGACCATAGCCCGAATCTGTGTCTGTATGCATGAGACTGTCTGAGTACCAGCAGAATTCACAGTTTTATAGTAAACAGAGACACATCATGCAGAAGTATAATCTGCTGTTATGTGTGTGTGTCAGAGCCTGCAGTCGCTGTGTGACGCGCGTTCGCTGCGGGCGTATCGTGACGAGCTGGACGCGCCCCGAGAGAAGGCCGTTAAAATCAATTCCCTATTTTCGTTTTCGAAACTTGCGTTGGTTGGTCCGATCGATTGTGCAATCGATTTCCGAACGTAAAGTGACAGCCCTAGTGTTCACCCCTCAGAGATGAAACGCCCCCGCTGTCCCTGACCCATGACACTGTGTGCCTCTGACAGACTGATGAGAAGCGTCCCTGTCGAGGAATCTTACTTTTAAAAGTTAGCTGTGTTAATAGTAAGTAAAGTTGAGACTTTTGAGTCACACAAAGCTTTTATGCAAGTTTAAGGCGGCTCTGATGCGTTTTCATTTCACCACAGAATCTGCAGATGTTTTGTGTGTACATGCTAACACACCTCCATGTCCTGACATTAGTCATGTGTTGTTGTTGTCTTCTCATGTGGTCTATCCCCGTGTGAATGTGTTTGTGTGTATTGTAGGGCTGTAGGGATCACACCATCGGCCCGAACTGTGAGCGATGTGCTCCTGGTTATTACGGAGACGCCAGCAGGGGAACAGCGGATGACTGTCAGCCGTGTGCCTGTCCTCTTCTGAGCCCTTCAAACAAGTATGGTCACAGCAAGGCATGACTTCACACTCCACCATCTTAACACTCACCATCATGACGCTTCTCATAGATAATCGCTTCTCTGACTATAGTGACCAGTGTTGGGGAAGCTGCTTCATCCTACCTTACCTAACTCAGTTAAAGTAGTTAAACAGTCTCGTAACAGTAGTTAGCTACATTACAAGCTATAAACACGTAGCTAATTGCACTGAGATTACTGATCAGGGCCCGGTTCCCCGATAACGCTCACTCTTAGCGCGCTAAGAAGACTCGAAAGATATATCTTACCAAAGTTGTTTATGTTCCTAAGTGTGTTCCCCGAACCATACCTCAGGAAGCCGCTTAAGATATTCCTTCTTACGTGCGACGTTACCCGGCGCTGTCCGTGGCGATGGTGCTGAACTGGTTGATATCGATGGCTCGAGAATCAATTATTCACTCGTGCAGGGGCTGATTATGTGTATAATTATTAATAATAATTAATAATTTGTATAATAATATAATTAAAAATCTAACAACAATCAGTGTTAATGACAATTTTATTCTTTGCATGAAAACACTTGAATTAGCCTAACTGAACACTGTCTGGGTGTATTAAAACTTCAGAATTATATTCATATAGACCTGCATCAGTGATAAGGTAAAGCTAAGAGTGGTCCAGACCAACCTTACGAAAGTGTGACTTACAGAAGATATACTTAGCGTACGAACGTGTCAGGAATCGTGCCATAACGTTAAGAGAGAGGTTAAGGAATAGGTTAAGAACTACTTAGAGAAAGTGGTGTTCTTTATAAAAGAAGCACTTCAGAAATAGTTGAAATTGCATTTATTAGGACTCATGGGATATTATAAAAAACTATAATAGCCTATAATAGCCTAGCCTACATATTTTTAAATTGTATCATATATTGCTGCCATAATAACCATTTCAAATTTGTACGTGCTTTCTTCTCTTTCCCATTTTTGTTCGCTGAGGTGGAGCTGCGATGAAATATTGTTCTTGGAAATACTTTCCAGCATTTCAGTAATAAAAGTGTAGGCCTACATCTCGGTGCTCGGCAGTGATCAAAAAGGGTTTAAACAGTGGATTTTGAATCTCTTCTTGTAAACTCAGACTAAATTCAGACGGCAATTAAATTCCCACACGACCTGTTTGTCAAAAAACAGTAGGTACTAATTTGGACAGAGATTTTTACGGGGGTTGGGTGAGAAAAACACTGATATTATGGATTCGGACGGCACTAAAATCACCGACTTACCCCTATAAATGTTTAAAATACCATACAAGCCCATGAGAAACAATATTAGCGTCCGAATAGGACTTAACTGACAGTAGCCTATGCTTTCACTGACCTTTAAAAGTGCTTTTTAATTAAATTAATAATATTGTATAATAATATAATTAAAAATCTAACAACAATCAGTGTTAATGACAATTTTATTCTTTGCATGAAAACACTTGAATTAGCCTAATTGAACACTGTCTGGGTGTATTAAAACTTCAGAATTATATTCGAATAGACCTGCATCAGTGATAAGGTAAAGCTAAGAGTGGTCCAGACCAACCTTACGAAAGTGTGACTTACAGAAGATATACTTAGTGTACGAACGTGTCAGGAATCGTGCCATAACGTTATGAGAGAGGTTAAGGAATAGGTTAAGAACTACTTAGCGATAAGAACGTTTTGGGGAACCGGGCCCTGATTATTACTGCATATAACTATCAGGCTATCTCAATTAGGGTGATTCCCTATTAAAGTTAAAGGAACACTCCACCATGTTTTGAAATAGGGCTTATTCACCGTCTTTCCTACATTTAGATAGGTGGGCAAACGCATTTTTGTCTCAGTGCATGCATTGTTTTAGTTTGGCAGTGCCGCCGTTAGCTTAGCTTAGCATAATGAATGGAATCCTTTGTTGCCAGCTAGCATGATAGCGCGCAGCAGGACTAGCTTACAGCAAACACTGAACCAGACCATTTAAATGTTGAGCAAGCATTCTCATTGGCTACACAATCAGCAGAGGCCAATCAGCTTGTGCCATGTGGCAATGATGTGATTACTAGCAGATTGCATGTAAAGGACTGATCAGCCTAGAGTTTCATGACTGAACTAGTTTTTAAAATAGTAACGTTGCTACGTTTAGTTAGATATCCCCCAACACTGACAGTTACAGTGAGTAGTATTCTTGTGCTAAACTATCCATCCACATGTTATTTGTTTTCAGAGCGGCTTGGTTCAGAATAAATGCTTCTCACAGTGAGTTTAACGTGCATTTGGGAATGCAATGTCGGCTAAGTTCACGTTTTTCATTATTAATTTCCAACATTTTTGTGGACAGAACTTTAGTAATATTCCGCCAAAAAAGAAAAATTATAAGCTTGAGGGTTTGAACGTTTGAAAGTTAAAATTTTAAGACATAAACATGAGTATTGTAACTTGTAATGCAATCAATCAGTTATAATTATTATCAGATATTATTATTTTTTACATTTGCAGTATAATTGTAACTTACAAAAGTAATATATTTCTGTCTTCATTTATTTATTTTTTTACAATTAGAGTAAAACGTGATCCTGTTGCAGTGGGAGATCAGAAAATTTGTAGATCAGACTTTAGTTTTGGGAACACATTTTCACTATTAACTATGACTTTTTCCTCAATAAACTCCTAATTACTGCTTAATAGTTAGTAAGGTAGTTGTTAAGATGGGGTATTGGGTGATTAAGGGATGTAGAATATGATCATGCAGAATAAGGCATTTATGTGTGCTTTATAAGTACTAATAAACAGCCAATATCCTAGTAATATGCATGCTAATACTAGTTAATAGAGAGAATTGGACCCTAAACTAAAGTGTTACCATTTTGAATTTAAAAAGAAAACTGCACAAATCGCCTTTAACAATTTTGTGCCAGTAGCAGACTCAACTAAAACCAGTTAAGACCATAATTCAGTTTAAGCTTTAAGTCTTATTTTTAGCATGATAGCATCTATAAGGAGCGGATGTAGCTCCTCCAGAGATTGACTGCCAGTCGTCTGTACTCGGTAGCTGGCGCATGATTTCAGCACTAGGCTAATATTGGCTGTAGCATGCTAGTGGCTAATCCAGAAAGAGTTGGCGTGTCCCAGAATGCAACAGCTGAACATTCCACATCTAGTGGGCTAAAGAAAGCGTCGCTCTCCTCCTGCCCTCAGCATTCCCAGCATGCCCGTCAGCCAGGCTCCTGTGTCGTCTGAAATAGCCATACAGTCATTAAAGAGCTAATGGCAGAGCCTGACGCTCACCTCGCTGCAAAGGGTTTGCTCACCCGCTAGACCTTCTTGGGGTTCAAACAGTCTCTGGTTTCGGTTAGAACCAGAGCGAGTGCTTATGATGTTTTTGATTCGCTGCTCTTTTGTTTTTCTCTTTGTCCCCTTGTTGGCTCAAAAACACCGTAGTTTCAGTCCCACGTGCCACGTCGATGCCTGGGGCGAGGTGATCTGCGATCGATGCCATCCGGGTTACGCCGGAGCACGCTGTGACAGGTAAGACAGCGAGGTTTTACATCCAGATTACTGCATTTTAGGACAAAACAGAGTGGGGTAAGTTGTGCCACATTTTACTCATGTTGTCTACTATTCAGAGAGAAACAAGACACTGGTTACCCTTCCTAAAAATAAGTTCAAGTTCATTTTATTAAGTGTACTTAAGTAAAGTTCAAGTATATTTTAAGTATACTTTATATGTTGTAAAACTTCTAATATCAATGCACTAGGACTGTAGTATACTTGTAAGTGTACTATTTCAATACTAAATTGTCCCACTTTTTAGTGTATAAAAGTATACTTCAAGTGTGACAATAGTAAACTTTGGATACACAATTGGTTTACAACTACGTTTTTCGTTTTTACTGCAAAGATACGTCAAGTAAGGTACACTGATAGTTTACTAGTTAAATACTTGTAGCACTTTCTTTTTAGTTTATGAAAATACACTTTGAAGTATACTCACAGTATAACACTTCTAAACTACTAGTTTACTGAAAGTATACTTGTAAGTGAACATAACATACTTATAGTTTACTATTTATATATTATTTTAGCACGTTAAGTATACTACTATGTTCCTATTAAGGTCTTAATTTTTATATGTTTTTGGACACAAACTCTATTTGACCTGTTTTGCTTTTCTCAGGTGCATCTCTCAGTCACAGTCAGCTGATGCGCTCTTTCTGGTCACATGGCACAAATTATGCACAAAAATGTGCTAAATTAAGGATGCAATACAGCTTACTCACTAGCACATCTTACTCCACTCTACCCTACTAATTGTTTGTAACTTTAATAACTAAAGATTTTCATTGTGATTAATTGTCTAAAATTATTGATGGTATGACATGATCCTGTGGTGTCACATAACTGTTGATCTATTGTGATTAAGTACTATAATCATGAGTTATTTTACATCTACAATCCAGAAATGGCTTTACAATTAAACTAAATAAATACATTTTAGAAATCTCCCTCTGTAATCACAAATGTGCATCTTTAGCCCTATTCGGACGGGACTAGTTTAACATGGAGAGGTGGGGTAAAGTAATAATTACCAGAGCTTCTCTGTGATTTTAGTCCCGTCCGAATGTGCATCTCAGTAATCATTACGGACAATGTCAGTAAAGATTACGGTGGCTTTTACTTTCAGTAAAAAGGTCTGGAAAAATAATCTCAGGTGATATTAATCCCATGCGAATAGACCCGCTGTAAAAATGTACGTAAATATTCCCTCATTTCCTGTTTAAAAGTAGTTTTCCGCATTTTTTCAAGTATGGAGGCGCTTGAAAACGTATTCAGTTGCGTTCTAGACGCTGGGACGAGTCTGTGGCAAAACTCAAGTGTTTTCCACAAACCATTTAGATCAGAAAGAAGATCGAAAGCACTTGTTAGAGGCACGAAAATCGTTTAGCGTTAGGTAAGTGCCTATTACCAACACAATCCAATCTGAAGTTAAATAATTCGACCGGACATTTATATATATATAAATATAGGTTATATGTGTTTGCGCATGTGATATCAGGAAGAAACGTAATACGACATGAAGGTGACGGTGGTGTGTAAATCAAGTTACTCTCCCACTTCTGCTAGTTTTACTGAGATCTCTTATCCTGTGCGAATTGGCCGTTATTATTACAGACGTCCTCCATCTACCCTTGTAAAACTAATCCCGTCCAAATAGGGCTTTTAAGAGAGATCATTTTCCATGTAAAATGTAATGTCGTACGGGGAAAGTCCTAATCTGGGTTAATATCTGACGACACAGTGAATCCATTTTTGATGCAGTTTTGAAGCTTGACCAGAACTTCACTGCATCATGGCACTGTAGCAACACTTAATGAGCCGTCTACAAGACCTCATACTGTAGATGTGCTCCGGACTTTCATTGCCAAAAGGTAGACAACATAAGAAATGGTGATTAGAAACTAATATGCATTAGTATTATTAAAAAAATCTAACTAAAACTACATCGACTGTTTTAATCAGTATTTGTATGTGCTTTGTAGTTTTATGCTTGTTAGAGTATCACATTCTTAGCTTTGCAACATAATCAAAAACTCTTGAAATCAACATCATCTGAGCACTATGACACAGACAGTTATGCATTTGGCTGATGCTTTTTATCCAAAGTGACTTACATGGCATTGATTCAGCATATTCATTTGATCACTTCATGCATTCCCTGGGAATTGAACTCCTGACCTTGGAGTGGCTAACGTCATGCTGTAATGCTCAAGCGTTACTGCTGCTTATGTAGAAATCACTTATGAAATCACTTCAGTGAGGATGCCCCCTGTGAAGGGCGACTCCTACATGAGCAGCAGACACTAATGCAGCTCACTGTGTTCATGTAAAAAGCCTATCCCGGCACCCGAAAAGGCCTACTTCCATACTATAAAGTAGGTGAGAAACTGTATGTGAGCCAAGCAGTGTGTCCAAATTTATAGTATTCATAAATGAGTATGCAAAAGGTACCTGGATGACATACTACTAGATTCTGAAGTGCACAGACGATGGACACTTTACTCTCGAACAAGGCCACGGCAGAGGATTTGTGAATGACGGTGAAGCAACGCAGCTGATGCCATAGGTCACATGACAGTGATAACATGGCAGGTGTAGTACGTCCATATAACATTCATACAACACATATTTCTAATATATAGGTGTGTTTCCAGTACAGATTTTTTTCTAAATTTTGACAAAAAACTATTGCGAAGTGATGGCATTTTTTAATTTTCTCCTCTCGCGATCAGTCATTCCAAAAATCATGGCGACGGACGTTGGTAGGTTTTTGAATCTCAGCCACTGCACTGACCATTATTATTAATCAAAGGAGACGTATGTGTGTTATCCAAGCATTAATGGTGAGGAACGACCCTTATTATACTTGTGAACGACACATATGAGGAGTTTCTGGGTGTTTCTCCCTCAGATCTGCGTCGAGGTCTTGATTGTGGCATTTATTTGAGGTTTAGAATCCATTATTCCTGTAATTCTTCTGTCTATTATGAGTTTAATAAAGAGCTCTGTCTCGTATTCTGTCCAATCACACCGCGTCATCTACGTCAGGTGACCTGTGAATGCGCAAAAACTGTTTCCATTGCAGTTTTGCGAAATATTTCTTTTTCGAATTGCCTGAAAAACCTCCTCATGCGAGCGTAACAACTTTTTTGCGATAAATGGGAGTTTTTGCGAAATTGACGTGTTTCCGTTGGGCGTATTTTCAATCCGCAAATTTCAATTTGCGCAGTTTGAAGGGTAATGGAAGCCCGGCTAGTGTTAGCTACTCAGTTGCTTACTCTCATGACACATAGCAACAAAGCTAAAAGTGTTCCTAATATGGTGGAGATTTTATTGAAAATATATTGTCTGTTGAGACATGCCTTCACAAACACCCGTAAGAGCTGGGATTGTGATGTTTATAAAATATTAAGTATTACAAATAAGTATAATATTATAAATATTAGTAGCCTGTTATAAATAAAATCTAAGTAAAAATAATTATAATAAATAGTATAATAAATAGTATAAGTATTCTTTAAAATAATGCAAATAATGCAAATTAATGACAAATGCATACTATCGATTAGCAACCTCGGATAGTTAGAGTAGGTCTACTTATAGTATGTCTTTCTTTAACACTTTACGTTTTTGTAAAAAAATAAAAATAAATTTCCCCTTTGAGAAAATTAAATAATACTATGAAAATAGTTTCAGCTATGATGGAGATCTGGCAGCAACAGCACTTTTCCTCTTGGGCGAGCGATTCACGGACAGCTTTCCCTGCGCATGAAATCCCCCATATGCCAGCAAACCAATGAGAACGCAGGACAGTGATGACGACACATAACAACAGAGCTGTTGTGGATCCGCTTACCCGAAACCCTCCGTAACTGCCAGTTTTGAAGACAATTACATACGTATTACCAACAATTTATCATGTAAGGTTTATGGTACAGCTCAAACAAGTGAATTTATAGTGTTAATATTAATTAGCGAGTCCTTGAATTGCTTGGGTATGCAGAGCATTCGCAGCTTATATGGGCTGTGTTCCCATTCTCATTTAACCCTTGTATTTTCTGTGTGTGTGTGTGATGTGCTGAACAACAGCATATGTTTTTTGAGTCTGTAATGTGTTTGAGTAGACTACTCAAACAAATCTTAATCTCTAGACCATATGGATCTCTGTCCCAGTGTGAAATGAAATAAAAACCTGGCATAAGTTGGAGCAAATGGCTTAATCCTCTGTGGTCAGTGTAAAGTGCCTACAAATGCAGCTCTCAGCTCTGGCACCGATGGCACCGTCTTAATTTCATTAGCATCAGAAATCACTCAGCTCATCTATCATGCGTTATATTCCATTCCAGTCGCTCTGTTTATTTGTCTTTCTCAACTCTTCACGTTCCCCCAGTGGGCGTCGTTCTCTCCCGTTCTCTGAAGGTTGGTATGCTGATGGGTTAGCATTAGCATATGCTGCATTCTGGGTAGGTTTGCGTTGGCAGGCAGTCCAGCTCTGTATGCGGACTAAATCACAGTGGTGTTGTGGAGTACGGCGTCTAGGTGGAAGAAAGGTCTCGGCTCTTCTGTGACCCCACCCCTGAAACAGATGGAGAGGGACTGGTGCAGTGCCAGTGCTGGTACACGCTAGCTGGCACCAAAGCTCTCCACGCTGAGCCATTAGCAGAAAACGAGGTGGAGGGAACAGAAACCAGGGAGCTGGACGTGTGTTATGGAGGACAAGCAGAGAGAAAGTTCGAGAGGAGAGAAAGAGAGTTAATGGAAAGGTTTCTCGTCCTGGGAAAAGCCAGGGACAGACGCACATTAATGGGGCGAGATGGGACCGATCCATCAGCGCTCAGACGGAGCTCAAACCCAGTCTGTCTCCTGAGGCACTCGCTGAAAGAGATGTGAAGGACATACTTCACACAAACTCAGTCAGGCGGAGCACGTCGCTCTTAAATGTGTTCCTAAAAATCGTATTGTGTCAAGGCCATCTGACAGGGAGGCCATATCAAGTGAGATCAATTGGAGAGCAGATAGAGACTGTTGCTTCTCGGGATTGTTCTCACACGTCCCAATGGCGTTTTGAAGGAGATCTCAAGAATGCCTCATAGTGCACTTAGATACCATTGCAGATTATAGACAGAGATCTCAGGAGGAACATTTTAAACTCTTCAGGACAAAATGATCTGGGCTGTGTGTCCCAAAAGCATTGAATGCCTAAGTAGATCGTTATTGGTTTCTACGATCTACTTGAGCCAACTACTGTCTCATCTGTGCCTTTTTTTAGTTGAGTCTCCTGTGGAGAAACGTCTGAGATAAAGGTGATATTTAAAGTACTCTACATCTTTCAACAGGGCCGTAACCACCATACAAATTGAAGAGGAAGCATCAGTTCTGGTATTCAGATTAGCAGTCAACAAATATGTGATTTTCAGTGGTTGAATCTTGATTTATTACATTTAGTCCCCAAACAAATCCTTAATATGCGCTTACATCCTTGGCCAGCAGTAAACAGCGGCTCTCTTCGAACAGAAATCTTTGCAGAATACGAGACATGCATCATTTTCAGCCCCAGATCCCTTTGGCAATTTCCATCTAAGCAAATCAAATGAACACTATCCAATATCCGTAGAGCTGCACTGAGTGCTACCAAAGACTGTAAAGCTTGTTTTATTAGAGTACACAGATTAAAGATGAGCAACAAGTGCCACAAATTGCTGCTTCCTTCAATATTGAAATATCTCACTTTTCTTAAGAGGCGTCTTCAAAGACTGGTGAAATAAATAGATGATCTAAATTCCACATGCATTAACAATCACTCAAACTGAATCCATAAGATTTCATTGATGTTTGTGGTTAATTATATGTAGTTTATAAGCCATTCTTTTTTGTTTGTGTGCATTGGGTTCTGTGTAGATTAATCACTATTTGAATATAAATGTGGTCCTCGTCATGTAAATTAGACTTCAAGGGGATACTCATTAGTTCACTCCTGCTAACCATTTTATCATTAATGCCAATTATCTATAGGACTGCTCAATGTATGAAACCAGAAATCACTTTATATTATGTAGGTAGAGCCTCAGTTCAGTTACATACCCTGTCAGTGACCACCTTTACATCACGCACACCTAAAAAATGGTTAATTCTAAACACAGAGAGAGAGAAAGCTGCATGTAAATGAGAACAAAACTTTTCAGCCATTAGCTGATTTCCAGCAATACGTCACTTTCTGGTGTCCATGTAAATGCAAATAGCTCAGAACAGGCTGTTGCAGTTGTGCAAGCTCTGTGAAACAGGTCTAATATTTATCATCCCGCCCCCCTGCTTTATTCATACTCTATATGTGTTTATTGTGGAGTGTGCTGTGAGCTTGCTCCGAGTGTGTAGTTACAGTAATGGGCTTGGTGATTTAAGGGGGGCCTCTTCGGTTTACGAATCAATGACCCACGACAGAAAAAACCTCTCTCCACCCCACTCAGTCTTTCACTGACCTAATTCAGCTCAGTCCCTCCATGGCGCCTGGTCCTGCTCTGAAATAGAGTGCTTATGTTTAGTTTGGCCCTGTGTGCCCATCGACACCTGAAACAGCGAGCCAGAGAGAGCAGGCTGAGGGTGAAGGGTGAGGAGAGGAAGGAAATAAGAGTTTGGAGCAGTCCCAGTTTTTTTTAGTAATTGTTCCCTGGTGTGCAGACAGACAGGAACTTGGCCATATATATATGGCCTGGGTTAAAGACACCTGGCCCGAGTCATCAGTGCTTAAGATGGCTCTCTCACAGCAGAGCTAACGACAGGAGAAATGATGAGCTGGCACCAGACAGACAGGAAGAGCCAGCCTTCAGTGCTCAGTTACTCTATAAAGGGGACCGAAACAGTGAAGAGGTGACAGTCAGTGTGATTTTGGGGGCAAGGGGATTATGTTTTTTTTTATTTTTTTTTATGGAACAGTAGGTGGGGGCTTTTGCATTTAACCAGATTATGGGCCCTCTTTAAACGATCTGAAACGCAAGTATCATACGCGAAATGCAAGTAACTTTGTGGGCGGATCTCGGGCACTGTTGCTATTATACTGGCAGGATAAATGACTCTTGCGCTCGACGCAAATCTAAAATGGGTTGGTCTGAAGTAGCTTCATTCCTCATAGGTGTGGTTTGGGCGTAACGTGAAATAAACCAATCAGAGCGTCATCTCACATTCCCTTTAAGAGCAGGCGCGCTTGTTCCATGGCGGATTGCTATTATAACGGCGGATTTGCCAGACGCACGCCAGGAGCGGTTCACAGCCGAGGAGACCGACGTTCTCGTCAGGGCCGTAAAACACAGAGAAGTGACATTGGGGATGGAGAAACACACCCAAATTAGCTTCGGTTAAACAGGCGTATGATAATTTGGGTAAATGTGTAAGCTAGATTTATGCCTATTATTTCACATCTTCATGGACACAACAATGATTTCCCTCGTGTGGTAATATTTTTCCTTGTAATAATGTATGGTTTGCAAAAATGGCAACTGCTGCGTCTGTGTGTAGATGAGAGAAGCAAATGTATGCACGTTGAGCACACACTACATTATGGCCAAGCATGCGCCCTTAAAATAGCATCTGAACGCGCCACTGACTTTAGACTCGGTCTGTGGCGGAATTGTTTTCTGGAACTGCAAAATAGCACCAGGGAACGCTTGCGCCGGAACACGCCTCCTCTTTTCCCTAAACTGCCCTTGGGAGAGCAAGTTCATTCCCTAATTGGATGAACCTCATTTCCCTCATTTACCGACGTGCGTCTGTGGAGGGAAAAGTCTGCTGTGCGTCGGGTGCAAAATAGGAATGATACATGCGTCAGTGTACAAAGTCAATTGCGCTGGGTGCAAGATAGGGCCCATTGTCATTATTTACTAACTAATATTTATGCCCAATGACTTTTCCAAATTTAGCAAAGGATTATTAATGCGTACCAGTTTTTCTGCCTTATTACACTAAGTAAAACCCTCATTTAAAATAATAACAATGAACTATGAAAATAGTGGAAATATGAAACTGTGCCATCATATTTTCCTTGTAATGTGGCCTAATTGGATGTTCTACTAAACAGGACCTAGGACAGAGCCTTGTGGCACTCTGTACTTATCTTTTATCCCGAGACAGCTCCACATTTACACACAGCTATAGGAACAATCTGAAGTAGAATCTAAACAAACAAGGCCATTGCTAACATGGTTCCAAAAGAATGTTGTGAAGTATAGTATGATGATAAAAGTCAGTCTGACACGAGTTCCCTTTCGATTGAACTCAACGGCGCGTCAGCTGACACAATGGGAAAGCATGTCTGAGGCACGTGTACTAACTAGCCAATCATGGCTGATGCAGTGATGACGTCGCAGGGTGCTCCCCAGCGTATCACCTGAAAACACGTCAACAGTTTCAATGTCTTTAGGAAGCCGCTTGTCTGTGTGCTGTGTGAAGATTGCAGTGTGTGAAAGGTAAAGAGAAGGAAATATGGCGAGTATACGATGGTCACTATATGTGTGTTATCTGTCTAGGAGTGGAGCATGCACGTTCAGCCCTCGAGGGGGCTGGATGCATTCATTGCGATGATTTCTCACTGAGAAAGCTCCACTCTCGGTTGGCACTCTTCATGAGAGAAGGGAGTCAAGCTGCTGCGCCTCACGGCTCGTGCTCCCACTTACAGCCGCAGGGAACTCAGACGGAGCTGCTTGAAGAGCGTGAGCAAGTTCCCCTCACTTCTCCCTAGCACTGCGGCCCTCATGCATGAAGCGGAAGCCCGCTCGCCGTGCTATTGTTCTCTGGAGAGGAAGGTGACTCTGAGCTTCGTGATTCAGCGGTGTTTGCTCATCCTGAATAGGATTCAGAGTTGACAGCCATGCTTTCCCGCACTCGTACTCGTTCTCGATTGGCTTCTGGGGGCGGAGCGCGACACGAAAACCGCCTTGCCCTACCCCGTGCCTTTCTTCTCGGAGGTGCATGAAGAACTTTGGCTGGAATATGAGGACTCATTGCACGCTCATGATCTTGAGGAGGCACTGCCGTTGAGACGGTGGTAAAGCGGTTTAGAGACTTTCCATTTCTACCATCCCGAATATCTTCCCTATCTCCTCCCTTCCCCTCTGAGGAGGGCGTGGGGTATAGTATGTTGTTTTTAGAGGAGAATAAAACAACATCTTGTTTTAAGAGAAATATCTCAAGAGGGTAATGGGATACAATAATTCTGTTATTAGAGGAGAATAAAGTTTCCTCCCTCCCCCTTTGAGGAGGGTTTGGGGTTTTAGAGGAGATTGATGATGATTGAAGTTTCTAAGGAGAATAATTCTTCTCCCTCCCCCGAAGAGGGTGTGGGATACAAGAAATTGTACAATCTCCTCCCGTTCACCTGCACCTGTCGTGCAGTAATGCTGCTTTTAGAGGAAAGTGAATTCTCCTCCCTCTCTCCGCCTCCGAGGACGGAGTTGTGTACAGAGGATTGTTATTAGAGGAAAATAAAGATAAGGGATGGCTGGCGTCACGTTGAGCTGGCACTAGGTGTTTGGCTCCCTGATAATATATTTGGATAAGTAGAGCTGACAGTTGTTTGAGATGATCGTCTATGATAGTTATATGCTCTTCTGTCACCTTACCCAGGTTTCTGGGTATTTAGTGAGATTACGTTTCCACTCGCTGGCTGACTTTTTCGTTTCAGTGCCTAAGATTCTTGGCAGTTTTTAGTCTCCAGCAGACACTGGTCAGCATGGCATAGCTGGTATTGACGTCCCCATTACATCAGCTGACGTCTCGTTGCCATGCTTCAGGCGTGCCTACGTGTCTTCCTTGCTGATGCCGTGTTTTCAGGTGCCCTTTCTTTATACGCTGGGGAGCACCCTGCGACGTCATCACCCCAGACCGCAACATATTGTCGGCCCAGATCCGGCCCGCATCTGGTACGCGTAGAATCCACATGTACCAGATGTGGCCCGGATCTGGGCCTACACTATGTTCCCTCTCAGGGAACCATAGTTATATGCATAATGTGAGACGTTTTCTCTGTACTTTTAAAGGACCTACAGTACACATGTATCATATTTCTCTTCAGAAAGAAACTTTTGGACAATTTTGATTTTGCTTTTCCAAAAGGAAGGCATCTGTTCTTGGAGTGGCTATAATGTTAGATGCTGTAATGAGGTTACACATCAAATGTTCTCTTTAATATCCTCAGATATGAAATTGCTTTATTAGTTTCTTTATAGTGCATTGTATTTTACACTACAACATATGAATGAATGGAGTGATTTATTTTCATTCAGTTTCAGATTTTCTTTTCTGAGAATATAACAAATTTGGCATCAGACCTGGGGCCAGATTTACTAACAGCTTGCGCCAGTGAAAACCCTCTTTTGGTTTTAAAAAACTACTGTCAGGATTTGCTAAAGGCGTGGACGGGGTTATTTTTGTGGCTGACCTTATCGCATATGCATTTGTAGGAGATTCTCTTTCAGACGGCTAAATGTATGGGAGGAGAGTATTTAAATGAATAACAAGGTGATTTACTAAGGTTTGCGCTTGTCAATTTACTGTTATTTGCCCCATTATTTACCACCCCAAAAAAAGAATGTTTTAAACCAGACACTAATTTGCGCTGCTCTTGGTGGATTGTGTTGGTCATTATGGAAATGATCCGGCTGCATCTATGTTCTTTAATGTGCGCGTTGTCATTAGATCACACGAATGAACTTTCTACTCCCATCTGCGCTTTTATGGGATTGTGCTACCACTCTAATTTACCCTTTTTAGTAAATCTGGCCCCTGGTCTTAATAGTTTTAATGTGAAAAATCACTTAGTCGTATCAGAGTAAATGTGAACAGATCTTTTTAAATGATTCCCATTTTCCATTTTCCATTTACAGTCAAGTGCTTAGGAGACAATTTCCTACCAAAGCAACTTGAAATCTACTAATGATGTTAAATGGCAAGTACCAAGACAAAAAAAGAGGACACTTTGTAATCTGGCCCGACATATAGTAACACAACTATAAATGCAGATATAACTGTATATGAATGCACCAATCCAATATTCCTTAAATGAGACATGATCCCAGAGCATTTGTACTGTTAAAGGGATTTTATGTCTTTTAAAGTCATTGTGAGATGTAAGACTTCGATTAAATGTTAAAATCTCCAACATGAACAGTTAGAACTAGATTCTGAACTAGCGTGCCGCTGGGCCTGTAAAGACAGTCACAAGCAATACCATATTCAATTAATAAATCTAGGGTGGCTCGTGGAATCCGCTGAGCGCGAGTGAAACACAGTGATTACTTTCTCTTTCCGCCATCATGCAGATAGCGCAGCCGTGTGCAGATAAGCGCAGAGGAATCCATTTAACATGAAGCAAGTGGATAGACTGTGCGTGTTTATCAGCCAGCAGCACAAGTTGCTTCAGTAGAGATATTGGATCCGAACGCACCGACAGCAGATAAGAAGAGCGGGTGGGCGAAGCGAGCGGAGGAAGTGATAGCGTCTCTTCCCCTTATATTTCTCTCACATTCTCATCGTCTGTGCTTTGTTTTGGCGAGAAAAGTCTTGGGTGCTCTTTTCATGATCAAAAGAGGGTTGTTCATCAGACGGACTGTAATGGAGCCAGTACAGTGTGTACACAGCTCCTTTAAAAGAGAAACAGTACATGTCTGGGAATGCAATATACTTAAATGCTTTCCTTAAGTGTGTCCATTCATCCCATTTACACCAGCTATTCTCTGTAACTCTTTGAGCTCAGATGAGTTCAGTTAAGGTTTAGCTTCTGTGTACATACATCATAACTGGGCTGAAGTGAACTCTGATCTGCTTTTAACAACTTACAAACGATAAATTGACAGCTAATTCACTGCACCACCGTCAAGCTAGAAGTTAAATATATCTTTATGCATCATACTGTACATAAGCTATAAATGTTCAGTCAGTTGTTCATTATTTCAAAACAAACCCACACAGTGACCAGGACCCCAAGCTTGCCGACATTATCCAGCTAATTACATGCCTGCGTAGCAATTAATAAAACACATGCATGTGAGAAATTGATTTAAGCAGAAATTATTTTATAATGTACGAGTAAAGAGAGTCTTAGGTATGGAAGCTTGTTTCCACCCCAGAATAAAATATTTGAATCACACTATTGCGAGTTTATATCGAGAAATAAAGAAGAATTGCACGTTATAAAGTCAGAATTGCGAGATATAAAGTCAGAATTGCGAGATATAAAGTCAGAATTGCGAAATATAAAGTCAGAATTGCGAGATATAAAGTCAGAATTGCGAGATATAAAGTCAGAATTGCGTGATATAAAGTCAGAATTGCGAATATAAAGTCAGAATTGCGAGATATAAAGTCAGAATTGCGAGATATAAAGTCAGAATTGCGAATATAAAGTCAGAATTGCGAGATATAAAGTCAGAATTGCGAGATATAAAGTCAGAATTGCGAGATATAAAGTCAGAATTGCGAATATAAAGTAAGAATTGTGCGATAAAAAATCGCAATTGAGTGATATAAAGTCAGAATTGCGAGATATAAAGTCAGAATTGCGAGATATAAAGTCAGAATTGTGAGATATTAAGTCAGAATTGTGAGATATTAAGTCAGAATTGCGAGATATAAAGTCAGAATTGCGTGATATAAAGTCAGAATTGCGCGATAAAAAGTCAGAATTGCGTGATATAAAGTCAGAATTGAGTGATATAAAGTCAGAATTGCGTGATATAAAGTTAGAATTGAGTGATATAAAAGTCTCAGTTACCTTTTTTATTTTTTATTCTGTGGTGGAAACAAGCTTCCAGATCTTAAAAGATGGTCAAATGGTCCAATATACAGTTTTGTGTCACTGCAGAAGGCCTGGAGTATTTTGACTACGCATTTTTTAAAGCATGCGTTCTCTCTGCTCTTGACGACCTCAGATGTGCTAATGGATACTTCGGGCGTCCCAGCGTTCCTGGGGGTTCCTGTCAGCCGTGCATGTGTAACGGTAACCTGGACCGTACAGCAGCGCTCAGCTGCGACCCGGAGACCGGAGCCTGTCTGCACTGTCGTGAGGGATACGGGGGGCAGGACTGTGGAAGGTGTGCTGACGGATACTTTGGAGATGCCCTCGTAGCCAAGAACTGCCAAGGTGAGTGAAGGATGTCTAACAACATGTGATGTCTAAAACCAAGGGCCGATTTTACGTTTTTTTTTATCTTAAAAAATATGTTTTTCATCACAGATACTAGTGACCATGTCTGTCAATCTAAAAAAGGAGGAGAAGCACTGTAAAAAAAAACAAAAAAAACATCAGACATTCCCATCCGAATAGGATTTGTTTTCTCAGAGGAAAGGCGAGACGGCTGAGAAACACTAGGCACTGAAAAACAGGCACTTTGATTCAGGCAGGATTAAAATCTGCGAAAGTACGTCTGCGAAACACGAATTTACCTGACTTCCTCTGGGAAAGCTGGTCCCATCTGAATGGGGAGACTGTCAACATCAAATGTAATGGATGTAGCGGCATATTGTTTTCCTCTGAATTGTGACGTACATCAGAGTGAAACGGATTATTGAGAAAGAATTTAGGGCAGGAACTTGGTGCTATGCATCGGTTGTTGATTAGATGTCGAAATGTGGGTTTGGCACTCAAAAATGAATGTGAGGCCAGGGTTAAAGCGGACGACGTGATTGGAGAATCCCTGCGTATGTCAGTTTCTTATTTTTCAGTTTCACCGGAAGATCCAGTTATGACACATAATCCACCAATCAGAGAAGTCTCTGTTATCATGATTGTAGTCATAGACAATTACATTTTTGTTTTTATGAAAATGCATTTGAATGGCTTGTTATTGTTCAATATTTTTTTTTATATAATTCAATAATATTTTATATTATTAGGTTAAGATAACCTGTGAAATATACTTTAAAAGTGCAAATGAAATTGCAAGGAGTAAAAAGTAAAATTTTAGCGTTGTAAATGTTATTGAGTACAGGATTCAGTTTCAATAGAAGTACGTATTCAGCTAAATAATACTCAAGTATAGGAAGTAACCTCAATTACTGAAATATTACTTAACATTTGTATACACTCAAACTGCTTATAGATAAATGTATATTAATGTAGGGTGGCGTATGTTAAGCACTCTATAAAGCAGGATGTTTTGCTTCCTTTCTTTAAACGCCATATTTGGCTGTCACTTTAAAAGTTGTTAATGTGTCAATTTTTGTCGAAATTAAATTGTGTACTTCCAGACAGCCTGTATGACAGATGTGTGTGTGTGTGTTTGTGTGTGTGAGAGAGAGAGGTGAGCTGATCCGGTATCAAGCTCAGGCCGTCTAGCCTCAAGGACAATACACACCGATCCCCCTCCAACAGGCCTCACGCAGCACCATCTGTGCTCAGAAAGTGTGTGTGCATTACATTGAAACGCAATCTGTCCTCCTGCAGCCCACGGTCACACACACTTTGATTGTTTTGCGCACACACACTGCGCTGATTAGCATGCAAAGGGGTCATGGGATATTGAATAATCTCACTGGTTTTTAATTTCAGCTGTTACTGTATATACGCTAGAGGCAAGTTCAGAAGATATTCCCATGGCTGCACATGAAACGTGACTATGAAACAGTTTTCAACTCTTGATGTGTTCCTACAGACGTTAGCAGTGCTTAGTTAATTTCATACGGTTATAATATTGCAAATCATGTTCATATCGTGTGGTTCAAATTAAACGATGGGATTCAAAATCTAATTTTAACAAACAGAACGTTTTAGGATTTTTAATTTTTTCATTTATAATGTGAAAAATTGTATAAACAATGTTGAGATATTCTCAATTATTATTTAATTTTTACATAAATTGATGTACTGATAAAAATAATCTTTCGACTGAAAAAAAAAGCGAAATTTTAATATTAAACTAGAAAAATGTTAAATAGAAGCTTTTCACTACTATATATTGTACAAAAGTCATATTTGAAGTTTGCAGCAAGCTTTAGCATCTCCTAAAATGTAGAAAGCAGTTTCTGACATCAGGTCTGTACTCGTTCTCAGACTCTGGAGCATGTTTATATTTAATGAAAGAAAATAGGACTGACTTTATTTCTGTTGGGAATAACGTCTTGTGAAGAGCAGAACAATGCAAAGAGAGCGCAGAACTCAATGGGGAAGCTGAAGGAGTTTTGTTTGACTGACCTACATTGAAAACGCTCGTGCTGCTTCACATTTTTGTGGAAACTATGATGCATTTTATTTTTTAGGATTCTTTGATGAACAGAAAGAACAGCATTTATTTGAAAAAGAAGTCTTTTGTAACACTTTTTTTTTGTGTGTGTCACCTTTGACCAACTGAATAGGTCATTGCTGAATAAAATTATTAATTTATCTTTTTTTAATCTAGCTTACTCCACACTTTTGAAAAGTAGTGTGTGGAGGTTTCCACAAAAATATGAAGCAGCGCAACATGTTTCTTGAGCAGCAAATAAAAAAATAAAAAAGCAAACTTAAAAGTATATTAGAATGATTTCTGAAGGATCATGTGACTCTGAAGACTGGAGTAATGATGCTTTGATCACATTTTACTATTTATTCACATTTTAAACTATAATTATATTTCACCGTTTTTACTGTATTTTGATCAAATAAATGCAGCCTTGGTGAGCAGGAGACCTTTAAAAATATGAAAAACCAATGAGAACCATATTCCAATCTTTTGACTGGTAGTATATATTGAATATAAAGGCAATCAAAACAAAATATAACCTACTGACAACTGTTACCTCATTCTGCTGTTCAGCTGTTTATGTTAAATCCATTATTCTGTCTCAAGACAGATCAATCATGTTCTGCACTGCGATTTTTAAAAATGTAAAGTCCCCCTGTAGTCAATAATTGTATCCCTTAAAACTCATCTTTTTGATCACCAAAATGGCATATTTGAACGTTTTTTTCCTTGAAAAAATTCATTTTTTCCTTTAAAAAAAATGTCTTCATCTTAAAATAGACATTTTAAGATGTCTCATTTAGTATGCGTGGTTCTATGAATATGCAAATGAGCCCCGCCTCCACTCACTCACTCACTCAGAGATCCACTGGTTGACGGTCACACGTTGATCTGATTGGTTACAAGGTAGTTTGTGACGTCAGAAACACCAGCGATTTCAAAGCGTGTTTTTGAGACTGTCTTTGGTTCACTGCAGTTTTAAGGAGAAAATACTCAGCAATGGAGTCGACTTATGAATTTACACATGGTTTGTCTTAAAGCATATTAAAAACACCACATAGACACATAAACAACATTAAAAACTGGATTTCACCACAGGGGGACTTTAATAGGTGCGTCCCAATTTGCATATTTATGCACTATTTTATGATCTTTTGTAGTATAATAGTGTAAATAGTTTGTTCACACTGAAAATTCCCAAAAGAAGTCCACTTTAAATACCTGGATGATGCAATTAATTAACCAGAAAAAAACAAGTGTGGAATGTTGGACGCTTTAATTACATAGCGAAGGGGGAGGGGCTTCAGACTCCAATGTTGAATTACAAAATGGCAACATAAAATTCATACACTACACAGTTAGTATAAGTATATAATTGCATAATGTATAGTGTGTCATTTGGGACACAACTTAAGTCTTTCAGTTTAATGCTCCAGCTCTTTGTCTGTCTCTGTCTGTGTAGCGTGTCAGTGTCACAGGAACGGGTCGGTGTCGGAGGTGTGCCATCAGGAGACCGGCCAGTGCCAGTGTCGACAACATGTGGTCGGACGCCAGTGTGAGGAGTGTCTGGTGGGTAAACAACACCGAATGCTGTCATTAGCCGTGTTTCCATTACAGATTTGTGCAAAACTTTTGCGATATTTTCTAAATGTCATAAAAAACTATTGCAAAATGACGGCGTTTCCATTAACCGATGTTATGAGACTAAAACGTCCGCACTACCATTATTTTTAATTGAAGGAGACGTATACGTGCAATACAAGCATTAATGACAAGGAAAGCCCCTTATACTTGTGAGCGGCACATATGAGCTGTTTCTGGGTGTTTCTCCCTCATATCTCCTTATCTTGATCAATTATGGCATTTCTTTGCTGATCAGAATCCAGTATTCCCGTGATATTTATTTTCTTTTATGAGTTTAATGAAGAACTCTGTCTAGTCTCCTGTCCAAACACACCATACCGCGTCATCTTTAAACAATGATGAGCGACTTTTACGTACGTCAGGTGACCAGTAAATGCGCAAAAAAAGTTTCCATTGCGATATATGGGAATTTTTGTGAAATTGACGTGTTTCCATTGGCCGTATTTTCAATTTGCAATTTGCGCGATTTGAAGGATAATGGAAACACGGCTATTGTTAGTGGCACATTTCTTTTCCACTGCGCCAGTACGAGTAAATCCCTTATTAGATCTACAGCAGACACAGTCTTTCATGCCTCTTCATCACCCGTGTGTGTGTGTGTTCAGCCGAACTGTTGGTGGGATGGCGAGTCTCAGTTGTGTAGGCCGTGTCAGTGCAGCGCTCGGGGCTCGGTGTCCCAGCGCTGCGACTCTGAGGGCAGGTGCATCTGTCGGGCCGGGCACGTGGGCCGCAGGTGTGACCTCATACGCCTGGCTCACACCCGCAGGGAGACCCGGAGACCCGTGCAGCAGGTTCCCATCCAACACATCCAGAGATGGGAGAGCAGAGGGGGCTGCCCTCGAGGGGCCTACCGCCCCGGCACAGGGGTAAACGCACGGCATGATGGGTGCACAGGCTCTGTGTGTGTGTGTGTGTGCATGTGTGTGACTTTCTGTGAGGAACAACATCTAATATCTACCATCCAACCACCCAATCAATTCCAAATGGACAATCAAGCCCCGCCCTACATTTGTTCTTGTTCCTGAAGCCGTTTCACTCGGATATACGGCACATAAGGAAGAAAAGATCAGCGCAACTTCCATTTCATGATGACTTTAAAGATCGCATTGCGTTTATATATTTAGAATGTTCCTGGAGGTGCACTTACAATGTTTTAGGGGGAAAATGGCCATTTTCACCCCTGATTTAAACATGCCGTTTAAGGGCAACTTCCCATTGCTTTGATTGGGTAGCATTTTTGCTTATGAAATAACTATTAGGGTCAAGAAAGTTGAGTTCTGTTTTTATAGTCAAATGACCTGTTTTCTCCTGGTATTAAGATGTGTTTTGGTCGATCGGATCACAAGTAGATGATGGAGACACATTCCCGTTTACACCTGGTGTTTTAATCCGACTCTTTTGTCCACTTTCACCCACTTCTGTCCTGATTTCTTCAAAGGGAGGGTCTACGGGTGAGTAAATGTATGGGTTTTTTCAGATCTTTCGATCTAATGGACAAAATAAGCTCTGGCAATTTACATTTGAACGCGGCCGGAAAAACATGGAGATCATCAGCTTTAGTTTCTGCTGTGAGTGTGTGTTAGAAATCAGGAATGGAGAGAGAACATTGTGCTCGATTTTTCGTCTTCAACCCAAACTAGGGTCTTCAGCCGACAAAGTTTAAATCCCCTCAGACTAGTGTACTTCCCATAATGTTTATGTATTAAATCAGCATGTGGAGGGTATATACGGTGGCTGTTTGAACACATTCGACCACATATGAGTGTTTACACTACAAAAGCAATCCGGTCGAATGTGTTTTCAACTCCCTCTGGAAGAGGTCAAAAGTGGACAAGCTCAAAGTGTTTCAGACCCCGTTTACACATGTAATTAGCGTCGTTCACCTTTGATCCGATCGACCAAAACGCTTCTTAATACCAGGTGTAAGCAGAGCCTTATATGTCAAAAGATCAGGGAAAGTTTAATTTCTCAATTCACAAGCTCTTGAATTGAAGTTCTGTACTGGTGTTCATGTGCTCACACATCTAGCCTTCTCCAGCTCACCAACATCATGAGAGGAAGAACAAATTCACATGCAACCCTGTTTACATGAGAAACTTTTCTGCATGCTTAAGTACACAACTTTTGTGCAGTTCTTAGCGAATGAGACCCAATGCATGTTCACATAACTCAAAAAAAAGGCAGAAGGATGGAACATAATGTGCACAGTTTGCTTTGGCTTTTAATTATACATTTACATGTAACATTAGTTAAGTAGCGCTTAAGGGAGTTAATCTGTTTGCGCGGGCAGAAAGCACATGCCACTGTGCTTTTTTTCAGTTTTAGTCTTTTCTTAGTCTTTCAAAAGACACAGATATGAGTTCTCTTGGAGGAGAGTTTTGTCACTTTGGCTCACAGCTTTGCATGATGGTGTGTGTGTGTGTGTGTGTGTGTGTGTGTGTGTGTGTGTGTGTGTGTGTGTGTGTGTGTGTGTGTGTGTGTGTGTGTGTGTGTGTGTGTGTGTGTCTCTATATATTTGGCATCCGTGGGGTGGCACTGACAGCGTGTGCCAGGACCAGTTGTCATTGGTTGCCACGGTGACCGCGCACCTGTTCCTAGCAGACAGATGGCTGTCAATCACCCCAGAGCAATGGCTTCACATCCACATGCTGTGTGCAGATTTAGCAGCAAGCCATAATGATCTTTGATCATTAAAATGAAATTGTTGGTGGTTTACCTCTCAAAATGTCTTTACCGTCTTGATACAGTCTTTAAAGTGAGTTGTAGAAGAGTGTCAGACATTGGTTTGGTGTGTATTATCTGCATGCCTGTTCAGTGCTGTGATCTGTGCTGAGTTTATGAGGCTCTCTGAGACACTAATGGAGGTTGCTTATCAATGCACAAGATGTTGTACTGTTTGTGTGACTGTAAGACACATTCCACAAGTATAGGTACAAAATTGAGCTTTATGCTCTTCATTAAATCCTCCCCCTTATTTAATAAACCATTAAATAAATGTAGAAAAAAAAGTATTTATTTGTTGGTTGATTTATTTATTTAATGTTGGGGATTGAATTGAATCCAGTGTTTGTTTTGTGGTTACCAAATAGTTAATTTAATTCGGTGGAAAAACTGAGAAAAAAGATGCAAATGATACAACTTGAGTTCTCTGATGTATCTTAAACACTGTACATTTTTAAGTACAATCAACTTGGATGTTTAAAGTTGTATAACTTGTGTATCGGATCTTGTATAACTTAAAAGTAATTGAAAATTGCTTAATTTGATGAGTTAAAGCAATTTAAAAACATGTTGTTATAACTTTTATACTTGTCGTATATATTTTTTTTTACAGTGAATAGTTCTCTCAAAGTGTATGGTAAATGAGCTGTCATTGCTTTTTTAAAACTATTTGTACTTTATTTGTGGAAAGTGTCACAATGCTTAAGAAAGCCTTATTTCAACATTCTTCTCTCTCTCTCTCTCTCTCTCTCTCTCTCTCTCTCTCTCTCTCTCTCTCTCTCTCTCTCTCTCTCTCTCTCTCTCTCTCTCTCTCTCTCTCTCTCTCTCTCTCTCTCTCTCTCTCTCTCTCTCTCTCTCTCTGCTCTGGATGGTCTCTCAGTCGGGGTTTCACATGCAGGGCTCTCAGGGCTGCGTCCCATGCCACTGCAATTCATTCGGATCCAAGTCGTTTGACTGTGACGAGAGCGGTCAGTGTCGCTGTCAGCCTGGCGTGACGGGACAGAAGTGTGACCGCTGCGCTCCAGGACACTTCAGCTTCCAGGAGGGCGGCTGCACACGTAAGAAGTCGAAGCTCTGAAATAGAGAGGTCTAATTCAGTCCAGATCCAGATGTGCGTTTAGATGCATGCTAGAGCATTATTACAGTAATTCCAGAAGATAGAAAAAACACAAATGAAATCTCATTAAAGGTACAGTTCACTCAAGAATTCAAATTCTGTTCAGTATTAATTCCCCTCTTGTCATTTCTATGGAGCACCGAAGGGACATGGTGCTGGGAAAAAAATGAGATGGGAGGAAAAATAGTATGTCAATGCTGTTGCGTTCAAAACATCTGCAAGAGAACACTAAAGCATTGACAAATAAGTTTTCCTCCATCTCATTTTTCCCCCTTCATGTCACTTTAGGGGTTCTGTACATTTCAAACCGTAGGCTGTGTGTCAATCTGAACTCATATTCACCATAATCTTTACCTAAGAAGACATATATTTATACTTAAAAGGGACAATGCATGTTAATAAACATTAGTATAAAAATACAAAAGTAAACATGCCAGATTACAGCATCTGTAGTCTCAATAAACTGTTGCATAAACCGCTATTAAGACGGTTTATAATTTTTGTTTTAAGTCGGTTACATAACAACGTAGATTGGTCTAATAATACTAAAAGTAAGACTGATTACCCCTAACTGACTGCTAGCTGGCCATACTCGTTCTTAAGACACAGTTTTAACATAATGGCTATGTTTATGCATCTGATTTACCAAACTGTGCAATCTAAAGTGTCATAATGAAAGCAAATGTTTCTCGTCCAATAATGTGAGCTACTATCCACATTCATTGCTTTCTGTTTTAAAAGACCATTAATATTCAGTCATATTATTATTAACTGCACTGACAGGATGAGAACGAAATCTGAGCTGAATTGATCTGGATAATGACACTAACTTTGCAACATTTTACAGCTGAAACTGAGATTGTTTCATTATTGATGAATTTTTGCAAAGATAAAGCGCTATAGAAATAAAGGTGACTTGACTATACGAGATAAAGCTGAGACAGTAAATGAAACACAACAGACACATTCGACCGTTCAGATTTCAGACAATGCCTTGTAAATTCCAGCTCAGTTCCTGAATGTGGTTGTCAACGAGTCTGACCTCTAAGCGCTACAGTTTTCATCTGAGGTGTTTATATCATCTCCTTCCAGTCGGAGCGTCTTCTGTCACGCTCTCTCACTGATATCACGACAGCAGAGAGGAGATCCGGCGCTGACATTTAAACAGGTGCTCAGCTGCGCTCTGCAATTAACCTGCTCTCTGTTTCTGTCTGTCTCGCAGCGTGCCAGTGCGCCCATGTGGGAAATAACTGCGACGCTAACACAGGTCAGTGTATCTGTCCGCCCAACACCGTGGGAGAGAGATGTGACAAATGTGCGCCCAACTACTGGGGTCACGACATCAGCAGCGGCTGTAAGGTACGGCTCATCTCTCCTCTCCTCCAGCCGTCACCGCTTCACTGCTGTCTGCTCTTGCTGCGTATATTTATCTTCTGACAAAACATCATTATTATTCATCATGGCATGTCGAGGTGAATCTTTGAGTTAATGCCACAGAGCAGCAGAACATCAGCAAAAGGTCTTGATTGTTGCCTTACAGTTCAATTTCAGCTGAATGCATGGAACGGTTCACAAATCAATACCTTCAAGTGCTGAATAATATAATTGATTTTCTTAATGTACAATGCAAATATAACAATGCATTTTAACTTTGGTTACAATTATTTATAAAACCATATGGGTAACACTTTACTTGAAGGGGTGTGCATAAGACTGACATGACACCTTCATTATCATCACATGACACATGTCATTAATATGAAGGAGGTTTTATGCATGTTAATGACAACTGTCATTATGTGTCATTCGCTCAATTATGACACTTTTAATGCAAATATGACATTGTTTGAGATGTCTTTTTTATGACAACTTGACATAAACCAATACATCATAACCTGTCATAAATATTAACATGACATAGCAGATTCATTATCAAACTTAAGAAACTACTTAGCTTTATGGGTTAACATTACATTAAACTGTCATATGGTTGGTTTTGACATTGGTTGTCATGACGCCATTATAACTGTGTCATGAATATATTTCTGACCACTTTTTTTTTTTTTTTTTTTTCAGTGGTACAAGTTGAATGTGTCATTAAAAAATGTTAAGTGTTAATACTCTGTCAAATTAGTTTATAACAGTGTCATGAATACATTTTCTTGACCTAAACTAGTGATACAAATTGTATTTGTCATTAAAATGTCATTAAGTGTTAATACTCTGTCAAATTAGTTTATAACAGTGATGAAATAGTGTTTATTTAACTCCATAATGTTTTTTTAAGTTGCCTCCAACAGCAGGTCAGATAATAGACACTTTCAAATGTCTTAAAAAAGATGAATAGGTTAGAAAAATACAATCAATCATCCAATATTAATAATTAAAATTGATAAAATTATATTTTATTCCATTTGGAGAGTGTTTTACCCAAAATTAAATGAAAACCGTACAGTGGTGGGTTAAGCCATGCAGCGTTTGGTCCATATCACTACAAAAACAGTTAATAACAGCATCCCACACATTTATATTTTCTTGATATGCTTCTTTACATCATGGATAAGTCTACCTAAGACACCATCATAATGGCATATACCTATGTAATGGCGTATATCATTTTTAGGTGAGTTTTCAATGACTTACAGTGAACCAATTACTTGAGTGACATTCATTTTTGTAGCTATATTTGGAGTCGGCTTCCAAAACAAGTCCCAGACCACCCCATTCAGTCCTAAGGTATCCACAAACATGACTGATTGCTGTAAAACTCTTGCGATTCATAAGCATTGTTTACCATTGTTTTCTTCAATGACACATACAACACACAGGTTATCATTACCTCCTTACATAAAGCAATCTCTGGTAAAACTTTGCATCTTACCAAAAGATTGGTAGCCATCAAACTATCTCCTTATGACAAACAGAGATGGTAAGGCAGAGCTCAGTAGGAGAACAAACCTAACAGGAGCATTTACAGTATAACGAAACCGGGCCCGAAACGGAGCCTTGAGGTACCCCGCAGGTGAGGAGTGCAGAGGAAGAGTAATTCTCAGTCTCAGAGGAAAAGTTCTCGCCTTAAGGTAGGAAGAGAAGCAACCTAGGGCAGTGTCGAGTACTGCATTTTATTCACACTGATTTTCTACTGAGTGGGCAGACACTTTTTTTTTTCTTTATCAGACTGTAAAACCCTTGAATGGATCCTTTATTTTCAAGAATGCTCCGTCACATGCAGTGTGTCAAGCTTATGAACAGTTTCGTTGTGTTTTAGTTTAGCTTTCCCTGTTTCTGTGTGTCTGAGTTCCTATTCCTTGTTTATTTCGATGGTTTCTGAATAATCACATACCTGTTTCTGTTCTAGTTCATTAGTTCTTCCTGTGTATTCATTGTTTGGTGTCGTATTTGGTTGTTAATTTGTTATATTCCCTGAGTGTTCTAGGGATCTTTATGAAAGTCTGTTTGTTTTGCTATTTCATTGTTGTGCGCTTTAATACAGCCACAAACTGTTAAACAGTGAAAGTGAATGCTATTTTAAGTGAATATTATAGAAAAAGATCAGATAAACTAGAAAACATTGTTGCTCTCCAAATGGATAAAAAATGATTTAGCTTCAGGTGTGTAGAGCCAAAAGAGTAATGACAAACAAACAAGAAAATTGCTACTCTTAATAATCCTCCTAATGTCATTACTCAATGGTGGATACCAAACTGTGCAATCGAAATCCCAAAATGAAAGAAAATGTTTCTCAACAAATAATGTGAGCTCCTATCCACTTTAATTTTATAGTGCTTATGTACTTTCTGTTTTAATTGAAAAACATGAGAAGCTCTTGTTTCTTATATTTGTAATCAAGTTGCTCTCCTCCTGTCCATGTAAAGTACAAACTTTAAGTGCAGTATCAAGTCACTTATTGGGATATCCCCGTGACATCAGTCTGCCTACAGGGTCTGAACTTTAACTTCAAAATCCTTTTACTTAAAAACTGCTATAAGGTAACCTGCGTTTTAAGGACGTTGGATGACCACTCTTCGCATCTAGACGACTGTTCTTTTCAGTATCTTTTCTATATAGAGAAGAGACCATTTGTTTATCAACAATTAATATACAACTATCCAAAAAGTTGACATTAGTGGTACCCACATGATATGTACATTTGATGGAAGGTCTTAGACAGTTCATATATAGAGCCTTTGTAAATAACAAAACTGTCATCAATATATCTCTGAAGCAAAATAATGTTTTCAAAAAAGGACTATTATTGAAAACATATCTGTCCTCTAAAAAACCCAAATATAAATTTACATATAAATGAGCTTTTTCTTGTTTGTATGTAAATATTATGGATAATATGAATTGAATGTCAAGTCAAGTCAGGTCACCTTTATTTACCGTATATATAGCGCTTTTTACAGTACAGATTGCATCAAAGCAGCTTTACAGTGATAACATGAAAATAATACAACAAAGTTTGTTTCTAGAAGAAAATTGCGTCTTCGTCCACCTTAAGTAAGGCAGATCAATAATATTGTTGAATATTAAATGTCCCCCAACTAAGCAAGCCAAAAGCCAAGGCAACAGTGGCGAGGAACCAAAACTCCATCAGTGACAGAATGGAGAAAAAAACCTTGTGAGAACCCAGAGCCTGAGAGAGCCTAAGTCCCTCCCCTTCCGGTCGACCACCATGGGACCTTATTTCGGAAAATTATTGTATGGTAGTCAATGGCGAGAGACAACAAATATTTTGATCTCGTTTGAATTGTGCCCTGAATTACACATATGATGTTTGTCATCATATTAAACATTTTAAAGTCAAGAAAGTCGCAGTTTGATGTAAAACTGTTGAGGTATAAGACTGTGAAAATACGTAATTACAGAGACTACAAACCCAAAAGGTGCACATGGGACGTCATACCTTTTCTCTCAATGAATGAAGCTAACTTTACTGAAGCTAACGTCTGACATTTTTTCTATATTCTTACATTATAATCTTAACGTAACGCCGTCATGCCTGAGTGTTTTGAGCCAGAATACACACATACGAGCAACGGATTTTGTGACGTACATAGTGCGAGACGAGAGATGTAGTTCATTGAGCGATTTTCACATAAAACTAAACGTTACTCTTCTGTTTTATGACAAACTGCGACTTTCTTGACTTTCATAATTATCTTTTAAATTGACAAACATCATATGTGTAGTTCAGGGCACAGTTCAGACGGAATAAAAAGATAAGTTGTCTCTCGCCATTGACTTCAGGGCCGGCCCGCGGCATAGGCAGTATAGGCAAATGCTAAGGGCGCCACTCATCCATAGGGGCGCCAAAATGAGTGAACGAGTGAATTATTATTATTATTTTTATTTTTTATTTTTTAAATTAATAATACTATTTAAACCATTACTTCGAAATACTACCAAATAAAGCAAAAAAAAAAAGTCCGGCACATCAATCTTCCCCCGCCCAGCGAGTGCTTAAAGTGCGTCAGAAAAAGAGCGCGCGCGCGATCAGTTGTTGGTAATTTGTTGTGTAGCGTGCGCGACGCCGCATCCAATGTAGACAGCATTGCTTTTGTTTGTTTTAACACACTCAGGCTCCCCTGTAGAAACGGACCTGGCAGCTCGCGCCAGGTCTAGACACGGTGAAAGTTTCCTGATTGTGACGGATGGCCAAATTTACATGACACATTATAAATTAGCATTATAGTCTGCAATAAATACAGTGTCAAAAAGAAGAGAAGAGGATAAAAGGGGATAAAGACAGGTAAAGTGCATGATGTAGTGAACTAACAGTATCTAATTGCATAGTAGTAGCCTAAGATACTATAATTTAATGGCATTTATTTTAACCTTAAACTTAATGTTAGCAGTTGTGAGTTCTCCAGAGGCCACAGACAGTGTGATTTTGTATAACAATCATGTCAGTTTTAAGACGCATTTTTTATCACTTTTTTAATTAATGTTTTACACTACAGTTGTGCAGTTTTGGGGGATATATGGCATTTTTTAAATTTATTTGCAAAAATTAGTAATGATATTTATTTACAGGTTTATTAAAAATAGCAAAGTTCACATTAAATCTGTATTGTAAAACGCGCTATAAAAGATAATGGAGACTTGACTTGAATACTAGATGTAATACACTACAGGCCAAAAATTTGGACACATTACTATTTTTAATGTTTTTGAAAGAAGTTCTTCTATCAATTATTGAAAACCAATTATTTTATATTGTAATAATATATCACAATATTACATTTTTTTCTGTATTTTTGATCAAATAAATGCAGGCTTGATGAGCAGAAGAAACTTCTTTGAAAAACATTAAAAATAGTAATGTTTCCAAACTTTTGGCCTGTAGTGTGTGTGTGTGTATATATATATATATATATATATATATATATATATATATATATATATATATATATATATATATACTGTATATCATGAATACAATGACGGGGTGAAATGGGCTGTGATGCATGGGGCGCCAGGTAAAATCTTGCCTAGGGCAGCAAATTGGTCAGGGCCGGCCCTGATTGACTTCCATACATATTTTTTCCGAAATAAGGTCCCATGAGCCGGAAGCGGAGGGGCGGGACTTAGGCTCTCTATAGAGAGAGAGTTGCGACAACGGAAGTTCAAAATGCTTGATCGTCACGTGATTCACGTAGACTTCAGATAGTTCCAGGAAGTGCTTTGGCAGGCAATTCAAACTGTTAGAGTAGAGTGACAGAACTGCGATTTCTGGTAATTAGTAGTCAATAAATGCATTTATTTTATATATTTATATAACACACCGACATATGTATGTAGCATGAGTATGTATTTACAGCGATGTTGTTTTTAAAAGATCAAATCAGCTAATATTTGAGGAATAGTGTTCGATTACCGTTATTTGCCTTAACTTATTTCAGGCTAACGTTAACTTGTATAAACACGGGTTGCTGTTGCCTTTTTATGTTACCTCATGTTCGTTACTAACTTTATCCAGTAGCCAATCCTAGCCTAATCTGTTAGTTATCTGATAACATCCCTTAAATCTACTAATTTAATGAGTAATAATCTACTAGGAGTTTTTATTTATTTAGTTGTACTGATAATATCAATCTTATTCTTTAAACATCTCACCTTTTAAAAGTGCGTCGCAAACGGTTTGTTCCGTTCTACGGCGCGGCTTGTGTTTGCTGCTACTTCCGGGAACTATTGAGAGGCTCCACGAGCCGCCATTGCTGTAAAAAAAGCATTCCATTGGAGTCAATGGAGTTGTCGCAACTCTCTCTCTATATGGCTCTGGGAGAACCCAGACTCAGTCGCTCAGCTCTCCTCTGGCCAATGAGCGAACAGTGTATGATTATGATTCAGGAGCATTACAGGTCAGAAGTCAGATTGGATCAGAACATTCAGAATATTATCCAGTTCCATCCAGTTTAAGATCAGAGTCACGCTGGTATGGAGACGAGTTTGTTAAGGATCAGTGCCAATGGCTGTCGTGTCGATGAGGCCTTCACAGGGCTGATGAGGCTGGCACTTCAGGGATGCGTTGTGGCCGTGTCTAGGCGCAGGTCCACCATCTGATCTGGATATGGCCTGGATCCGGCTGATTAGATCATGCGTTGTGGTCATGTCTGGGCGCAGGTCCTCCATCTGATCTGGATACGGCCCGGATCCGGCTGATTAGATCATGCGTTGTGGCCGTGTCTGGGCGCAGGTCCTCCATCTGATCTGGATATGGCCTGGATCCGGCTGATTAGATCATGCGTTGTGGTCATGTCTGGGCGCAGGTCCTCCATCTGATCTGGATATGGCCTGGATCCGGCTGACTACAGTAAACCAAATAAGCAGAAAGACTAACATTAGCATAGATGCCATTCTTCTTATGATGTAACGAGTACATCGGGTGTTATAGGAAGTGTTCTCGGTTCCGGCTGACCTAATTCATGCAGCCTAATAATCATTTAACTGATTTGAATAATGGAAATGTATAATGTTCTGTATGAATGCCAGGTAAAAGAGATGCGTTTTTAGTCTAGATTTAACTGACAGAGTGTGTCTGCTTCCTGGACAATGTTAGGAAGACTGTTCCAGAGTTTAGGTGCTGAATAGGAGAAGGATTGAATAGAATGTGTGTTTTTTCCTGTATTTCTCTGCAGGCGTGCGGCTGTAACGCGCTGGGGTCCGTGGCTCAGCAGTGTAACGTGAACACGGGCTGCTGCATGTGCCGAGAGCAGTTCAGGGGCGAGAAGTGTGACGAGTGTAAGCTGGGTTACAGAGACTTCCCACAATGCATTTCCTGCCAGTGCTCCTCAGCTGGCTCGTCAGATGACGCCTGCGAGCCACAAACTGGCCTCTGCGCATGTGCGGATAGAAGTGGGCAGTGCTCTTGCAAGGTACCGAACCAGACCCGAAACCCATCTACGATTTAAACAATAAATAAAATGAACAAAACAATCATACAGTAAAATACTTTCTGATAATATCTGATAAAACACAATTGTTTTTAGAGATTTTATTACTTATTATACTTATTTTAATGTGGAAAGGATAAAAATTTGTAGTAAAATTTGTTTTAAAAAAATAGAGTAAACTTTTAACTGGTGGTGTGTTTATTTGTGTATAATTCATGTTAATAAAAATATGTGCATTGAAATGGTGAAATCTGCTGTTCCCGCGCGGCAGCTGTGAGAGAGAGTGAGCTGTAGAAGCCAGCACTGATGTGAGTGTGTTTTCAGGCTAACGTGGAGGGAGTGAGGTGTGACCGCTGTAAGACGGGCTCGTTCGGCCTCAGTCGCAGGAATCCGCTGGGATGCAGTCAGTGCTACTGCTTCGGCCTGAGCAGCTCCTGTACAGAGGCCACAGGACTCATCCGAATGAGAGTGAGTGAACACACACACACACACACACACACACACACTCACACTACTGCTTCGGCCTGAGCAGCTCCTGTACAGAGGCCACAGGACTCATCCGAATGAGAGTGAGTGAACACACACACACACACACACTACTGCTTCGGCCTGAGCAGCTCCTGTACAGAGGCCACAGGACTCATCCGAATGAGAGTGAGTGAACACACACACACACACGCACACACACACTCACACTACTGCTTCGGCCTGAGCAGCTCCTGTACAGAGGCCACAGGACTCATCCGAATGAGAGTGAGTGAACACGCACACACACACGCTTCGGCCTGAGCAGCTCCTGCACAGAGGCCACAGGACTCATCCGAATGAGAGTGAGTGAACACACACACACACACACACACACACACACACACACACGCACACACACACTCACGCTACTGCTTCGGCCTGAGCAGCTCCTGTACAGAGGCCACAGGACTCATCCGAATGAAAGTGAGTGAACACACACACACACACACACACACACTTACACACACACTCACGCTACTGCTTCGGCCTGAGCAGCTCCTGTACAGAGGCCACAGGACTCATCCGGATGAGAGTGAGTGAACACACACACACACGCACACACACACACACACACACACTCACGCTACTGCTTCGGCCTGAGCAGCTCCTGTACAGAGGCCACAGGACTCATCCGAATGAGAGTGAGTGATCGCACACACACACACACACACACACACACACACACACACACACACACACACACACACACACACACACACACACACACACACACACACACACTACTGCTTCGGCCTGAGCAACTCCTATACAGAGGCCACAGGACTCATCCGGATGAGAGTGAGTGAACAAACACACACACACACACACACACACACACATTTTTCATTGAGAGGGTTTGAAATTATATCTTGTTACTTTGTAAAGCAGTCAAACAGTTTTTCATCAGTTTTAAACGCCTGTCATAATATCTTCAACTCACATTCAATTAACTGTAGAAATATTACATTTAACAGTTTAACAGTTTTAATTGCACAATACATAACACACACATTCCTCAGCTGAACAACCCCCTTCTTGCCCTGTTAAAATGGAGCATTAGATTTGACGTTCTTAATCTTAAAATTCTGACACTTATTGTAAGAAGGGACTAATTGTAGGTCCCCAAGTTAATCATTTCATCCCAGTTTCTTAATTTTTTTACACATATTACACTGCATCAGGTTCAACTATTAACTATTCAACCCTGCAATATAATTGTTTATATTATTTTCATATTTTTGATATTCTAACAGGGTAGGAAATCATAATCTTTCTGAAGGTTAAGCACCTTGAAAAACAGTAAAGTCCTATTTTATAGGGAGGTGACATAATTATTAATGCATAATCTTATACTGTTATTTTACAGAATTAGGAGTGTTTCTTATAGTTAACAAAAGGATATGTTTTAGGGAATTATAATATATATTATAAAATAATTTGAGGAATTGTTGTTTGCTTTAAATGTCAGTTGTCCTCTAGTGACGGGGGGGATGAGATGAGGACACGGGTGACTCTGTTTGTTTGTGTTTTGATGACTTTCTTAATCATCTTGTCTGAGGAGGGCTTAGATGCTCCGTTACCAGGGCAACAGTAAATATTAATACATATGAAGTGCTTCCGAGCTGCCAGTCTCCAGCAGGACAGGACTGAGTGTGTTTTGAGGCAGAGAGAGACAGAGGTGATGTGCAGAGTGAGAGGCGGCCCTTGTGTGTTTTAATAAGGGTTTGCTGTACGTTCGCCTCAATCCTCAGCACAATATGGCTGAAGGACGCTTCTCCGACGTCACCAAATCCACAAACAAATTAAACAAAGGTTGCAGTCCAAAAGTTAATCTAAGTTTGTGTGCTGTCGGAGAGGAGTTTGGAATCCTTTAGCTCATTTGTGGAAAACGAGAGATTTTTTCTGAGTCAGTGAGTCGTGAGATTGTGTGTTGATGTTGTGAGGGTAGTTTAGCTGCCTTGTGGGGTTCCACACACACTCACACACTCACACACACACACGATACTATCACACTATTTTGGAAATATCCAATTTCCCTGCTTGCTTAATATACATCTCTGGTGCACTAAAGACTTAAAAAAAAAAAAAAAAAATGTTTTCATAATCTTTCATGGAGATGTAATAACTCTCTCCACTTCTGCTGTGTGGGTGAGTACATACATTAACCAGTAATAATATTGCAATCCATTTCTCATAATCCAATCTACACGAGAACCCATTGAATATTGTGTTTGACTTGGAAATGCGTCACATTCCCGAAGTTAAATGGTGAATGTGTTTAAGGTGTGAGCGTAAGCCTCAGCTGATGTGTTGTCCACAGCTGACTCTGGTGCCCGAGCAGACGGTTCTCCCTCTGGTGGACGAGTGGAACGGGCAGGAGAGCTCAGCCGGCGTGAGCTTCCAGCACCCGGACATCATCGCCAGCGCTGAGGTGATCCAGCAGCACCTGAGGGAGCCCTACTACTGGAGACTGCCCAAACAGTTCAAACGCTCCATGGTCAGAGTCCCTGCACAGACACAACACACTCTACTCGCCTTACTGTTCAAAGACAAGTCAATGATCTCATCCCTCTCGTGGATATAGGAGAGAGAGAGAGAGAGAGAGAGAGAGAGAGAGAGAGAGAGAGAGAGAGAGAGAGAGAGAGAGAGAGAGAGAGAGATCACTGTCACAGCATTAGTTAGGACTATTTCACTAGATTCCAACAACTAGAACCAAATTTTATGGCATTACCAAATTCAGAAAAATTAAATCATATTTTGGGAGAAATCACAACAGCAGCAAAATATATAACAGCCTTCCACAAGCTACGAGATTCAGCCAGTGGACAAAACTAAAGTCTGAATCATTCTCATCTTGTCTGAATGTTGGTACAAATGTACAGAGGTGTTTTTATTTTATTTTCTTTTTTTCTTGTTTATATAAATTTATTCATGCATTTGTTTACTGATTGATTTATTGACTTTATTGATTATTTGTTCATTGCTTATGTAATGGCCAATGCTTTGGCAATACTGTACACACACACACACCAAAAAAAAAAAAAGCTTAATTGTCAAAATAATCGACCGATTACAAAAACGATTGTTCGTGACAGCCCTAGATTAGTTAAAACATTTTAAAATGCTCCTGCGTTGTTTTGCATTTTGTGAATTTCAGTCAAAAAAAGGCTTTTTTTCCAGGCATATAAATTGTCATTGAAGATGTTTAAAAATAGTGTTGTCTCGTCTCGTCCTCGTGAACCCAATATCGTGTACCTTCTCGTGGGCTGAGTGTATCATCACACCCCTACAGACTCTACCATTCAAAAGATTGGAGTGATTAAGATTTTTTTTGCTCACCAAAGTCTTTTTTGCTCACCAAGGCTGCATTTATTTGATCAAAAATACAGTAAAAACTGTGAAATATTGTACAATTAAATTCATCTGTTTTCTATGTGAATATATAGTAAAGTAATTTATTCCTGTGATCAAAGCTGAATTTTCAGCATCATTACTCCAGTCTTCAGTGTCACATGATCCTTCAGAAATCACTCTAATATGATGATTTGATGCTCAAGAAACATTTATGATTATTATCAATGTTGAAAACGGTTGTGCTGCTTCATAATTTTTAGGATTCTTTGATGAATAGAAAGTTCAAACAGCATTTATTTGAAATAGATATAATTTGTAGCATTAGAAATGTCTTTACTGCCACTTTTGATCAATTTAATCCATTCTTGATTAATAAAAGTATTGAAAAAAAATGTAAACTTTTTAACAATACTAGTGTACAGTTTGATTGATTCTGTCATATTGAAATAATATTTTTGAATTTCATGGCCAGCTAATGTACGTCACGGCAAGACTCAATGTTTGAGGTTGTTTTTTCAGATAACAGCCTATGGTGGGAAGTTGAAGTATGCCATCTATTACGAGGCTCGTGATGAGACGGGCCGCACCTCGTATGAGCCCCAGGTCATCATAAAGGGCGGCCCCAACAAGGACAAGGTCATGGTCCGCCACATGCCAGCGCTTCAGATCGGCCAGCTGACCCGTCACGAGATCGACCTAACAGAGGTGAGAGACCACACACACTTATGATGTGTGTGTGTCACATGATCTCAATGTTTAACCAGCATTGTTTTGCAGCACGAGTGGAAACACAAGGACGGCAGGCCGATGACTCGTGAGGACTTCATGGACGTGCTGTTTGATGTTGAATATATCCTGATAAAGGCCTCGCACGGCAGCGTCATGAGACACAGCAGGTACCCGATCTCAAGCACGTCTTTCTTGTACTTCAGTCACGTTTTGAGGAAGCACTTGCAATAAGTTTTGCAATATCAAAACAGTTCTGAAGAATCAGACGCTCGTATGTGTGTGAACCATAGACTGTAAAAAAAATATGGACGTAGTGTCCGTGACGTCACCCGTAGTGTTTCTGAAGAGCATTTTTGAAGCCCAAAGTGGGCGGAGCCAGCCGTCGCCATCTGCTGTGGGCGCTCTGCTAAACGCCTAGCTATGGGCGCTCTGCTAAACGCCTAGCTATGGGCACTCTGCCAAATGCCTATCTATGGGCGCTCTGCTAAACGTCTAGCTGTGGGCGCTCTGCTAAACGGCTAGCTATGGGCGCTCTGCCAAATGCCTATCTATGGGCGCTCTGCCAAACGCCTATCTATGGGCGCTCTGCTAAACGGCTAGCTATGGGCGCTCTGCTAAACGCCTCGCTGTGGGCGCTCTGCTAAACGCCTAGCTATGGGCGCTCTGCTAAACGCCTAGCTATGGGCGCTCTGTTAAACGCCTAGCTATGGGCGCTCTGTTAAACGCCTAGCTATGGGCGCTCTGCTAAACGGCTAGCTATGGGCGCTCTGCTAAACGCCTAGCTGTGGGCGCTCTGCTAAACGCCTAGCTGTGGGCGCTCTGCTAAACGGCTAGCTGTGGGCGCTCTGCTAAACGCCTAGCTGTGGGCGCTCTGCTAAACGCCTAGCTGTGGGCGCTCTGCTAAACGCCTAGCTGTGGGCGCTCTGCTAAACGCCTAGCTATGGGCGCTCTGTTAAACGCCTAGCTATGGGCGCTCTGTTAAACGCCTAGCTATGGGCGCTCTGCTAAACGGCTAGCTATGGGCGCTCTGCTAAACGCCTAGCTGTGGGCGCTCTGCTAAACGCCTAGCTGTGGGCGCTCTGCTAAACGGCTAGCTGTGGGCGCTCTGCTAAACGCCTAGCTGTGGGCGCTCTGCTAAACGCCTAGCTGTGGGCGCTCTGCTAAACGCCTAGCTGTGGGCGCTCTGCTAAACGCCTAGCTGTGGGCGCTCTGCTAAACGCCTAGCTGTGGGCGCTCTGCTAAACGCCTAGCTGTGGGCGCTCTGCTAAACGCCTAGCTGTGGGCGCTCTGCTAAACGCCTAGCTGTGGGCGCTCTGCTAAACGCCTAGCTTTGGGCGCTCTGCTAAACGCCTAGCTGTGGGCGCTCTGCTGAACGCCTAGCTGTGAGCGCTCTGCTGAACGCCTAGCTATGGGCGCTCTGCTAAACGCCTAGCTATGGGCGCTCTGCTAAACGCCTAGCTGTGGGCGCTCTGCTAAACGGCTAGCTATGGGCGCTCTGCTAAACGCCTAGCTGTGGGCGCTCTGCTGAACGCCTAGCTGTGAGCGCTCTGCTGAACGCCTAGCTATGGGCGCTCTGCTAAACGCCTAGCTGTGGGCGCTCTGCTAAACGCCTAGCTGTGGGCGCTCTGCTAAACGCCTAGCTGTGGGCGCTCTGCTGAACGCCTAGCTGTGGGCGCTCTGCTGAATGCCTAGCTGGGGGCGCTTGAGAGCGTTTTGCCAGCGTTGCGTTTTTTTCAGTTGAGACGCTTTGCTTGTTATGATACAGAATATCCGCGAAAGTGTTACTAGTATCTCATTTCACACATATTTTGTTTCTGTGTTGATTCTATATTAAAATGTCGATACAATGTAATGTATTTTCTCTGGTTCTTGTTTTAAGGCGAGACACGGCAGGCAAAAACATTGTTGTTTTTTTCTGGTCAATTTTGAGATTTTTGGATATTTGTCTTCAATAACATGTCTTCTTTCAGACTTGTGGTGAAAAAAAGTCCGAAATACACATTTAGGTCTTTATTTTATTACACTTTGTCTGTAGATTTGTCATAAATTCAACAAAAGTTGGCGTTCTTAATCCTCCCGCTGCTCCGCGATCGCTGCCGGCTCCCTGTCATCACACACACCGTTAGAAAGCTCTTTCTCTCCTGTACAATCCTGTCGGATCCAAATATGGTTATTTCCTTTTTATCAGCAACCAATCGTGAAAGTAAAAGGACTGAATGCGCAATCTCATTGGCTGATGATAAATCAAATGACTTGTTCTCTCATTCTCCAAGTCTGAAATCTCCACTTCAGTCGCACCGATATACACCAAACTTTCCAGTCTTGTACCTAGTTATATTATGAAGACATTTCCAGAGGGATTTGTAAATATATTATTCCTAGCCTGATTTATATAACATTTTATTCCAAAAAACATGGTGAAAATCATTTTTTTAAGGCTATTGACAGTATTTTCTGATTTACAGGATAACAAAAGTAGATATCCATAAATCCCTCTGTAATTTTCCCCCATCTAATATGTGAACACAATGAAAAAATAATTTTTAACCTGGCTTTATCCAATACTCAGATTTCGTTTTTTTAAATATATGCAAATTAGCGCATATTTAATTAGATATTGCCTAATTTGCATATTTTAACATTAAATTACAGAAAACTTGTAATACATTTTTTTTTCTCATCTTAATGTAGGTAATCAACTGGGAAAGTTTCATGGTGATATCTGCTAGTTAAAAATTTGACCCTATTCACCTGTAGTGTCTCGCCTTAAATTATTTTGTTCCGTTAGTATGCTTGTTGTTGTCATCTATTGACGTTGTACAAGCAGAATGTGGCGGTTGGTCGGTGTGGTATTAGTCCCGCCCCTCCTCCACTGTGATTGGACGGTTGGGTAAAAAGTGACAGTGATGAGCGCTGCGTTTTACCCAAAGATGAACATTCTTCAACTTTCGGCGACCTGTAAAAAACACCGAACGCTCAGCGCTTCAAGCGTGAAAAAAACGTTCAGCGCCTCGTTACGTTCATGGCGTTTTAAAAACGCGGCGCTCCCATTGAAAACAATTTAAAAAACACGCCAGCCGCGTGAAAAAACGCTTTGGTGGACACACGGCCTAACACACAGCAGACAAACGGCTAGTAGTGACATCAGCGGCAATCCACCTGTCAATCAAGTGGCCACGCCCTTAATTATGCAGAACTTTAAGGCTTAATATAATTTAAACGGATGAGTTATAAAAGAAATCACTCTCACATTTATCATGAAGGGCAAAATTAGCTATAAACCAAAACCACTTTTTATACCAGGCTGTGAACATGTTTGTTTCTGCTGTGAAGTTGTTTGATTTGTGTGATGTGCAGAATCTCAGAGATCACTCTGGAGGTGGCGGAGGTGGGGACTCCATCACAGGACAGTGAAATCGCCCATCAGATTGAGAAATGTGACTGTCCTCAGGGATACGCCGGCCTCTCCTGTGAGGTAATGGCTTTTGAACACAATATTTGACATGTAAGAGCTGTTATGTTCTGGAAAATTGTGATAAGACATGTGAAATGTCATAAATGTTGGTTAGATATTACAGTACATTGTATCTCAAGCCAATATGATGTTTTTATGAAAATCTGTGTCCTTATTACTGCGCTACTCCCTTAAGCTGTGACTTATTATATAGTACAGCTGACTGTGTTGGGGAAAGTTACTTTTAAAAGTATTGCATTACTTCCTTAGTACTTGCTTAGTTACTTTTTATGGAAATTAAAGTGTTACATTACTTTTGCATTACTTTTTTCACTTTGGCTCGGCTTGCTTGTTTGTTTTTTAATAACATCAAAAACAAAAGTTCTATTTTGGCAAATGTAAAGGCCTTTTCACACCAAACGTGAAGTAAATAAGCCTCAGGCTGAAGGAAATGCAAATTCATGCCTGTACAGTAGAGGGCGCCGCTCAAACAAATCTTGCAACTGTTCGTTCTGGACCGAAGAAGAAGAAAGTTCAACACTCTTACAATAAAAACATAAAGATAAAACACTAATGTGATGTTTATCTAAAGTCACTTTAGCTTATTAGCATGGTTCAATTGGATCATCAAAGGTCAGGAATAAAGAGATTGGTTAACAATGTGACATTAAATACATAAAGTATATTTGTATTATTTAACATATTTAATTATTGCAGTTCCGTGCAATATTCTAACTTGCATTTTACTGTTTTATTCATTTTGAGCAATACAGAATCTGTTTTTGTGCAAATTTTGTCTAAAATTTGAAAAAGTAATGTGTTATTTACGCGTTACTTGAAAAAAGTAATCTGATTACATAACTCAAGTTACCTGTAATGCGTTACTCCCAACACTGTGGCTGAAAACTGTTCAAAACATTGCAGAGAAACAAATATTAATGAGGTCATGAATTGAGAAATCTAAATTTCCTTGATCTTTTGACATATAAGAGGACATTGTACTATAATAAACATCCTGTAAGTTTCAGAACTCAAAACTTCATCATTAGTCCAAAAACAGCTTTCACTGAAACCAAGCTGCCCAAACCACTCGTTTTGGATTTTGTCTCAGTATGAAGTTATAGTGCGATGAAAAATTGCCTCTGCAGAAGATGATCAACGCCTGCTTCTACATCATTGCCTCTTCAGCCCCGCCCACCGATCCACGCATGTCGTGTCGTAGTAAATACGAGGATTACTCCAGCAACAAAAGCCGCGTTTCCACCGAAATTACCTGAAACAATTTGTCCCGGGAACTTTTTCCCCCAGACCTGTTGTTGTCTGGGATGGATGGCCCGACGAAATGTCGTCGTAGGAGAGGAATGTGGACACAAGTTGACACAACATATTGTCGTACACAACAAAATTTCAGACCCACTGCTCCTCGTTAAAGCCAATATTTAAACACAATATGCTCCCACCAGTCCTGAGATCTCTCTCACACACAATAACTGAAGCATATGTGCAATGATGGCTCTTTTCGTCCTCCTTCGCCTCAAAATCATGCTGATGTTTGGCGAACTTCGCATATAGCAGAGCTAGCATCAAGCATATTCGCGTCCGCCCATCTGTGCAAGAGAATTTAACCCTTTAAGCATGCGCGATGTTTTAGATAGTATGGCAAGTGTAAACACATCGGATATGGGTCACAGTTGAAAGAGCGTGTAAACGGACGGTCAAAAAAATCGGATAAAGGCAACAAATCAGAATTGGGCATCAAGACCTGCAGTGTAAATGAGGCCTTAGACCCTGGTTCCTGCGGTGGAAACACACTGAGTGCCAGCCCAAAGTCCCTAGTTCCTCAAACGTGGCAGGCGTTTTACAGGACGTTTTACAGTGCCAGATTGTGGGAAAACACAGTCTTTGCATTGCCTTACTTGTGATCCTAACATTAAAGGGATAGTTCACTTTGAAATTAATTTTTGATATGTTTTAGCTTACCTCAAGAGCATCCAAGATGTAGGTGTCTTTGTTTCCGCAGTAGTTTCAATTTTGATATTTTTAGGTCAAACCGTTCTTGTCTGTCAGTCATATAATGCAGGTCGATGGTCACTGTCTCAAAACACAAGCACAGAGTCCAAATTAAAACAATTCCCCATCGTCCAAATGATACAATTCCCCATCATAAGTACACATTGATGGCCTAAGACACGAAACGAGCGGTTTGTGTGAGAAAACGAACAGTATTTATATCGTTGTTATCTCTTGAAAACAGCACACGTCCAAATGATCTGACGGCGCGGGCGGGTATAGATATATACATAGATGTCGCCTTGGCTACTGCAGTTCATTGGAACGAAACTGTAGCAAAGGCGACATCTATGTATATATCTATACCCGCCCGCCTGCGCCGTCAGATCATTTGGACGTGTGCTGTTTTCAAGAGATAACAACGATATAAATACTGTTCGTTTTCTCACACAAACCGCTCGTTTCGTGTCTTAGGCCATCAATGTGTACTTACGATGGGGAATTGTTTCATTTGGACGATGGGGAATTGTTTTAATTTGGACTCTGTGCTTGTGTTTTGAGACAGTGACCATCGACCTGCATTATATGACTGACAGACAAGAACGGTTTGACCTAAAAATATCAAAATTGAAACTACTGCGGAAACAAAGACACCTACATCTTGGATGCCCTTGAGGTAAGCTAAAACATATCAAAAATTAATTTCAAAGTGAACTATCCCTTTAAGAAAGCGTGGATGAACTTTTAACAAAGTTCCAGATTGCGTCAGTAAGACACTCGTTTGTGCGACAGTGTGACAAACGATGGTACATTCATTCATAACTGAGTTTACGCAAAACACCACAAGTTATAACTGTGGTAAATCAGTACTTAAACTTTATTTACCACAACCAAGACTTATAAAGCATTTATAATACGCATAAACGTTTCAAATTGTTTAAAAAAATGTTTCGACAATGTAATAAGATATTTTGCTAAAATTTGTCCAAAAAATTCCAGACGTATAATGGCGAGGACGTTTACGATTATTTTAATATGCAAAACCGTTACCCAATCATAGCAGTGGGCGTTTATTTCCAAGTCTTGAACGAGACACCTATCAAAACTGAGTGTTTGAAAGAGGGTCAAAAACAGAAAATTAGGGTGTTTTTTGCAGTTTATGACCCCTTTAAAAGGCCAAGTAATGTAATTTCCTCATCGATTTGTCGTGACGTTCTTGTCACTATAATTAAGCCGCTTCTGAAAGCTGGCGACGTGCCCTTTCATTGGATTGCTGTAGAAAAACACCAGCCCGAGTGTCAGGCGATGAACAGCTGGGTGTGTGTATCGCTCATCATTACAGCAAGTGTTTCTGCTTCTCAGACTGTTAGCGCGTTAAAGCGCTCTCTCGCCGCCAGTCTCCGCCCACAAACCGCTCGTGTGAGATCTTTAACAAGCTGGAGTGTGCGAGACAGACGATTACAGATCAGCGAGTGTCAGTTGTTCACATTCAGGCTGGACGAGGCCGCATGGAGACAGATGGCCGTAGCTCTCAAACGCTTCATACTGTGCTTAATAAAGTATTTTTAAACAGGCGTTTAGCAAGTTCACCCCGAACAGATGGTGTACTAAATTGACACGATTAATTTTGAAGAGCGAGGGTGAGAGAGGGAGTGTTGCTATGGTTTCAACGAAGGACTATTTTTTCCCTGTATGAAAGTGTCACAGATTTCAGTGTGGATTTACAGCACATTCCTGCTTACTAGTTGAATCGCAGTGATGGTGTGTGTCTGTAACCTCTTACACATTAACTGTAATGATGTCCACTGCAGAATCTGAATTAATTATACAGTCTAATTTTGTACTACTTGCTATAATGTTCAGAGTCTGTTGTTTATTGTTTGCATTGTCAGGGTTTGTACGCTGAATCTTGATATCTGAGAGTGTCTGATTCGCAACTTAAAATTCACTAGAAACACCGTTTATGAAGAGCTTTTAATTTACTATAACATGCAACTCACTCAGGAGTCACTAAACTTTAAACTAATATAATGTCTCCCCGTCAAGACATCAGTTATACAGAACACAATTACTGAAATGGAGAATATAAGAGCTTTTATTTTGCTATTTAGTCAATTAGTAAACTTTTTTACATACAGTGCTATGCATAAGTTTAGACACCCATGCTAAAGTTGACTAAAAAGAGGAATAAAAAATCATCTTTTGGAAACTGAACTTAATGCCTTAATTTAAAAAATTAGGAAAAATCCAACCTTTAAGGACACCAATTTTCTTTGTGAATGAATGATGTATCATAAATAAATAAATGTTCTTCCTTAAAATACAGGGTGCATAAGTTTGGACACCCCTATGTTAAATTCCCATAGAGGCAGGCAGATTTTTATTTTTAAGTATTTTTATTTTTTATTTTTTTAGGACACTATGCATCCTGATAAAGTTCCCTTGGCCTTTGGAATTAAAATAGCCCCACATCATCACATAGCCTTCACCATACCTAGAGATTGGCATGGTTTTATTTCAGTTAGCCTAAAAGCTAGTTTGATTTGCATTGAGAGATGATCTTATGGAAAGTACCCCATGCCAATCTCTAGGTATGGTGAAGGCTATGTGATGATGTGGGGCTATTTTAATTCCAAAGGCCAAGGGAACTTTATCAGGATGCATAGTATCCTAAAAAAATAAAAAATAAAAATACTTAAAAATAAAAATCTGCCTGCCTCTATGGGAATTTAACATAGGGGTGTCCAAACTTATGCACCCTGTATTTTAAGGAAGAACATTTATTTATTTACGATACATTATTCATTCACAAAGAAAATTGGTGTCCTTAAAGGTTGGATTTTTCCTAATTTTTTAAATTAAGGCATTAAGTTCAATTTCCAAAAGATGATTTTTTATTCCTCTTTTTAGTCAACTTTAGCATGGGTGTCTAAACTTATGCATAGCACTGTATAATGTCAGACAGTAGTGATACAGTTACTGAAAAGGAGAATATATGCTAAGTTAAAACTGCTCCACCATTACACCGGCTAAACCGGTTTCACTATTTCCTACAAACCGAAAGTCATTGATTTCCAGTGATGAATAATACGGGAGTCATATGCATATGCATCAATTTTGGATCCGTTTTGAGCTTGAAATATTTAGGGCCAGATTTACTAACAGTTTGCTCCAGCGCAAACCCTCTTTTGGCATTAAAAACTACTGTCAGGATTTACTACCCAGACAGCAACATAGTGTCGGCCCAGATCCGGCACACATCTGGTTCGGGTGGAATCCACAAGGACCAGATGTGGCTTCGTTACACTGTCAGTGAAATGTGACCAATTCTGATTTTTTGCTCATATGTGACACAGATCGGATGTGTTCTATGACGCGTAAAAAACGCATATATTCGGATATTTCCAGATCGGTTTCAGGCCTCATTCATATGTGGAAATAAATCAGATCTAAATCAGATATGTGCCAATGTGACTGTCATGTAAACAGACAGATCGGGTTTTCTGAGGCATTAGGTTACGTCTCTGGTTACGTCTTTAATGGCGAGAGAAACCCCGACGCGCTTCTGCAAATGGCCCGGAATGACCCGACGAAACGTTGTGTCGTCGTAGGACAGGAATGTGGACACACGTTGACACATATCAAAGGTTGGCTTGCTCACACAAAAATCTCGGACCCACTGCTCCTCGTTAAAGCCCGCCACGATCTCATGAAAGTGCGAATCTACAGGCTAGCACAAATTTTATTTCTCATGCCATTTACGCCAAAAATAGTTTTTGCATGTATATGATGTGCACTTTATGGAGTGTAATACACACACACTCCACACCCCTAATCCTACTCAAGGGGTTTACAGTATCATGCAGGAAAAAAACTATTTTTGGCGTATAAATGGCACGAGAAATAAAATCAGTGGTATAAATACGCACTTTCATGAG
>CM040832.1:1614218-1746718 GCA_022828995.1 Vimba vimba | reverse complement strand
ACAATAGTATTATTGCAATAATAATGTATTTCTTTCTTAGTCTATTTTATAATTGCAATTTAAATGTAGCCTGGAAATCCAGACCTAAATCTGAAAGATTAATGGTCTGGCATCGACTAATGAAGCTCGGCCAGCTCGAGGGGCGGCACCAAGCATGCATTTGAAAATCTCACTGCACGCAACTGGATAACACTACGACCAATCACAACAATAAACCCCATACGCTTAGCTTCCAGCGGAGCTAACTGGTAGATTAGACTCTTGCCGTATCCGGTCGGCAAAACAGCAAAAACGCCCTTCTTGCAAAGGAAGGATTCGAGTGGCGTCTTCTGTTCCTGTTTTAGATAAAAAGCCAAGTCTAACTCGTTCATTGTAGCGGCCAAAGCCGTTTCAAACAACTGGTGTTCATCCAGAGCCATCTTGCAATGTTTACTAATGACTTCGACGTCACAGCGCTGTCGTCATCTCGCCTCTGGCCCGCCTATATCAGATAACCCGATGTGATTGGTGCAGCTCAGATCGAGGGGCATATTTAATGAGCATCATTACTGGACACCAGAGTAACTCGCTGAGCAAATTCAACTTGTGCTCTCGCGAGAACTCTGGATTACCAGGGTAATTTAAATGTATAATATATACAATTTTAAATAATAATTATATAATATGTTCATAATGTTTATAATTCATAATCTCTGTGTGTCACATGAATTATACTGTATCAGGTTCAAAGCAGCTAAAGCACTTTAAAGTGGATATAACTATAATGAAATTATTCTTAATTTAACGTTTAAAGGGATGTGTAATAAACTGAAACGAATTTTATCAGGTAACTTAAAAACATGTAAAAAATACCTGAGGAACAAGTAAAAATAATGTTTTAATAGAGAGGCACCATCCTGCTGTGATTCTGCTGTCATGAACTCTTCAGTGCAGCGTTTGTCTTTTCAGGTCCTCTCACTCCTTTACTCACTCTGGTTTTGCGTGAAAAGACTTCCTCGCAAGAAATCTTAATAGCTCCATTTTTTCAGGAGGTTAAATTGAGCGGCGCTTTCTGTCCGCAGCGATAGCCACACTCCTGTTGGTGTCTTTTTTTCCTCCCGCTATCGCTCGTGGCGTGTCAGACGCTCATAATAGGCGGCCAGGAGCTGTTTCACACTCTGTGTTAAATTTCACGCTTGAGAAGTCCTTCTCCCTGGAGTTTCCACCGCGTTCACGTTTAATCGAGAGAGAGAGAAATAAAGAGAGAGGTGCTCGGGGACTCGGCAGGTGAATGGAGACTATGCAGGGATATTGGATGAGTGGAAGTGATGTTGTGATAGCAGAGGATGGAAGACAAAAGAGGCCAATAACATTCGTTAACAGCATTCTTGCCCCAGGACCTGTCCATCCTTGGCCGTTAACATGGTTGTCCTTTCAGACAGCGTGTGCCCTCTCTCTCTCTCTCACACACACACACACACACACACACACACACACAGACAGACACACACACACAGACACACACACACATACACACAGACACACACACACACACACACACACACACACACAGACACACACACACATACACACAGACACACACACACACACACACACACAGACACACACACACACACACACACACACACACACACACAGACACACACAGACACACACAGACACACACACACACACACACACACACACACACACACACACACACACACACACACACACACACACACACACACAGACAGACACACACACACACACACACACACACACACATTCATGTTTACTTGGCTATCTAAATGGGGACATTCCATAGATGTAATGATTTTATGCAAACTCTATATTCTCTCCCCTTACACTAACCCTACCCATCACACACACACACACACACACACACACACACACACACACACACACACACACACACACACACACAGACACACACATACACATACACACACACACACACACACACACACACACACACACACACACACACACACATAAACACACACACACACACAGACACACACACAAACACACACACACACAGACACAGACACAGACACACACACACACACACACACACACACACACACACACACACACACACACACTAACCCTACCCTATATATTCACAAACAGTGCTGGATAGTAATGCCCTGCTCAAATATTACTCCAGTACATGTATTTGTGCTCAAGTGTGTAATTTCTATATGACTAATGTCAAAAAATTAAACTGCAAATACTCCATCAGCCAATGGAGGGTCTTTAGGGCAGGACTGTCTGATTGATTGACAGAAGGTGGGAGTGTTCCTGAAACCTGTTTGAAAACAGTCATTAGGCTGTGTGTTCAAACAGGTTTCGCAAAAACTCCTCCCTTCTGTCAATCAATCAGACAGTCCTGCCCTAAACTCCCTCCATTGGCTGAGGGAGTGTTGCTGTTTCGGGCTGGTCGTGGAGCTCAAACTAACAGATCCCTGCAATAGAAAGCAGTGTTATTTTAGTATCATTGAGATGTTTGTGCTCTCTTTCCATTTGCCTGTGTTCCTGATCATTAGTTAATTCACACTATTCCTGTTAATTATCCTGTTTGTACCCTGAGTTCTGTTTGCTCATTATTCCGTGTCGTTTGAGTTTAAGTGGTTGTTCTCATCTCATTTCATCTCAATTTATTTATTGTTGCTCCTGTGTATTTACTATTTTTGGATTAAAGTGCCCCTATTATGGATTTTTTTTTAATTACCTTTCATGTAGTGTGTAACAGCTCCAAGTGCATGAAAACATCCAGCAAAGTTTTAAATCTGAAAGTGCACCATATATAAAGTTATTGTCTTTCAAAAGCAAGAGTCGACTCTGAGTCAATAAAATGAAACGTTTTTTCAAACGAGTCCTAAGCCGTTTCGTTGTGACGTCAAGACGAAACATTAGCATATTGCCCGCCCACTTATTGCGCGCAGAGACACCAGGGAAAACGTCTCGGTTACGTGTGTAACCCTCGTTCCCTGAAGGAGGGAACGGAGACGTAGTCGGACGTACCGACTGATTGGGATCACGCTTAGGGAGCCTGTCATCTTAATTTTGTCATTTTTATTAGTTATTGTTTTTTTAAAAAATGTTTAATGTCTATATAGTTTTTATTCATTTTATTTCATAAAATGTTATTTTAGTAAATTAAGGTTATCTAATTGAAAATGAGAAATGTTGCTTTGGCAACTAGCTGAAATAAAATAATTGGCTCAAAGGAAGGAGTTTTTCACGAGTCAGATGTCATTATTAATTTAGTTCTGAAGTAATGCGGAACAGCATGTTTGTAGTAGCGTAGTAAAGGCAAGCGTTTCTCAAGATGAAAATACTCTGATTAAGTAACTGTACCTGAATGAAGCACTTACAGTAGGTGAGTTAAAATACTTTGTTACTGTCCACTAATGTTCCCATAATGATGCAGCACAAATTGACATTTGAACCTTGACCCTTGATCATGCATATGATTATCTGAGGGGCTTTTTCGTGTGACCTTGTGAGACACGGCATGCAGTGTGAACAGTCTGTAGTGTGAACTCTGCCTGTGGGAGTCTATGTGAATGTGATACTGTTGGAGTCTGATGTGTTGTCATGTGCTGATCTTAGTCTCTGTGTTTCAGCGTGTGACGATGACTGCGCAGGGCTCTTGATTCGTGACATGGAGCGCCTGTTGCGTTTGATTGGCAGTGTCAATCTCACTCTTCCCCTCCCCCTGCCATATAAAGTGCTCTATCGATTCGAGAACATGACGGAGGAGCTGAAGGTGAGCATGTTGGGCTGCATAGGGGCTCAAAAAGCCAAACCCATCCTGAACATTCAACAGTCACGATGATTTTTAGTGTCAATGCAGTGCACTAATATATGGATGCATTATTGCATTGAAAAAGATGCTACCTATGTCTACATCTGATTCATAAACTCAATTGTAAATCTGCTGACTAGGCCAGTGATAGAATGATATGAAATACAATAACAATATACTGACTTCTTGTCACTTGTTGTATTGTCTGTTTAATGATTTACACAAAACATCAGTTTCTTCCAGTTATCTTCATTTTAGGACTTTCCTCTGTTTGCAATCATGGATATAATCAATTGTATTGATATATTATATTTACAACATACACATGGATACACACCCCATAAATGTCTATAAAATTATTCTGCTGGAACTTTGATTGTTTGAATGCTCTCTACACTGAAAAAAAAATAATGGTAACCTAAAAATTATTTGATTCATTTAAAAAAAAAAAAAAAAAAACCTCTAATCACATCAAACAGACTGATCTAGTGCTAATTAACATCTATATTTGAGTTGTTTACAAATAATAAAATGTTTTGCATATATGGCTCTTCTGGAATTCATAATTCAGTGATGTCAAATGAAACTTCATGGACGTCACTCCTGGTTTCCATGGTGACACGACTCCACCTGTCAGTCATATGCTCATGATAATCATTTTTCATCCTCCTGTCTTTGCAGCACATGCTCTCCCCACAGAGAGCGCCAGAGAGACTGCTTCAGCTGGCCGACAGTAACCTGGGCAGTCTGGTCACTGAAATGGACGAACTGCTCAGCCGGGTGAGTTACAAACACACGTTGAACTTCAGGGCCTGTACGCTTTTGTGATTTATTCAGTGCTTTCAGTAAGGAGTGTGGAGTCTGCAACAGAGACACTGGGTCACAACCACTTGTTCAGTAACCATTCACAAATATATGTGTGCAAAAGTTCACACATTTCTTTTCTAAAATACAGCATACAATTTTGTAATAACTGAAAGCACATGCATGCAAACATCTCCTGCTGGCCTTAGTTGAGTCTAATGCGTTTGTTGTTGTTTTTTATAGACATTGGTATTATTAGTTAAAGTTGAAGTATGTACGATTTTTTATGTTAAAATACATTATATGAAAGGTAGGGTAGGCAATTTAAAGCATAAGATCCCTCCCTCCCTTCAGAGCATCTCCAAAACCACACCTTTTTTCACACCAAAGACACATGAACACACACAGCCAGAGCAGAGTCTGGAAGCTTCACAGGAGATGGTGTTAAATTACCTCATGTTTGAGTTTAGGGCGTGGCTACTGTATCAGACTGAGAGATTGGGGCGTGGCTACTGTATCAGACTGAGAGTTTGGGGCGTGGCTACTGTATCAGACTGAGAGATTGGGGTGTGGCTACTGTATCAGACGAGAGATTGGGGCGTGGCTAATGTAGCAGACTGAGAGATTGGGGTGTGGCTACTGTATCAGACGAGAGATTGGGGCGTGGCTAATGTAGCAGACTGAGAGTTTGGGGCGTGGTTACTGTATCAGACGAGAGATTGGGGCGTGGCTACTGTATCAGACTGAGAGATTGGGGTGTGGCTACTGTATCAGACGAGAGATTGGGGCGTGGCTAATGTAGCAGACTGAGAGTTTGGGGCGTGGTTACTGTAGCAGACTGAGAGATTGGGGTGTGGTTACTGTAGCAGACTGAGAGATTGGGGTGTGGTTACTGTATCAGACTGAGAGATTGGGGTGTGGCTAATGTAGCAGACTGAGAGATTGGGGTGTGGTTACTGTATCAGACTGAGAGATTGGGGTGTGGTTACTGTAGCAGACTGAGAGATTGGGGTGTGGTTACTGTATCAGACTGAGAGATTGGGGTGTGGCTACTGTATCAGACGAGAGATTGGGGCGTGGCTACTGTATCAGACTGAGAGATTGGGGTGTGGCTACTGTATCAGACGAGAGATTGGGGCGTGGCTAATGTAGCAGACTGAGAGTTTGGGGCGTGGTTACTGTATCAGACTGAGAGATTGGGGTGTGGTTACTGTATCAGACTGAGAGATTGGGGTGTGGTTACTGTAGCAGACTGAGAGATTGGGGTGTGGTTACTGTATCAGACTGAGAGATTGGGGTGTGGTTACTGTAGCAGACTGAGAGATTGGGGTGTGGTTACTGTATCAGACTGAGAGATTGGGGCGTGGTTACTGTAGCAGACTGAGAGATTGGGGTGTGGTTACTGTATCAGACTGAGAGATTGGGGCGTGGTTACTGTATCAGACTGAGAGATTGGGGTGTGGTTACTGTAGCAGACTGAGAGATTGGGGTGTGGTTACTGTAGCAGACTGAGAGATTGGGGTGTGGTTACTGTATCAGACTGAGAGATTGGGGCGTGGTTACTGTAGCAGACTGAGAGATTGGGGTGTGGTTACTGTATCAGACTGAGAGATTGGGGCGTGGTTACTGTATCAGACTGAGAGATTGGGGCGTGGTTACTGTAGCAGACTGAGAGATTGGGGTGTGGTTACTGTATCAGACTGAGAGATTGGGGTGTGGCTACTGTATCAGACAAGAGATTGGGGCGTGGCTAATGTAGCAGACTGAGAGTTTGGGGCGTGGTTACTGTATCAGACTGAGAGATTGGGGTGTGGTTACTGTAGCAGACTGAGAGATTGGGGTGTGGTTACTGTATCAGACTGAGAGATTGGGGCGTGGTTACTGTATCAGACTGAGAGATTGGGGTGTGGTTACTGTAGCAGACTGAGAGATTGGGGTGTGGTTACTGTATCAGACTGAGAGATTGGGGCGTGGCTACTGTATCAGACTGAGAGATTGGGGCGTGGTTACTGTAGCAGACTGAGAGATTGGGGCGTGGTTACTGTAGCAGACTGAGAGATTGGGGTGTGGTTACTGTATCAGACTGAGAGATTGGGGTGTGGTTACTGTATCAGACTGAGAGATTGGGGTGTGGTTACTGTAGCAGACTGAGAGATTGGGGTGTGGTTACTGTATCAGACTGAGAGATTGGGGCGTGGCTACTGTATCAGACTGAGAGATTGGGGCGTGGTTACTGTAGCAGACTGAGAGATTGGGGCGTGGTTACTGTAGCAGACTGAGAGATTGGGGCGTGGTTACTGTATCAGACTGAGAGATTGGGGCGTGGTTACTGTATCAGACTGAGAGATTGGGGTGTGGTTACTGTAGCAGACTGAGAGATTGGGGTGTGGTTACTGTAGCAGACTGAGAGATTGGGGTGTGGTTACTGTAGCAGACTGAGAGATTGGGGTGTGGTTACTGTAGCAGACTGAGAGATTGGGGTGTGGTTACTGTATCAGACTGAGAGATTGGGATCAGAAAGACAAATGTACCAGATCATATATTGTTTACTTTGATGTGTCAAGATCCATTAGATGAGTTTATTATAAGCCAGACACTTGCGTTCACTAGCTAGACAGGACGTGAGGTGGGAGAGAGAGAGAGGGGTCAGGATTAGGAAAGGTCCACGAGCCGGGACTCGAACTTGGGTCTCCTGAAGCACAACATCGCTATATGTCGGCACTTGCCCACGAGGCTATCGTGCCGACGACAGATTGTCATTAGTCTACTCAATTGCTTACTCATGACACATAGCAACACAGCTGAGAGATTGGGGCGTGGTTACTGTATCAGACTGAGAGATTGGGGATTGGAGATTGGGGAGAGACACCCAGAATGCGCATGCGTCGCGTCTGAACGCGTTGTTGTCTTTGGAGCTCCATCGATTGATTTATAATTCTTGATTTCTCTTTAAACTCACTTACAACGAACATTTTCTATTTTTCCTCACCTCATAGTTACAACGCGGACTGTTGAGCAGACGCGTCTCAAGCCTATTAGTGATCCAACGTCGGATACTCTTATAGGTTACTCCTGTGGATCACGGCTGAACGCGTCTTCTCCACACTCACTTACAAACAAACATTTTTTCGCCTATCGTGCGTCTACTCTACACCTGTACCACTAAAAAGACGGATTATATCCAAGACTTAAGTCATAAATTAGTATTAATATTGATAGCATCACTGGTAGCGTCGTTGCTAACTTAACTTACTGTCCATCTGTTAAAATGGCGAATATATCAGATGTAAGTAGTCTACCTTTTGGTTCAGGTGAGGACACATTTGAGCTACACGCGTTGCAGTCTGAGCTGGAAGCTGTTGAGAAACAGATCCACGACCTTTTAGTGAGAAAAGCCGAGCTGATAGACCGGCGGTTAGCTCTTGAAACATCACGCGCCGATGAACACAAATCAGTGATTAACGTTACTAACCCGCTGACTCCGACCTCGTCTACTCCGTGCGTTACTCAGCATCGGTCACGAGCGTCGAGGCCGCGATCAGCTATGGTCTCGTTTACGCCGGCTCCAACATGCCACCACGAAGCCTGGATATTTCCGCAGCGGAAGACGCGAGTCAGGTCTAGACCAAGAAAACTCTCTCCGACCCTCCCGGTTTTCGAGATATCCACACAAAACCGCTTCTCCCCTCTTCGCGAAACAGAACGCGATGCTGTGATCATCGGTGATTCCATCGTTCGACACGTACACGCTACGTTAAATAAAAGTAAGGTGCATAGTCACTGCTTTCCTGGTGCTCGTGTTTCTGAAATCGCTGCTCACGTTCCCGAGATTCTGAACGAGCGCGTCGGAACTGTGGTCCTGCACGCGGGAGGGGCCGACATCAGGCTGCGACAGACAGAGGTTCTGAAGAAAGACTTCAGGAATCTGATCGATACGGTACGCAGCACATCGCCTGATATAACGATCATTGTGTCAGGACCGCTTCCCACGTACCGACTAGGTCATGAAAAGTTTAGTAGATTATTCGCGCTAAATGAATGGTTAATATCATGGTGCAATGAGCAGAAACTGCTCTTTGTAAATAATTGGAATCTGTTCTGGGAGCGTCCTAGGCTTTACCGTGCTGATGGCTTACACCCAAGCAGATTCGGATCGGATCTTCTGTCAGATAACATCTCCAAAATGTTAAATACCTTTTGACTAGTAACCAAAAGTTCAAATCATCGTCTCTGCTGCACCAAATGAACTGATATAAATAGTGTAGAACATTGCATAGAAACTGTGTCTATTCCTCGTTTAGTGAGATCAAATAATAAATCTACTGCAGGATCTAGAAAAAATCTAATTGTTATTAAACCAGAAAATGTTGCTATTAGTAACCAAAAACAATTTCTAAAGCTAGGTCTTCTAAACATTAGATCACTCACACCTAAGGCAGTTATTGTAAATGAAATAGTCACGGATAATAGCTTCGATGTACTTTGCCTTACTGAAACTTGGCTTAAACCTAATGATTATTTCGGTCTAAATGAGTCTACTCCATTAGGATACTCCTATAAGCACGAACCCCGTCTGATTGGTCGTGGCGGCGGTGTTGCAGCGGTCTATAGAGATATTCTCAATGTTACTCAGAAAACGGGTTATAAGTTTATTTCGTTTGAAATACTTGTACTAAATGTTACGCTCTTAGATGTTAGAAAAAAATCCATATTATCTCTAGCCTTGGCTACCGTATATAGACCGCCTGGGCCTTACGCTGATTTCCTAAAAGAGTTTGCAGATTTTCTCTCAGATCTATTGGTCAATGTAGATAAAGCATTAATTGTTGGAGATTTTAACATACACGTAGATAATCCAAATGATGCGTTAGGGGCTGCGTTTATAGATTTATTAAATTCCTTTGGGGTCAAACAAAACGTCACCGGACCAACTCATCGTCTTAATCACACACTCGATTTAATTATATCATATGGATCCGATCCAACCGATATAGATATCATTCCACAAAGTGATGATGTCACTGACCATTACTTGGTAACTTGCATATTACGTACTGCTGTAATATGTCATGCGGCGCCGCGTTTTCGACCAGGCAGAACAATCCTTCCATCCACCATAGATAATTTCTCGAGTTGCTTGTCTGATCTGTCTCAGCTGCTGCCTGAACCCAAACAAACAGATGAACTAGAAGAACTAACTAGCACTATGAGCACCATTCTCTCTAGATCATTGGATGTTGTTGCACCCGTTAGATTAAAAAAGGTCACAGAGAAAATTAAAGCACCATGGTACAATAATACTATGCATGTTCTAAAGAGAGAAACCCGTAATTTAGAGCGTAAATGGAAACAAACTAATTTAGAGGTCTTTAGAATCGCGTGGAAAGACAGTATGTCACGTTATAAAAAGGCCCTAAAAGCGGCCAGGGCTGAGCACCTCCGCAAACTAATAGAAAACAACCAAAACAATCCTAGTTTTTTATTTAACACCGTGGCTAGACTAACAAATAAACAGACGTCACCCGAACAAAATATCCCGTTACAGTTTAGTAGTAATGATTTCATGAACTTCTTCACTGAGAAAATAGAAAACATCAGAACCACAATTGTAAACGTTCAATCCTCAATCGCACCTTATAATTCAGCCTCAATTTTCCCCCCGCAAGAACAATTACAGTGCTTTACAACTATAGAACAAAAAGAGTTAAATAAACTTATCACTTCATCTAAAACAACAACATGTTTATTAGATCCTATACCAACTAAACTACTGAAGGAAGTGTTACCTGTAGTGGAAGAGCCTCTCCTCAATATTATTAACTCGTCTTTATCTTTAGGTCATGTTCCAAGAACATTTAAACTGGCAATGATAAAACCTCTCATTAAGAAACCACAATTAGACCCGCATAATCTAGCAAATTACAGACCCATTTCAAATCTACCTTTTATGTCTAAAATACTAGAAAAAGTTGTGTCCGCTCAACTGGGCTCTTTCTTGCAAGAAAATGATATCTATGAAAAGTTTCAGTCAGGATTCAGGCCGCATCATAGCACTGAAACTGCGCTCGTTAAAATCACAAATGATTTACTCTTAGCTTCTGACCAAGGCTGCATCTCAATACTAGTTTTACTTGATCTAAGTGCTGCGTTCGATACTATAGATCATACAATACTCTTAGATCGACTACAAAATTATACTGGTGTTCAAGGACAAGCATTAAGCTGGTTTAGATCATACTTATCAGACCGCTACCATTTTGTCTATTTAAATGGAGAAAAATCGATCATAATTCCAGTAAACTATGGAGTGCCGCAGGGATCTGTGTTGGGCCCTCTGTTATTCTCAATATATATGCTGCCACTTGGAAATATTATAAGGAAACATGGAATTAGTTTCCACTGTTATGCTGATGACACTCAAATATATATTTCATCACGGCCGGATGAAAACGCTAAATTATCCAAATTGACAGAGTGTGTTAAAGATATAAAAGATTGGATGACGCGTAATTTTCTTTTATTAAATCCAGACAAGACAGAGGTAATACTTATCGGTTCAAAAAACCGCCCACAGAACCTCTCACAATACAACTTTGACATCGTAGGATGTCCTGTTACTTTATCCTCTACAGTAAAAGACCTGGGTGTTATACTCGATTGTAACCTGTCTTTTGAAAATCATATTTCGTATGTTACAAAAACAGCCTTTTTCCACCTTAGAAACATTGCTAAGCTACGTAATATGCTATCAGTTTCTGATGCAGAAAAGTTAGTTCATGCATTCATGACCTCGAGACTAGATTACTGTAATGCTTTATTAGCCGGTTGTCCTGCATCCTCAATAAACAAGCTACAGTTAGTCCAAAATGCAGCCGCTAGAGTTCTTACTAGATCAAGAAAATATGATCATATAACACCGATTTTATCATCCCTACATTGGCTACCTATAAAGTTCCGTATTAATTATAAGGTATTGCTATTGACTTATAAAGCCCTAAACGGCTTAGCTCCAGTCTATTTAACGGATCTTCTATCACCCTATAATCCATCACGCTCTTTAAGATCAATAAATTCGAGGCTTTTGGTCATACCTAGGATATCCAGATCCACCAAAGGAGGGAGAGCATTTTCGCATTTGGCTCCAAAACTCTGGAATAGCCTTCCTGATACTGTTCGTTACTCGGACTCACTCTCCCAGTTTAAAACTAGATTAAAGACGCATCTTTTCGGCCAGGCATTCATATAATATTGTTATTCTCACAGTTTCAAACTACAATCCGGCCTCTAGTTCATAAATGCCAGAGGAGAACTGGCCCCCGACTGAGCCTGGGTTCTCCCAAGGTTTTTTTTTCTCCATTAGGTCACCTGATGGAGTTTTAGGACACCATTAGGTCACTTGATGGAGTTTTTCGGTTCCTTGCCACTGTTGCCTTTGGCTTGCTCAGTTGGGGATATTTTGGGGATATTTAGTTTTATTCTATCAATCAATAAATTCCACTAGAAACAAACTTTGTTGTATTATTTTATTTTAATACTGTGAAGCTGCTTTGATACAATCTGTATTGTGAAAAGCGCTATACAAATATACTTGACAGCTAAAAGTATTCCTAATATGTTGGAGTTTTTATTCCACACATTTTATTGTCTATTCCATTCGACACATTCCTTTATAGTTCTAGAGGAAAACTACCAGGCATGTTTTTCTGCTGCTGTGCACCATTGGTTTCTGTGTAAATCTGCTGTGATTGGTTAAACTGTACTTTACACGCCGCCTGAATCACTCCTGTAAGACTCTGACCTTGTTGGTTTGTTTCTGAACATGAAAGAAAGCCAAAACATTAACTTGTTGAAGTCTGAAGTGTTGCATCAGTTCTGCTCATTTGTGCTGAAGGGAACCTTTCAGCGTCTTCTGTATAGAAGTGTCTGCATCTTCAATAGTAGTCCTTGATAAAGTCTATATATTTCAGTTCTAAAGCAGCCTTTTTAAATAACAGAAGTTCAAGAGCCAGTTAAATAGGAAGACTTTTGCGCTCTTCTTCTTCCTTTTGGGTTTGTGTAACCTTGACCTTCCAAATACTCTTTGCCAAACTAGAAATATTGCAGTATAGCAGCATTTCTTTTAGTTTTTGTCCATGTTGGCCCCAGAGATGTCAGATCTAATGTGTCTTGTTGTTTTTCTCCTCCGTGTGGTGTTACTGAGGTCGGTTGCTTGTGTGTTTGTTTCTTCTTCACACAGCTGCGGTAGATCATGTGAGGCTGATCTGAGGCTATGTAAAAGTTATTTTTTCTTTCTCTTTCCACACAGGCGACTAAAGTGTCTGCTGATGGGGAGCAGACGGCAGCTGATGCTGAGAGGAGCCGCAAAGTAGCAGAGGACCTGGAGCTTTACGTTAGGAACACACTCCTGGCTGCCGAAGGTAACGACTAATGAGAAACTGCTAAGAAGACACATTTGATTAGTCCAGCTAACACTCCAGAAACTGAAATCAAGGGTTTAATGTTGCTGGGTGAGGTTTTGATGGGATCAGGATGATGGTAGCAGAGGTGTGTGTGTGTGTGTGTGTGTGTGTGTGTGTGTGTGTGTGTGTGTGTGTGTGTGTGTGTGTGTGTGTGTGTGTGTGTGTGTGTGTGTGTGTGTGTGTGTGTGTGTGTGTGTGTGTGTTGTGTGAGATTTTTTTAACACACCTTTATTAACTACACAACAGAAAAAAAACAAAGCCAAAAAACACTACATTTACAAGAAATCACATAGAATTAGGCCTACTCAAATTCATCAACAAAGTGCAATGTGTAATTTTCAATCCAGCACAACAATCTTTGTACACTCCACACCTCTTCAAAGTTTTCCAATTCTTTCATATGAGAATAAAAATTAAAATCATGTTTTATTCTTGCTTTTAAGTCAAGTCACCTTCATTTATATAGCGCTTTTAACAATATAGATTGTTTCAAAGCAGCTTTACAGTGATGATAGGAAATTACAGTAACAGAGATTGTTTTGGCTTTACAGCAGCTCTAGAATAAAGTTATTGTCCAGCTAAAGTTAGTTTTGATTGATTGATTCACTTCTGTTGCAAAGATCTTTAGTTATTAACTTAGGGGCCGCTAACACGACACCGTTCTCACAGAAAACACTCAAGTGTTCTGGCCCGCTCATCCGCACAACAACAGTGCCTGGAGGCTCGAGAACGCAAACCCTGAAATAGATTCCAGGGTGCAAGCCTTGAAAAATTGGTTATGTTAGGAATGTTAGGAAGACAGCAGTCGATTTTGATATTCTAGGTATTATCAACTGGCCAGTATTTTGAGATCGCAATAGACGCGAACGACTATAATGCGTTAAGAGCTCGCTCAAGCACTGCGGAGCTAAACCATTTAGTGCTTTAAGTAATCAGCAATATTTTAAAATGTATACAATGTTTAATAGGGAGCCAATGCAGTGTTGACAGAACCGGGCTAATATGGTCATACTTCCTGGTTCTGGTAAGAACTCGAGCTGCTGCGTTTTGGACCAGCTGTAGTTTGTTTATTAAGCGTGCAGGGCACTAGCGGCATCAGGATTTTGATTGTAGGTGGGCCTCCAGAAAACTGGATGGGCCAGTTAAAAAGCCCCCCCAAAAAACGGGTTCCCCTTCATCTCCGTTTCAGCGCTTTTCTGCGGCACTGAGGACAGCGACTCAGTAGCCTACCTGAATTTAATGCGTAATTAAGAATCGGAAATTAAAAAATAAAAAAAACTTTTATTTTTTTTGTTGCTTTTTAATACAAATACAATTTAATTTATTGTTTAATAAAATTATAGGCCTATTATTTTTAGTTTATTAACAACAACAACAACACACACACACACACACACACACTTCTCTGCATATCTTCAGACGAAATCAAGATATCTGACAAAACAATGAAGATATTTTACAAACCAACTGCCAGGGACGTGCAAATAGTTCCTCAGAGGCAGGCGCTCGGGCTCAAAAGTAAAAATCGATCACTGTAATTAATTTATATAATTCAAATTCAAAATATAAATGCACAATATAAGTTACTGAAGACAAGAGTTCTGGTGCAAGCATACCGATGCGTTTCTTGCTGAATTTAAATGAAAACAAGCTGCTTTGCTTTGCTTTGCGTTTCATTTTAGCTAGCTACCGTCTGTGTCTGTCTCATTGAGCTTGCTTGAAAAGCTTGCGCGCCAACGTCATTCATTGGAGGCGCCGCGGCTGGTGCAGGGCAACCACCCATAATAGCATTACAATAATCTAGCTTTGATGTCATGAACTAATTGTTCCGCATTTGTCATTGAGAGCATATGACGCATATGTATTTTTAAGATGGAAAAATGCGGTTTTACAGATACTAGACACGTGACTTTCAAATGAAAGATTGGTATCAAAGAGCACACCCAGATGACGAAGACTTGACAGAGCAGCCATCAAGTGTTACAGTATTCTAGGCTATTACGTGAGGACGTTTTTTGTCCAATAATTAGAATCTCTGTTTTTTTTTCAGAACTAAGTAGTAGGAAATTACTAATCAACAAATGCCAATATGCCTTATAAAAATCAACATGCAACCCATCCAATCCTGGTGCTTTACCATTCTTCATACTCTGCAAAGCATAAAAAAGTTTGTCTATTGTTAAGGGACATATCAGTTCTGCATAGGAATCTTCATTTGCTTTTGGTAGATTGGACACAAATTTAGCCATTAACTGGCCATCCACAACACTGTTGGAAAACAGCTCCTTATAAAAACCGACAGCCCATTTTCGAATGTCAGAAACCTCAGTCAGAACTTCTGATCGTAAACACTGAACACTTTTTCTTTGGCCATTTTTCCTTTCTAAACTGAAGAAGAACTTGGACGGGGCTCTGAAATCTGGATCTAACCAACTGAGACCTTGTACTTAATAGATCTGCTAAGACTGCTTTTTTTCCTTTAAGAGCCCACAATTGGTTTTGATTTGCAGAGGCTCCATTTAAAGCATGAAGTTCAGCGATATCATTCTCTAGACTTCTCATGGATTGAACCATGTCTCTAGTAACATTAAAAGTGTGCTGATTACAGAGTTTTTGTATTTGCACCTTCCCAATCTCCCACCACTGTTGTATTGATGTAAAAGAAGACTTTTTAGATTTCCATCCCAACCAAAAGAAGGAAAAACATTTACAAAAGTGAGCATCTTCAAGTAAAGCACTATTAAAATTCTTATATTTAACAGAATTGATAAAAACACATGCTACTACCATTGAGTGGTCAGAGAAACCAACAGGACAAATATCACAAGATTTAAAACATTATTTCTGATGTTTAAAACAATAAAAAAGATCCAGTCTTGCTAATGAAATGCATTTTTCTTTCACATGAGCCCGTGTATACTGTCTTTCATTACAATGAAAAATTCTCCACAAATCACAGAGTTGACAAGTTTTAATCATTTTTAGTAATTTACTTCTTGAAGCCATATGAGGCTCAATGTGATTTCTGTCTAAATCATTACTTGTACAATTAAAATCTCCACCCAGCACTAAAAAACATTGTGTTAGACTATCACATAAAGTTTCAAGAAACAACATTCTTTCCATTGATTTTACTGGTGCATAGACATTCATCAATTCCACAGTAACATTTTCAAACTTTGCTATCATCTTAATTAATATGCCTTGTATAACTTCTGTAACATCATACGATATTGGTAGACAAGTCTTTGAAAACACAGCAGCCACCCCAGCACTGAGAGCAGTCTTATGACTCAGAACAAACCTTCCCACTCTTTCATCCATTCCACTTCATTTGCCTTTGTACTGTGAGTTTCTTGCAAAAACATGACATCTATATTTTTTAGTTTCATTAACTCATAAATCTGCGCTCTTTTGCATGCATCCCTCGCCCCATTTACATTCAGAGAAGAGATTTTAAAGTTATGAGGGATGAGAAAAGCCAGGTCCGTATCACGCCGTTATTCTTGTGACGTATCATTATTCAATGCTTGAGGACACACTTTTTGTGCAATCTTTTTTAGACGATACACCTCAGGATTTGACAGACAACCTTCACCTTTTTGTTTCATTAAACTTTTTACTGAGTCAATAAATAAGGAAAGATCAGGAAAATAGTCTATAACCTCAACATTCCTCATTCCTTTTGTACGCTGGAGGAAATTTTTCATTTTTTCCGAACTGTAACCCAGGCGCGTCGTTAGACATGGGCATCCGGGGCTTCAGCCCTATTATTTATTAATAATAAATCAATAATTTATTGATAATTATTATTAGGCAAAGTGGCAAGCAGCCCGAGTCCACGAGCCGTGAGAGCAGGGCGTGGCCAGTAGCGCGAGTCCACGAGCCGTGAGAGCAGGGCGTGGCCAGTAGCGCGAGTCCACGAGCCGTGAGAGCAGGGCGTGGCCAGTAGCGCGAGTGTCACCTGAATTCAAGTTCAAGCACCGGTTTCAAGTTTCTCACGGATGAACTTCGGTGGCGCGCGCCGCACTGGTTTAAAAAAAAAAACGCAGTCTTCTGTCAGACCAGATGTTGTCAGGCTATATGTCAGTAAAACTCAGAAAAACTAACTTATTACGTCGTGCCAGCCGTTTGCTCGCGGCGCGCACTCTTCAATAACGCAAATGCGGCGTGCTCTGTATCACGCAAAATAAACTAGCATGTAACGTCGTGTTCTGTCGTCAATTAAGTATTGAAATGACCAAAAGGGAGATTAAAGATGCGTCAAAACTCTATGTCGGGGCTTTTGTATTCCTTTGTAGGCTACATAAATGTTACACATTTTGGCGTAGCCCTACTCAATTTTCATTATTAGGCTAATATTCTAACATTTTATCAATATTGCAAAGTCATCAAAACTGACTAAATATTTTGTGACCAAAAATGTGAAAAATAGGCCTACATCTAGCCTAAATGATCGTTCATGACATTCTTTTAACTATAAGCAACCCAATTTGTCTAGATCTGTATTATTTCCTTTGTATAATGTGCTTAAATATTGCTGCGCAGTCGTGTGATTTAGTCTGCTTGATTAACATTATTACAATGTATTCCTATTTAACTCTGATATGTAGCCTATATATAAGGTCCTCGAATGTGTTCGAATATTTCACCAGCATCAGCCTTTTCACCGTTTCTATCACTCCGCTTGTCTGTGTTTGCACAACTTCCATCATTAGGCCAGTAATGGTGACAAGTGACTGTCTTTATGAGTGAACAATTGAAATTTAATTGAACTGATTTAATAGTGCCAAAAACATTGATTAACTCAAGAAAGAAACAAGTTGCTGAAACCAATCTTTAATGCTAAAAAGTTTACATCTATGCAAAATAATCCTTGAAAGATTTCTCATTTAAGGCCATTCCTGTTTGGAATATGTGATTGTGTATTGTCAACTATAAGCAGAAACATTTTGCATTTCCATTTTCTAGTGTGGATCATTCATTTCAACATTTATCCTCATTCTCATGTTTAAGAATCTGTTATCTGCTTGACAAATAATTTATGCTACTGCCCACTGACATGCTTTTAAAGCTATTGTTATCAAAAAATGTTGGCCTTCAAACACCTTAAAATGCACATATGTAGGTCTGAGAAATCAAAATTTTCTTGAACCCCCCTAACTACCTCACATTTGAATGTGTGTGTGTGTGTGGTAATGTGTGCTGGTGTGGCTACAGTGACAGGACTGAATTTTTTAACCAGTCTGCCCCCCTGCATATAGGCCTAAAATATACATTATTCTCTGTATCGAATCATGTTATCTTGTTACCCAGCCTCAGCCCCTGATGTTTTTAAAACCTAGAAACGCCCCTGCTGTAACCGCTATAGTCTTGTCTCACCTCTTCCTCAACCTGAACTTCAGAAAATTCTTGCTCACTTTCTGAGCCAGACAAATCACTTGCATTCAACACCTGCCCAGAACTTTTGGGTAATGGTCTCATCTTGTGCCTTTTTCTTTGATATAGTTAGAATCTCACCCAGATTACACTTCCTTTTCACTGATGGCACTTTAAATATACAGTAATTCACCCACCATCTCATCAAGCTCAATATCCATTATCTCATCATTTTTTCTCACTACTCTTCACTCGACTACTTCCTGGTTCTTCATTGTCCACACTCAAATCCGAAACCTCACCAACTTCGCTTTCTTTTTCCACACTCTGACCTTCATTATGACTTTGAGACCCACTTTCATCTTCTGTACCATTTTTGTCTGGACAAGCGCGTACCAAGTGTCCCACTTTCCCGCATCCAAAGCATGTCATGCTCTCCATTGTTGCAAAAATTACATAATAAAAGCTATCAACTTTGAATTTAAAAAACAATATTCAGTTCATCAATATCACTCCTCAAAATCATAAATACTTGTCTGCGGAAAGACACAACGTGTTTCAACAACGGGGATTTGCAGCCTAAGGAAATTTTCTTAATCGCCGAAACCAACTGTCCATATCGAGATGATTCACGGTGCAGCGCTTCGTCACTAATAAACGCAGGCACATTGGAAAGCAAAACCTTTCTCGCTGGACTAACAAGTGGGAAAACCTTGATCAAGCTATCAATCAGGACTATCCCCTTTTCAACTGTTCACTTTTTTCAACTGTTCACCGTTCAATCTCGACACCGAACTAATACTACTGTGGCCAACCAGAGAGAGAGAGAGAGAGAGAGAGAGAGAGAGTGAGAGAGAGAGAGAGAGAGAGAGAGAGAGACCGAGAGAGAGAGAGAGAGAGAGAGAGAGAGATGGACAGACAGAGAGAGAGAGAGAGAGAGAGAGAGAGAGACAGAGAGAGAGAGACCGAGAGAGAGAGAGAGAGAGAGAGAGAGAGAGAGATGGACAGACAGAGAGAGAGAGAGAGAGAGAGAGAGAGAGAGAGAGAGAGAGAGAGAGAGCCCTGATACCCTGAGGTTGAGTGTGTTTGTATCTTCGTACATGGTATTAAATGAGAAGCTGGTTTAGTTAATGAAGGTTCAGCTAACACTATGTGATGTCTTAATTAAAAGAGACTAAATTAATTACCAGAAAAATAACCACTTAAACAGATACTCCAGCAATTGTGTGTGTGTGTGTGTGTGTGTGTGTGTGTGTGTGTGTGTGTGTGTGTGTGTGTGTGTGTGTGTGTGTGTGTGTGTGTGTGTGTGTGTGTATTAGTATTAGTATTAGTGTATTAGTAGTAGTAATAGTAGTAGTAGTAGGTGGATCCTTCAAGTCAAGCACTTTATACGTATTGTATGAAGTGCTAAAAAATGTGACTTGATTTGAAGGCAATTTTCTTACTCTGTATTTTTGTCATGTTTTCTACTACTAATATCTAAACTTTCTTAAATCAAGACAAATGTACCTGAGAAGCAAAATTATTTAAGATATTTTTAAGTCTTGTTTACTGGAAAAGTTTATGTTTTAAACAAGAACAAAAATCTGCCAATTAGGTCAGAGAAATTATGATTTTTGACAGATGATTTTTCCTGGTTTTAAACACAAACTCACTTGATTTCAATTATTTTCTTCAGAAAACAAAACTTAATATGTGAAGTTATTTTGCTTCTTCAGAAAAATGATCTTGATTTAATCTTTTTCAATGGAAAACAGGACAAAAATGCTAAGCAATATTTTTTATTTATTTATTTATTTTGCAGTGCACGTTTCAAAGCAGCTTCACAGTAATAAACAGGAAAATGAGTGTTTTAATGTTGAAAAATTCAGTGAAATATCAGCTGTAAAGCAGCTCCACACAAGACAATAGCTCAATTTAGTTTTAACATTGATTTAGTTCAGAATTGTATCAATGTTGATTTAATTAAGTTCAATAACAGTGTCAATATTGCAGCGTTCATCAATTATGAAACAAGTTCAAATCATTTAGCCACCTCATGATTAGATATAGGAACTCATGTTATCATTCCAAAATGAGTCTTGATGCATCTCATTTTAAGCGTCTTTTAATATGCTGTTTCAGGTGGAAAGATGTTAAACTTTTAAAAACGTCTCTTGAGACCTCAATAAAAGCTACAAACTACAGCGTCTCTGCTCTGATCTGCCAGTAAATGTTGTATAAGCATCTATAATAGTGTAGTATCAGAGGCAGCTTGGGTTCTGTGTAAATATATTTCCACATCAGAGCAACCATTTTTCAGAGCAACTTTGTCAGTCAGAACACATTCTGTTTTGATGTCTCCAGCCGTTTATGTTTCTGAAGGCTTCTTCATGTTTGTTTGCTCAGCACAGGTAGGCTATGTTTTATAGAATTGCATGCATGCATTTTTCCTGCATAATTGTATTTTTCAGTTGCGTATACAGTACTGTGCAAAAGTCTTAGGCATGTTAATACCCCCCCCCCAAAAAAAAAAATTTTTTTTTTAAGTCAGTTATTTCCTATCTTTTGCTGTAGTTAGTCAGTAGGAAATATCAGTTTACATTTCCAAACATTCTTTTTGCCATTAATTGTAATAATCCAGACAAGGAGTCTGACAACAGCCGGTCTGATCTGATCTCACCATCATCGAGTCCGTCTGTGATTACATGAAGAAACAGAAGAAACTGAGACAGACTAAATCCAGGAGAACTGCGGGAACGTCTCCGAGACGCTTGAAGAAACCTTCCTGCAAAGCTACAGTACTGGGAAAAGCACTGGCACTCGTGTTAAAATGCTGTAAAGTGAGAATGCTTTCAAAAATAAAATCACAAATTGAATTTATTTATGATTTAACTTCTATTAACTAATTCAAATCAATATATGGTGTAACGACCCTTTGCGTTTAAAGCGGCTTTTGTCCAGGTACACTTGAGCATAGTTTTTCAGGGAGCTTTGCAGGAAGGTTTCTTCAAGCGTCTCGGAGACGTTCCCGCAGTTCTTCTGGATTTAGTCTGTCTCAGTTTCTTCTGTTTCTTCATGTAATCACAGACGGACTCGATGATGGTGAGATCAGATCAGACCGGCTGTTGTCAGACTCCTTGTGCAGACACAAATCTCACTGGATTATTACAATTAATGGCAAAAACAATGTTTGGAAATGTAAAACATTTTTTTTGGGGGGGGGGATATTAACATGCCTAAGACTTTTGCACAGTACTGTACAGTATATAAATTGATGAACTTTTGTGAACGGATCACATCATAATGCTTCAGTGAATCGATTATTTCTCCGAACGCCTATCAATATAATGCAAATGTAGTTCACACCTGAGAGGAGTTTTCACGACAGATGGTGTTGTCTCTGGACATCTAAACATCAGACGCTCATACAGATGGACACTCTCAGTCCACCCAATACATGCAGATTAAAGCCATAAATGCAAAAAAAGTGGTTAATCTATTTTCTTGGATACGTGTTTGGCACTTAAAGTCAGCAGATTGCACTTTGGTCCTCTGGATTTTGATAACTGGCCAAAAAGCGTTTTCAAAAAGCAGAAGTGGAGGAGAGCAGACATCAGTCAGTGCGGAGTAGAAGAGCTTCATTATCCATTCTGTGCATGAGCTCCCTGCTCCAGTAAACCGCCTCGTCTCTCATCTTCTCTCGCACGCTAAACGAGTAGGAATCAAATGATTCTGTCCACCCCAAAGACCCGAGCTGCGTTTGAAACTCACTGTGCAATTATTTCCAGCTCGGCTCGCTTGGCAGGTATATACTGCGCTCTTTGTAGTCGATCGACTGTTTACGTTTGAACTCTCGAGGAATTTCCAAAACGCATGTAATTATAGCTCATTTTCATCTCAATTTAATGATTTTTATTTAAATTAGAAATATGCAGAGAAGTATCTTGCTTGCTCTTTTATTTCCCTCCTGTTTGATTGAGGTTTTTATTCCTGAATCTAATTTAATTTGATTAAAGAACATTAACTGTGCTCAGTTTAATTTGAGTTTCTTTAAATCAACCTGCTGTGAAAAGGAAGTGAAAAGAAACGTGTGGCAAAGTTGTTTGCTATATATTAGGGCTGTCAAGCGATTCAAATTTGTAATCTAATTCATTACACGATGTTGTGATTAATTAATTGAATTAATCGCAAATTAATTGTGACATCAAATTTGGCTGAGAAATTACCCAAAAAGATGATTTAAAGTCATTATTGTGTTAAATGAGAAAAGCATCAAGTACATTACAAAAAGTAGGCTTCGACGGCCAAGAGGGTGACTAAATGAGTTTAAATAATTTTCATTTTTGGGTGAACTATACCTTTAATTTGTTTTTTATTAATATAAAAAAAAATGAAATGATACTCTTAATAAAAAACTAAAACAGTAGGTGGCAGTACATGACTATGAGTAAGTCATTCATTCATTCGATTATTTTAAATGGCTGATTCATGCAGGAATGAAGTTAATGGCTCTCTTTATCTGTGGGACATTGAATCATTGGTTCACCCGATTCATTCACTCAAAACCTTAGAGACGCACAACAATTCTGCTCTGGTTATATATTTAATATTTTCGTTTTAAAAATTGAGCAAAAACAGACAATATTGTGTCTAAAATATAAGATAATACTAACTTATTATTTATTGAACTGTGGTATTAAATCAATATCACATTTGCACTCATGCTATTCGGGACAAAACAGCACTCATGTGATATTGCCCTCTTTACTCGTGTGATATTGTTTATTGCGTATTATATTTTTATTGTTTTGCGCTCGTGCGTTTAAAGGACACATGCGAAGTTACTTTCCACACAGAAACTCAGTTCTGACGCCCCATTGAACGCGCTGCTCATATGTACTTTATTTTTGGTTGATATAATAATTTAAGTGTGTAATTTTTCCTTTTCATTTAAATTTGAAGTTAAAAAAAAAAAAAAAAAAAAAAATGTATTTTAAAATGTAGAATTACAGCCTTGCATTATTGTGTAGTGAAAATATCCCCAAAGCACCACCTAGTGTCCAACCTACGCTAATACTGTTAGCACCCGAGTACTGTAACTGCACTGAACTGAACACAACAGAGAGAGGAGCCTCAAGGATGATCCAGGTAAATGTGTGCAGATGTATAGGGCCCCATTCCTATATTTTACCTGGGGCCCCCAAATCACTAAATCCGCCCCTGCTCTCGGGAGCACGTCACATCCTATTGATTTTCCTGGGGAAACCGGCCCGAGTCCTTCACTTACGTATTTGTCTCATAAGTGTTGCTACAAGCTGTTCACAAAAAGTGTTTAAAGCATGAAAATTCTTGCATATAGCCACTTATTTAAAAAAAAAAAAAATTACATTTTAATTTATTTCAGTAAAAATGTATTCCTTTTCAAGTGACAAAGGATTTTATGGTTTTAGGTTTAGTTAACTATAATAACCCTGGTGTAGTTAACCCTGGTGTACCCTATAATAACCGTGTGTGTGTGTGTGTGTGTGTGTGTGTGTGTGTGTGTGTGTGTGTGTTTTTGTCCAGCTTTACGGGACAAAGCACGTGAGCTGAACGCGACTCTGGGCGTGAGGGACGGGGCTCCTGAGAAGAGTGTGAACGAGATGAATGATGAAATTCAAGCCATGCTCGCAGAACTACGCAAACGACAGCTCTCCGGCAAGAAAAACATCGCTGATGAAGAACTGGGGTAAAACACACACACACACACACACACACACACACACACACACACACACACACACACACACACACACACACACACACACACACACACACACACACACACACACACACACACACAGATGGTGGCAATAAGCTTCCCTGCCACCAACACCTTCCTTTGCAACATTGCTGCAGATTTATTTTACATCCTGTATGTATATATATTAGGGCTGGAAATCGATTAAAAAAAACAACTAATTAATTGCACAATTTGCTGTAATTAATTGCAATTAATTGCATTTCCCCCAAGCTTGTAATCATCAATATTTAAACTTAGAATCACCTAATTAAATTAAACAACACAGGAAAAAAAAGGAACAGAAAATAGCCCTATATTAAAATAATATTAAACATCAATATATTATTCTTTTTCAATAATCAATCAACATAATCAATTTAACAGATTTTTTATTTAAATTTTTTTTGCTAATTATCAAAATAAAATATAGTCCTACAAAGTTATTATTACCAGAGCATGTGATCAGATCAGGTCATTTTACCATTGTTGCCCAGCATGACTATACCAGCTCAGCAAACAGAAGTCTACTACTGAGAAATTTCACGTTATTTGAGCGGACTTTGCTTTTCCAGTGCGTGATCGGTACATGATTCGAGTGTTTGGGCCGTTAACGACAGAGCAGAACACGCAGCGCAAACACGGAGTGGAACATTGAGCAGAGAGCGCAGCGCGCCGACACACACACACACACGGAACCGAGAGCACGGCGCACACACAAAGCGGAAAAGACCCGCTCATGAAATCTGCGCGAGAGTGAAACCTGAGGAACCTGTTCAGAGGAACAGCAGGACTAGCTTACAGCAAATACTGAACCAGACTATTTAAATGTTGAGCAAGCATTCTCATTGGCTACAGAATCAGCAGAGTCCAATCAGCTTGTGCCATGTGGCAATGATGTGATTACTAGCAGACTGCATGTAAAGGACCATCAGCCTGTGCCCTCTAGAGTTATACAGGGCCTAAAACTAACTTTAGGCCAATGGCTGGTGACTTAAGAAAATGTACCAGCCATGAAACATAGATTAATCATTATTAAAGTTACAAAAGTTATTCAGTCAAGAGCAGTGAGTGATTTTTTTTTCTTTGTCCTTTATTGTTGAACATTAATGACACAGACGGCAGCAGGAATATTAGGCTGCTGTCACTTTAAGAGCTAATGCATGGATCCAGTATACTGCTACACGTCCTTTTTTATTCCTCAACAGTTTATGTTCAGTTAAGACATAACTGACTATGTTTACTAGGATACTCACTTTAATATATATACTGTATATATATATACAACACATCATTATCTACATAGCACAGCTGATTGGTTGTTGTTGCATCAGTGGCCAATAAGCTGCGGCTCAACATTCAAACAAACACCGGTGTGTTAGGGCGCTTTCACACTAGCACTTTTGGTGCGCACCCGGGTTCGAATGACGTCAGAGTTCGGTTCGTTTGGATGATGTGAACGCTGTTTTCCGAACTCGGGTGCGCACCCGCGAACCGTACTCGAGTCCGCTTAAAAAGGTGGTCTGGGGTACGGTTCATATGAACTCGGGTACGGTTCGCTGCTGATATGAACGCAATCGTACCAAATTGCGGAAGTGAACCGCTATTGATAACATATAATGTGGTGCGTGCCTGCGTGCGTGAGTGTTTAACAACTGTAAAAGGGTCTATTACCTTGACGAAAAGCGGGATTGACGTACTGCAAGCAGAGAGATGATTTCTGCTTGCCTCCACAAAAATTGTCTTCGGCGGGCGGGCAGACATCCCGCTGTCTTTGGAACGGTTTTAATACTTTTGCGGCAGACAGACGCAAGTGTGTTTCTGTATCTTTTCTTTGAAAACAAAACCAAAGGTTAAAAAAAAAGAAGAACAAATGTGAAACGAACAATTCTATCGATTTTGACGCCTTTTCATAGCGGTTACCAAGCAACACGAGTACGCGCCAGCTGCAGCTTGATGACGCAAGCGTACTGCGGTTCGGATACAAATAATATAATGTGAACACAGTCCATCGGAGGCAGGGGGAGGGGGGAGCAATCGAACTCGGGTTCGGAACAGGCAATCGAACCAAGTGTGAAAGCACCCTTACTGTTAGCAGTGCAGCACTCTCTCAGAAGCCCTCCCTCTTCCCCAGCTCCACCTGTATAGATCTGCTACGGGGTTAAAGCAACACTATGTAACATTTTTTACCTTAAAATAATGTTTCCAAAATGGTTTCAGTGGTTCATCAAGTCTAACAGGATGAAAGTCACTTATGACTCCGCTTTACAGCCCTATATCTGCTATAACCACACTATGTAAGATTGCCAGATCGGGTCGTGTTTCTGTAGTTCTAATGAGACATAAGAAAACTACAAATTTGACTTGCTTTACGGCAAGCGTTACAATAGTCATTATTTTGTTTTTCTTCATTTCTGATGTCGCAATACATCATACTTTCATGAAAGCATGCATCATACTCTACCTTGTCTGTGGACATCGTTCATTCCAAAGCCGGCGCTGGATAAACAGTGAGCGTGCGACGGTAGACTGCGATTGGCTAAATGATTTACGACAGCGGTAATGGACAATTCCGCTTCCAACCTGTAGGGGGACCGCAGAGGAAAAGCTCCATAGTGTTGCTTTAAATCTTTACTTTCAGTTTCACGTCGTCTTGTCAAGGCTTAAACTTTTGTGTCGATGAAGCGCTGGCCCATCAACTGTCTCGAGCGTCATTCATGTTTGTTCACGTTCATGCATTGCTGAAATTCATAAAAACGTTACCTGCCAATATATATGATGTCACAACTCTGTTAATTTTTTGCAATAATGTAAAAATCATACAGTATCGAGGTTGTGAATATTAAGTTCTCACACCAAACAGCATTGTGATTTGTTGCAAGCGTTCTATTCATATGTAAAGATCATATGAATATTACTCAGTTCAAATACCACAACAAACCTCTTGCATAAAGAGCAAATCCAGCCGAACAGCTGCGGATGAGGATGAGGATGAAGATGCCGCTCAAGCTCACAGGTTGGAATTATTGTGTTGGTGGCATTATGTTTCTCAGCCGTATTTTGTGGTTCATTGGATCACAGCTCAAATGAAGAAAGTTTCTCTTTCTTATGTAAAATCTTAATGAACTAATTAAAAACTGCCTGCGGTTGGGCAGGGGAGGAATATTATTCCAACCTAATCAAATTACTTCTTTAATGGATTCCTCAGTGTGTACGGCTATGAGAGAACAGAGAGAGACACCTAGAGGAGGACAGTGGGAATGAGTGCAGATTAAACCAGTTGAAGAGCTTCAGCTTGTTGCGCTCCTGCAGGGACACTGGTTTAATGTCTCCTGTCTCCTCAGAGATCTCCTCTCACCTTGCACAAGACAAAATTTGTCCCAAAAATGCAATATTAAGCTCTGATTGTGACATCTTCATTCAGGATTGTAGCAGATCAAAACATTGTCATCATTTATTCACCCATATATCGTTCCAAAACTGAACTACTTGCTTTTTTTTCTTCTGTGGAACAAAGTGAAAATTATTTATTTGATCAAAAATACAGGGCAAAACAATAATATTGTGAAATAGTATTACAATTTAAAATAGCTGTGTTCTAGGTTAATATATGGAGAGTTCAAATGCAAAAGCCTCTGGAATTTTCTTCTAGAATGATCATTTTTATAAAGCTTGTATATTTAAGTTAAGTAATTTCACTTAAATAACAATTAATAGGTAATTTGCATCGCCATTTAAGTGAAATTATTGAACTTAAATATACGAGCCTGATAAAAATGATCATTCTAGAAGAAAATTTCAGATGGCACTTAGAGGCTTTTGCATCTGAACTCTTCATATATTGTAGAGTGTAATTCATTCTTGTGATCAACACTGAATATTCTGTATTTTTCCAGACTTTTCTTGCTGAAAACAGCTTAATATTTTTGTGGAAAAAGCATGATACACTTTTCAGGATTCTTTGATGAACAGAAAGTTCAAGAAATCAGCATTTATTTGAAATAGAAAACATTTATAATATTATAAATGTCTTTACTGTCACTTATGATCAATTAAAAGTATTAATTTATTTCAGGAATACCCATAACGTTTTACCAGCAGTGTAGCTGGTCATTCTGTCTGGAGTTTTAAAGGTTTCTTGAGTCATTACAGATAAGGAGAGAATGAAACGCGCTCTGGTTCTCTATCGTTATAGGGCCGCTGAGGCTCTTCTGGCTCGAGTGAAGCGATTGTTTGGAGATCCACACCAGGCCACAGAGGACCTGAAGAAGGAGGTCAGTGATAAGATGGGCGATTACAGGCAGAAACTGGAGGAAGCTCAGGATCTGCTGAGGGACGCGCACAACAAAACCAAACAGGCAGAAGGTCTGGCTAATACCAACCAACTGAACCTCGACCGCCTGCAGGTGCACAGATACACAAACACGCAAACTTATGAAACGCTCCGTGTCTAGAGTCTAAAGCGGTTCGCTATGTTCGTGCAGGGAAAGACGGAGGTGGCCGGGAAAAAGAAGAAGGAAATGGAGGGGATTTTGGCGGAAGGAGAGAAGATGCTGGACGAAGCTAACGCTCTGTCCGACAGCATCAACCAGGGCAAAGAGGTCAGTTTCATGCCAAACACACGACAGAAATGTTACACAAGCACGAGTGATGGGATGTCTGACCGGCTGGCGTGTGTAGGAGCTGGAGGAGATGGAGAAGGAGCTGGGACCGCTGCACGATAAGCTGGATTTCAAGGTGGCGCGGTTGGGTCGCGGTCTGGACGACTCCGTCCCGGATCTGCTGATGAGAGCGGAGGATCACGCCGGCCAGCTCAACGAGTCCGCTGCCATACTCGACAGGTGTGTGTGTGTGTGTGTGTGTGACGGGTGGGTTTAGGGGTTGGGTTAGTGTAGGGGGATAGAATATACAGTTTGTACAGTATAAAAACCATTATGCCTATGGAATGTCCTCACAAGTATAGCAAAACAAACATGTGTGTGTGCGTGTGTGTGTGTGCGTGTGTGTGTGTGTGTGTGTGTGTGTGTGTGTGTGTGTGTGTGTGTGTGACGGGTGGGTTTAGGGGTCGGGTTAGTGTAGAGGGATAGAATATACAGTTTGTACAGTATAAAAACCATTATGCCTATGGAATGTCCTCACAAGTATAGCAAAACAAACATGTGTGTGTGCGTGTGTGTGTGTGCGTGTGTGTGTGTGTGTGTGTGTGTGTGTGTGTGTGTGTGTGTGTGTGTGTGTGTGTGTGTGTGTGTGTGTGTGTGTGCGTGTGATTGCAGGGACATATTAATAAAAACTTATTTTCTTGAGGTTTCTTACAATACAATACAATGCTTATTTTTAAAGCACAATTTAAAAACCAAATTGTGTTTGGTTGTTTTTAAATTGTGCTTTAAAAATAAACATTGTATTGTATCGTAAAAAAAACCCCTCAAGAAAATAAGTTTGAAAAAAAAAAACGGAATTAGTTGGTTTTAATTAAAAAAAAACTAATTGCGAAGTTGACCCAACGTGCTGTACAAGTACAAAAGGAAACCAATAGTAAAAAACACAAAACAACAATAATTAGAAACAATAAAAAACAATAAAACACAAGCTGCAAAATAGGTGGAATACATGAAAGTAAAATCATTAAACAGCAAGTCAAGACATATTAAATGAGTCTTAAGAGTAGATTTAAAGATAGATCAAGTTAAAAAAAAATTAACAAGTCAAAAGTTAACAAAAATACCCCCCAAATTCAAGTAATGGTGGCAATAAAATGCCACTGCAAAATTAAACTGAATTGATTGCGAATGAAATGAATGATAAATAAACAATATAACATTAGAAAGCAATAAACTAATTCATTTCTCTTAGCTTGTTTTATCAAACTGCTTTTGACGTCAAAATGTTTTTTAATGTATTTTATTAATCAACAATAATAATACTTATTTGACTATATTTACATTAAACAACGTAATGCAATTGTTGTGTAAATACACGTATGCCACCTTTACATTTCATAAAGTAATTATGAAAATTGCCCCCAGCAAGGTAAATAAATAATAAATTCCCTGGAAATTAATTCCAGGCGGCAAATATTTCCTCTTAAAGGAGAAGTTCAGTTCTGACCGTGCTACGTTATGAGCTCAAAACACTTTTATCATAGTACATGATTTCTGAACTAAAACATTTTGACATTTTCATCATATGTTAATCATATGTGTGTGTTTTCTGCTGTAGTAAAGTTGCTCAGTAGCTCAGCTCGGGTATGAGTCTGTGAAACACCAGTCATGACATGTTTGCTTCAGCAGATGAGCCTTTATCTCATGTTTGCTTTTGTTAACAGTATTGGTCAGGTTTAGTGAGGGTTTTTGTAGGTGCTACGTTATTTTCTAACTCAATAGAGCATTAACCTTTAATCACCACTCACGTTCACTATGAAAGTGTCACGAAACATGCAAGAAGCATAGGCTGTTGTTGTTGTTTTCACCGATCTTAACCTGTGCTTGTGTTTTCTGTAGTATTCTAGCCGAGGCAAAGAACCTGTCCTTCAACGCCACCGCTGCTTTCAAAGCGTACACCAACATCAAGAACTACATCGACGAGGCCGATAAGGTGGCCAAAATGGCGAAGAAGACCAGCGTTGAGGCTCAACAGCTGGTGAGGAAACACACACACTCATCATGAGTCTCTACACCAGTGGCTGATGGGAAATGCTCTGCGTGGGCGGCAGCAAATTAAAATGCTGTTGTTTTTTTTACTTACACTCATTTTGGAGAGTCTTTTTGCAGCTCTTTTCCATATTGCAACAGTTTATATCCCAACCATTAGCAAACAGGGGGAGTGTATGGTGATGCTAGACTAAAAAAAAAACAGAAACAATCTCGTTAAACTGCTATAAACAATCCACATGAGTCAGACACTGAATACACCAATCCTCATCCATCAAGGATACATGTTTGGTTGTGTAAGCGACACTTTGTGTCTGTAGTGTCTAGAAATCACTAGGTTTGCATCAGAGTTTCACTGACTGCGTTAAAGCTGTTCAATTCATTTCAATTTGTCCTGCTTCAGAGATCAAAGCTTTCCCCCTGTTCTTCCATTATCATCCCTCTCTCCTGATGTTCACCCTCCCTCACAGAAACAGGAGGCCAAAAGGTCAAAACTGAACAATGGTGCTTCACACAAGACTGTCAAAAACGACAATATGCGACAATATTAAAAATGAGCTTTCAATGGCACTTTCCATTTCTCTGCATGACAAGCACACACTAATCGTATCACATTCAGCTGAATGACTGGGTTTTGTGTTATGTTTCATGTTGGAAATAGAATAGAATATTAATTTTAAAACACAAATGTTCAAAAATGTTCTGTCTGTAGGCCTCAGGACCCAAAGGATCTCTGAAAGATCAAGCCAAGGCCTCTGTTCAGAAGAGCCACCGCCTGTGGAACGAGGCCAAAGAACTGCAGAATGACGTGAAAGGTGAAAATCACTAGGAGATTAATACTGTCCTGCAGATTCTCACTAATGTTCCCAAGAAGCCAGAGCAGCATTTTTGTCATGTCACTTTTTTATTTTTTTTAGAAAATGGAGACAATCTGGGGGCTCTTCAGTCCAGACTGAAAAAAGCCAACAATAAGAACAAAGACTTACAGAAAGGCCTGAACGACACAATGGAGAAACTCAACGCCATCCCTCATGGTGGGTGTGTGTGTGTGTGCGTGTGTGCGTGCGCGCGTGTGCGTGTATGTGTGCATGTGTTTGTGTGTGTGCGTGTGTGTGCGTACGTGCGTGTGCGTGCGTGTGTGTGCTTGTTTGTGCGTGTGTGTGTGTGTACGTGTTTGTCAGTGTGTGTGTCTGTGTGTGCACGTGCGTGTGTGTGTGTGTGCGTGTGCATGTGTTTGTGTGTGTGTGTGCGCGTGTGTGTTTGTGCGTGCGTGTGTGTGCGTGTTTGTGTGTGTGTGTACGTGTTTGTCAGTGTGTGTGTCTGTGTGTGCACGTGTGTGTGTGTGTGTGTATGTGTGCGTGCGCGTGTGTTTGTGCGTGTGTGCGCGTGTGTGTGTGCGTGTGTGTTTGTGCGTGCGTGTTTGTGCGTGCGTGCGTGTGTGCGTGCGCGTGTGTGTGTGTGTGTGTGTGTGTGTGTGTGTGTGTGTGTGTGTGTGCTTGTGTGTGTCAGGGTCGTCCTCACCAGCTTGACTGCTGAAAACATTGAATCTAGCACCTTAAACCTTCATAGGGTTTGATGTTTTCTGTTTCTATGGTTACAGAGAGGTGTGTGTTTGTGTGTATGTCACACACTGGATACAGGTGCTATCAGGACGAGGTTATCACTGAGAGCAGTGTGTGTGTGTGTGTGTGTGTGTGTGGTACACCCTACATAATGTGGAAAAAATGTCACCTCAAAGATGGCAAAATCTGAAATCATTTTTTTGGTCCCTATAAGGAAAACAGCTTATAAATAATACTAAGTGATGCTTTTTGAAAATCTAAAACTGCATAATGTTTTCTGTGATGTGTAGGTTTAGGGGTAGGGTTGCTTTAAGAGGAGGGAATATACAGTTCCCTTTCAAACTTACGCTTTGGGAACGCTCCTGCATGATTGCGTCTGAAGCACGTTTGTCAACTAGTCCAATGGCGAGAGTGAACGTCACGACCAGGAAAGGATAAAAGCACATCCGGTCTGACCGGCGTTAGCTTCTGTCCCTCAGCAAGCACTCTATGCCAAACTGTGTGTCTTATTTTTTGTTGTCTGTACCAATATTGTGCAGTCACTATATCATATAAAGCTTCTTCCTCCCGGGGAGAGAGCCCGGTGCTCCAGCTATCTAGCTCTGAGAAGGTAGATGTGGTGAGCATCGAGGCAGGGGAAGAGGAATTTGCGATGTGTCTAAGTTAAATATTAATTGGCCAGCCGATAAACAGGACGCTCATCCTAAAAGCAAAATGGACGAGCGTTTTCTGTCTTCCAATGTTGCACCCCCACCACAGGCTCTTCCACTCTTTCCTGTTTTACAAAGATCAAGATCACGTGGCGGTGTCTCCACTCCTTGGTTATATGGAGGAAACCTTTGTTCCTGTCCCAGGGTCCTGTGTTCGGAGTTCATTGTCATCGAGTCACTCTCACAACAGACACCTTTTTCACTGGCTGGAGAGTGGTAATGGAAGGCCACTCAGCTGAGGGTCTGTGGAGGAGTCATCATTTTCGTGACACTTAAACTGCCTTGAGATGATGGTGGTCTTCATGGCACTGAAGCACTTCCTTCCAGACCTAAGAGACCATCATGTGCTGGTCCGTTCAGACAACACGTCGGTGGTCTCTCATTTAAATCACCATGGGTGTCTGCTTTCACGTCCACTATGCAAATTGGTGCACCAGATCCTCCCATGGTCCCTAGATAAGATGCTCTCCCTGAGGGCAGTATACATTCCGGGGTCCCAAAACATAGGAGCAGATATCCTGTGGAGACAGGGGCTGAGGCCAGGGGAATGGAGGCTTCACCCCGAGGTGGTGGAGCATATATGGGAGGTTTACGGCCTTCTGCTTGGGTTCCTGTTTGGGACCTGGCTGTTGTTTTAGAAGGCTTATCTATGGTTCCCTTCGAGCACCTTGAGATGGTTTCAGAAAAGTTTCTGATGTTAAAAACAGTCTTCCTTCTAGCTATTTCTTCTCTTAAAAGAGTAGGAGATCCTCAGGCCTAACCGGCAACAGGGATGGTCAAGGCATTTCTTTACCCTAAACCAGGCCCATCATTTTGCATGCCTTCTGCCCTCCTCCTTTCAGAGATCAGGACCAGGAAAAGCTGAACCTTCTCTGTCCAGTGAGAGCGCTGGATACATGTCCACAGAGCTGCGCTGTGGAGGAAATCGGATCAGCTGTTTGTCTGTTTTGGATCACCTAAGAATGGTATTCCTGCTTCTAAGCAGACAGTCAGCAAGTGGATAGTCCAGGCTATCTCTTTTGCTTACAAAGTTCTTTGGTCAGCCTTCACCTTTGGCTGTCAGAGCTCATTCTACCAGGAGTAGGCCTTAATTTCAGGTGTATTCCTTATAGAGGTTTGTGATGCGGCGGGTTGGTCTTCCCTGCTCACATTCGTGAGGTTTTATAACCTGGACCTGGACGCTGCCCAAAGTTCTCAAGTGCTTATGTCTTAGTTGTGCCACAGCTTCACACAGAAAGGCACTTGTAAGTACGCCGTTTGGGTATTATTGTTCCCAAAGCGGCAATGACGCAGCGTCTCGTTAAATTCTCAGGGAACTAGGGTTACAGTCGTAACCTGAGAGGTTCCCTTTCGAGGGAACTTGCGCTTCGTCGCCCTGCCATACTTCCTTCATCCCTGTGATCGGCTTGCTTCGGCTAATAGAAGCTAACGCCGGTCATTCCGGATGTGCTTTTATCCTTTCCTGGTCATGACGTCAACCGCCCGTGATGTTCCCTAGTTGGACTAGTTGACAAACATGCTTCAGACGGAATCACGCATGAGGGATTGTTTCCTCAGGCAGTAATGGAAATGTGTGCAGCCACAGATCTAGCCCTCCGCTCCACTAAGAAGACGGCCCATGTCATTTGTTGGGCGATTGAAGCTGCGCTCTCACCCCCTCCTCCTCACCGCCACTGCCTCAGCACTAAAAGATCCTCTGTGGGTGCAGAGCTTGGCAGCTGAGAGCTAGCGTGGATAAATCCGCAAGGAGTGGCCCACTCTCTCATCTGTAGCCCTCCCCAATTTATCAGACTGGGTTTAAAGCTGGGATATATGCTCTCCCCTTGTAAGGGTTGGTTCTGATATACTCATGCTCAATGTAGAGCTTAGTAGATGAGAGCTAGCATGGACTATTTCACAGGGAGCGGCCCACTCTCCCATCTGTCGCCCACCCCAATTCATCATATTGGAGATTAAAGCAGGGCTATGCTCCCTTGTGAATAGGTTAGTGCCCATTCTCTGGCAAGTCCAAGGTCAGAGCGAGGCCTTTGACAGAGCAGAGGTGGACCGTATCGTGTTTAGCGATCCATTCTCTTATCTGTCAGCTCATTTAGGCTGGATATTTATTCCTGTTCCCTGGTTCGGCTTTTCATGCTGGGTTCAGTACTGTGGACCTAGCTGAGGCTATGTCTGTAGTCACCCCTGGATAGCTCTGTGCTTGAGGGCTCTAGGCTATGGCCTGTCCTGCAGCCAGTGGCTCAGACTAGGTAAAGGCAGAAGTTCCCTGGTAAGTATGACCATGGAAGCTCTAGGGTTCTTAGGGAGCAAGGCTATGGTGTCACAGGAATGATGATGCTCACAGTATGTCTAACTCTGGGTCAAGGCCCATCGAGTTCTTCAGTGTTTGCCTGACAAGATTATGCTTGATGACTTTGGGTATTAAAGGGGTCCTATAATGCCCTTTTTACAAGATGTAAAATAAGTCTATGATTGTCCCCAGAGTTTGTATGTGAAGTTTTAGCAGAAACACACTATTTTTGTGTGTGTCCCTTTAAATGCAAATGAGCTGCTGCTCCCGGCCCCGTTTCAAGAAGAGGGCGGAGCTTCAAGAGCTCATGTGTTAGCAGCTCCGATTACCTCACGCAGACACGTCAGAAACTGTTCAGCCTTTTATGTTCAAACCGGAGTCGGACAATGATGGTGAGACTCAAGAAGAAGTGACAACATGTAGAAGCAACAGGACATTTCTGAATGGTTAATTGATGAATTTATGTAGCTTAGTTAACCATCTTCAAGTCACTGATTAGCATATTCTGACATGATAATCGTGTGGGAACTGTTGTAAGATGCCTACAGAGCCAGATAATATGCTGCTCTTTTATATGCATGGGTGCTCCATGTAATGTCATTGGACTCCCATCAGCCAATAGGATTGGCGTGATTACACACACTGTGCTTCAGACACCGGGTCCCTATAGCATGAGTGTGTGACGCAGCAAGACCTAAGAAGAGAACGAGACACTGCATCAGAAGCTGACGCTATAGGTTTACAGATTTTCTTAGATCATGGAGTAAAATATGACCTGTGTGAGATTCCCCCTCATGTGAATGTTTCAGCTTTATGAAAATGATTTTTGAGATCTGCTAATATTTTCTGTATTAATTTTACATACTTGTTTTGATGATGACTGTAGGTCTGGCAGAGAAGATCCAGGCCACTAAGGTGAAGGCGGCAGAGGCCAACGACACGACCATAGACGTCCTCAACCGTCTGAAGGACATGAACCTGAACCTGATGGGCTTGAAGAGGAACTACAGCGAACTGGAGAACGACGTCAAGAAAGCCAACAACCTCATCAAAGACCCAGAGAAAAACAGTACGACATCCATCCCACTCCAGCAATATTCTCGCTTGATAGAGAACAGCTGCATGGATCATGAAGATTTGATTTCTTAATTGAAATGTTTGTGTTACAAGATCACTTAAATGCTTATTTCGTATTTTTCCCCCCACATTTGATTTTGAACGTCAACAGCAATAAGTATGTATACACAATTTTCTTCTTTCATCTGTGCGAATGGTTTTTAGAGCTTTCTCCGCTCCCCGAGGCTTCAGCATGGTGCTTTCATCCAGAGCACTGCATGTACAGAGAGAGTGTTTTCCCAATCGCTCCATTTCTCCCTTCTTTGTTTCAGCCCAACAGGATTAAACGCCGCCTTTGAAAGCTTCACTAAGCTTGTTATCCTAATGAGCGCTTTAGCTAATTACAGATGAAAACTCTGTCGTTTTTTTCCCTCATCTTCTCTTTTGAAATAACAGCTCCTTGTCTTTCGCTTCCTATGCTGCAAACCAGAGATATAATGTCCATTTTTTTCTTCATCTCCCATTTTCTGTTTTCTTTCTGAATTCTTTCATGGTCTCTTGTGCTCTTGTTTTAGAGCCTTTCATTTCATTTTACTTGTGGCTTCGCTATCGAGCATGTTTCTAATGCCATATTTATTTTATTCCGTCACGCTTTCATGTGTTAGCGTTTGTGACGGCCGGTCCTCTGCGTCTGTGTCTGTAGTTCATGCGGCAGGTGCTAAAGTGAAGGATCTGGAGAATGAGGCTGATAGGCTGCTGGAGAAACTAAAGCCCATTCAGGAACTCCAGGACAACCTGAAGAAAAACATCTCGCAGATCAAAGAACTCATCAACCAGGCTCGCAAACAGGCCAACTCTGTGAGTACTGCCCATAATACTCGAGGAAACAGCCTATAGAGTCTCATGAAAACATAATACCTCAGGGAAGTCCTGAAGATGGTACATTTCAAACACTCTGCTATGAACGCACACATACTCAATACATGTCGAATCATTTAAATGTTAAGTAGTTCTTGTTGATCCTTCCTTAAAGCAAGGCACTTCAAAATCATTGCTTTTTTCATGCACTGGTCAGCTTTGAGATTTTGGGCTAATATGTGTCTTTAAATTTCAATTTCAATGCTTAAACTGAAAATAAATTGCTGTAAGATTTAATTTGAAACCATTTTCACAAACAGTTATGAAAGAAACGACAACACATTGATTTAAACGTGACATTATAAAGTAGGAAGACACTTTATTTTACAGTGTCCTTGTTACATATGTTACATGGACTTACTGTAGTAACAGTAAATTATGCTTAATTACATGTAACTAACCCTAAACTAAACCCTAACCCTAATTTTATAGTTAATATAAATATAGTTATAGCTAACCTTGATTTTTAAGGACATGTTGATATTTAAAACTTTGGTTACACTTTATTTTAAACACTTTTTAGAGTCTATCTTTAAAGGCGGTGAGTTTGAGTCAGAAATCTCCACTTCAGCAGCTTTACAAACACTAAACGTTACAGTTTTATTCATATCTATATTCTGAAGGTTTGTTCATATATCATTTACCTGATTTATACAACATTTATTCCTAAATACATTTCCGAATGTATTGACAGTACTGACAATATTTTCTGAAAAAAAAGTGGGGATATTTAAGATAATGCATAATTTACATGTTTAAACATTAAATTTCTGAAAACGTGCAATACAAAACAGTTGTCCTAATGTACTGCGATTACTCACCTGGGAAAGGTATGGCGACATCTATTAGTTAAAATAATTACCCTGTTAACCTGCAGTGTCTTGCCTTAAATCGGCTACATAATTTGCTGCAAGAAAGGAAATGAGATCATTAATGTGCTGTCCGCACTCTCTGGCTTGACCTCTCATGACCTTTGAACCCTAGATTAAGGTGTCTGTGGCGTCCAGCGGAGACTGTATCCGCAGCTATCGGCCAGAGATCAAGAAGGGCCGCTATAACACCATTATCCTCCATGTGAAGACCGTTGCTGCTGATAACCTGCTCTTCTACCTCGGATCGGCCAAATATGTGAGTGTAAATCTGCCTCTGCCTCTGTTCCTCCGTCTTTCTCTTCTCTGATCTCTTCAGATCGTCTGCTCAAGCACTCGGACCCAGTCTGAGGTTCACACTGTTGAGCGTGTACATTTGAGTCGGTTTTCTTTCTAACAAACATCTCCTGCCCCTGGCTAGGAAAAGGAAATAATTAGAGCTTATTACATTCACACACACATAATGTTTGGTGCGTGCTGAATTTCCTCTGTCGTGTGTAGGTGGATTTCTTGGCGATTGAGATGAGGAAGGGTAAAGTGAACTTCCTGTGGGATGTTGGGTCAGGGGTCGGCCGTGTAGAATATCCCGATCTCGTCATCAACGATGGAAACTGGCATCGAATCGAAGCCTCACGGTAATTCAGGGTTCACATGAATACTACAGTATGTGTTTTGTTGAAAATCCACTCTGCAGTGAATCATTTTATGTTTATTCTTATTACTTATTTGATTAAAGATATATTTTTTTAAGTAATTAAGTAAAACTGAGTCATTTTGGTCTGAATAACATTACTATGTTTGATCTGAAGCTTCTGCTTAAATGCTTTTGGGTTTTTTCAGACATTAGTTCGGTAGACAAATGTCAACTGTGCCTACATTAGAATTTCTTTACAAAACTAAAGTCCATTTAATGACATATTTATTTGGGGTAAACATTGATCTAACAGCTGCATTCTTCAATCCCTCCATTAATCATGAGTGAAAGGGAGAGCAACTGTTATGTGTTAGCATTGCTCATTATCGGTGGTGTAAGTGTTCAGTTGTTCTCATGTTGGTGTTGTCCAGTATCGGGCTGAATGGCAGTATCTCGGTCCACGCGCTGGAGGGGCCCAAAACTGGCATCTTACCAACCCGTAGAAGTGCCAGATCCCCCGAGAGCTTCACTGTGCTGGATGTGGACCAGAACGCTTACCTGTTTGTCGGTGGCATGCTGGGCTCGGTGAAGGTGAGAGAGACCGCACTGCACCGCATCTTCTTCATTAGCATTTTGATCATAAATACACTTGAAGTGTAAGTTTGGAGATTTTCAGACCGCTGTGTGGTGTATATGTAAATGAACAGTGTTTCCTCTTTCTGGGCCCTTTCTTGCACCCAGCGCAATTGACTTTGTACACCGACGCATGTATCATTCCTATTTTGCACCCGACACACAGCGGACTTTCCCCTCCACAGACGCACATCGGTAAATTAGGGAATGAACTTGTGCTCCCGGGGGCGGTTCAGCGAAAAGAGGAGGCGTGTTCCAGCGCAAACGTTCCCTGATGCTATTTTGCACTTCCAGAAAACAATGGCGCGTTATTCAGATGCTATTTTAAGGGCGCATGCTTGGCCATAATCAGTGTAGCATGTGCACAACGTGCATACATTTGCTTCTCTCATCTACACAGACGCAGCAGTTCCCATTTTTGCAAATCATACATTATTACAAGGAAAAATGTTACCACACGAGGGAAATCATTGTTGTGTCCATGAAGATGTGAAAAAATAGGCATAAATCTAGCTTACACATTTACCCAAATTATTATACGCCTGTTTAACCGAAGCTAATTTGGGTGTGTTTCTCCATCCCCAATGTCACTTCTCTGTGTTTTACGTCCCTGACGAGAACGTCGGTCTCCTCGGCTGTGAACCGCTCCTGGCGTGCGTCTGGCGAATCCGCCGTTATAATAGCAATCCGCCATGGAACAAGCACGCCTGCTCTTAAAGGGAATGTGAGATGACGCTCTGATTGGTTTATTTCACGTTACGCCCAAACCACACCTATGAGGAATGAAGCTACTTCAGACCAACACATTTTAGATTTGCGTCGAGCGCAAGAGTAATTTATCCCGCCGGTATAATAGCAACAGCGCCCGAGACCCGCCCACAAAGTTACTTGCGTTTCGCGCTTGATACTTGCGTTTCAGATCGTTAAAATAGGGCCCTTTGTGTGTTACCTGGATCGAGTGATTCACGTTGATTTGTCAGTAAAAGTCTTTGTGAAAACTACAGATTATACATCCTCATGTTTGTACTCCCGCCCACGGACTGTCGGATCAGCAGAGGGTTATTAACAGAACAGTTCATGGAAGGTTAGGGTTAATATAACTATATTAAGATATACTATATTATAGACAGTTTTGCTTCAGGTGGAACTGGCAGATTTCTTTCAGTTTTCCCTTTCGTTTGGTCTAAAACACGGTGTTTGTGCTCATCCAGTATGAAATGTTGACTGCAAGCATGAAGGTTTATCATATTTTCCTTCTCTTTATTCTCTCTGTATTTAAGATTCTTTGCACCCTTTAGTCGCTGTCTACAAAGCTCTGGATCCTACTCTGGAAACCCAGAGAAACTCCCGCTAAACGCTTAGTCTTTGAATGCTTGCACCCGGGAGCGATACAAGTCGACACTATTATGAGTGAAAGATTGCTTAGAAGTATTTCCTACTAAAGCAAGGCGGTATTTGACTCTGGTCAAGCGTATCCAGAGCAGACTGGTGGGAGTGGCCTTGGACCGCAACAAGCAACAAGTTTTCCTACCTATTTGGCAAAAGTGAAGAAAACAACATTTTTCTCAGTATTCAATAGTCAGGCCAATAGAGATTACCATATAATGACCCGGGAATCATTTTCACTGAGAATATTTCAGCAGTCATGTGGTGTGGTGCCAGATTTGCAAATAAATTTGATCTAATCATCACACATGTTTGCAAAAAGGTCCAAAGTTGTTCACGATTCAGTTTGAAATAGTAACGGGATCCTTTATAAGACAGAAAACAAAAAGAGCACCAGATTAGCTGGATATTTACATACAATTGCTTATAGAAAACAGGACTTGACAATGTCTTCTATTATTTGTCAGTGATGAGGCAGATGTTAATTGAGCGTCCAGGTTGTGAACGACTCGGTAAATATAATTTAAATCCATATATCCAAACCAGAAGCAAAAAAGGGTATCAAAACATGGGGACACCAGTACTGATGAAAGGCTAGAAACGTTCCAACTCTGAGCTATGTTTTATCGTGTGAAATACATACTGATTCATGTGTGTGTGTGTGTGTGTGTGTGTAGAAGGCAGACGCTGTGAAAACCACCACGTTCTCAGGCTGTATGGGAGAGACGTCTCTGGATGGAAAAGCCATCGGCCTGTGGAACTACAGAGAGAGAGACGGGGATTGTGCTGGTTGTGTAGTCAGGTGAGCGCGCACACACACACACACACACACACACCTGTGGTCTCAGTGTGAGGAGCTCAGTGTAATGATGTGTGTGTGTAGTCCTCAGCCGGCGGACTCTGAAGGCACGGTTCAGTTCGACGGAGAGGGTTACGCCGCCGTCAGCCGCCCCACCCGCTGGAACCCCAACGTTTCCACTGTCATGCTCAAGTTCCGCACCTTCTCCACAGACGCAGTCATGATGTACTTCGCCACCAAGGACATGGTAACAAACACACACTTACACCACGTGCATTCAAACACACTGCGGCTTAATCCAGTTGTTAGTTCACCGGTTCTGTACACACAAAGTTCAGTCATTTACAGTGACAGCCGCAATCTACAGCCGAACTAACTCCCAGAAAATGCATTTACAACAATTCTGTGTGACCGGTACAGAACTTCTGGTTAATGTTGTATTAGACATAAATCAGAGATGTGTCTCTCATCTGGATGTGCGATGAAAGAAAATAAATCCAAATGCTGAAAACAAGTCCAAAATATCACAACCACTTTGATAACTTTTAAAACGCGATCACTTTATGAGCTGAACCCAAACAACAAGCCACAAAGCACTTCTGATAAGTGGCAACACTGCAAGAGCTCACTCTGCCTTACCAACATGAACAAAACACTGGTTATGGTTTTATTAAAACTGAATGTTGCTATGGTTACCATGGTGTCAATCATCTCAATTTTCGGATGTGTTGCGTTCACACACAGAACGATAATTAGGGGATTCACACCTGTATTTAAATGCAGTTGTCACTCCTGAAACTTTACCGTGTGTATGTGGCCAATAAAATGAGCCATTTTTACATAATTTGATATTCCTTCTACTAGATATATCTGTGTATAACCTCTCTCTCTCTCTCTCTCGTTCTCGCTCTCTCTCTCTCGTTCTCTCTCTCTCTCTCTCTCTCTCTCTCTCTCTCTCTCTCTCTCTCTCTCTCTCTCTCTCTCTCTCTCTCTCTCTCTCTCTCTCTCTCTCTCTCTCTTTGAGCAGAAAGACTTCATGAGTGCAGAACTGAGTGACGGGAAGGTGAAAGTGAGTTGTGATCTGGGCTCAGGCACTGGCTCCATCATCAGTAATAAACGCTATAATGACGGAAAATGGAAGTCCTTCACTGTGTCCCGCATGAAGAAAGAAGGTACAGAAATCCCAAAAGAAGAGCTCACGACAGCCATGTGCGAGCGAATCTGTAGACGGGTCTGTAAAGGGTTTGAAAATGAACATGTATTACTCACCCTCATGTTCCAAACCTGTACATGTTTTGTCCTCTGTGAAACACAAATGGGATATGATGTTCACGCCGGTCTTTTGCAGACTGTGGTATAACAGAAGTCTACAGGACATGTGCATTGTGAGTCCTCTGAGTCCAGATCTTAAATTGATTAAAAGTCTTTGGGACGTGCTGGAGGAGACTTTAATTGAGTAATAATCATAAATTAGGTGTCATTGGGAAGCTTAAACACTCTAAATTCATCCTGTGAAAATTATTTTGAAATTGAACATTGCATTACCATGGAACCGTTTCTTTAAAACCTTTTAGCGGCTCAATTTTTGTGATATCAACTTTAAATTTGGAACACAACTTGGTTATATATATATATTTTGTATAAAATAAAAAAGTTTAGTTCAGTATACCATAGTTCTGTATTCCAAGTCATCCATATACTACATGAAAACTATTTTTAATAGTGTTTGGTAAACTGGTGCACAATTACACCACCACGTTCATCCGCTACATGTGTTCTGTTGAACTAATGAAGGTGTCATTGGCTAAAACGCATGCTTTACTTCCTGAACAAGTGTCTGATTTGCTTTCACATTCACGTGAATCGCGCCACAGTGCAGCCGAACTGTTTTCACTCGTCTGACTATTTCCTCTTTTGCATTTCCTTAGCAACCATCGCCATAGTGAACATTGACACTAATGAGGACGAGCAGTTGCGGATGACGTCTCCAGGTGGCGCTACAGGGCTCAACCTGAGGGAAGACGAGAGGATGTATTTTGGAGGTTTACCCAAGGCTGGAAGATACAGGTATGGAAACGTGTGTTCACAGACAGAGACTTCGGCTGTTATGGATGAATCGCTCCTGCATTTAAAGGATTAGTTCACCTCAAAATGAAAATTTCCTGATAATTTACTCACCCCAATGCCATCCAAGATGTTCATGTCTTTCTTTCTTCAGTGGAAAAGAAATTAAGTTTTTTGAGGAAAACATTTCAGGATTTTTCTACACACAATGGACTTCAATGGCAACCAGAATGTTGAAGTTCAAATCAATGCCGTTTCAAAGTCTCTGCACGATCCCAGCTGAGGAATGGGGTCTTATCTAGCGAAACGATCGGCCATTTTCTAAAAAAAAATAAAAATGTATATACTTTTTAACCACAATTGTTCGTCTTGTGCTGGTCTGCGATGCGTCACGCATTATGTCATCACGATGGAAAGGTCACGAAAAAAAAGAAAAAATATTAATAATAAATTAAAACAAAGATGTCGGACGATTTTGAAGTTGGAGGAGAAAATGAGATGGTGTTTTTCACCCTTCCCTCCTTTCTGAACCGGAGTACACAGACAAATAAGTTAGAAAGATGACGTGACTCGTGACCTTTCCAACATGATGACGCAATGCGTGGCGCGTCGCAGACCAGCACAAGACGAACAATTGTGGTTAAAAAGTATATAAATTTTTATTTTTTTTAGAAAATGACCGATCGTTTCGCTAGATAAGACTGTATTCCTCAGCTGGGATCGTGCAGAGACTTTGAAACTGCAGTGATTTGAACTTCAAAATTCTGGTTGCCATTGAAGTCCATTGTGTGGAGAAAAATCCTAAGAAAAACTTAATTTATTTTTCACTGAAGAAAGAAAGACATGAACATCTTGGATGGCATCGGGGTGAGTAAATTATCAGGAAATTTTCATTTTGAGGTGAACTAATCCTTTAATATTGTGAAGCATCAGTGTTTTGTCTGGCATGTCTCCTCAGGCCAGAGGTGGGTTTGAAGAGCTTCTCTGGCTGCATGAAAGACATCGAGGTTTCCCGAACGCCGTACAATCTGCTGAGCAGCCCAGACTACACAGGACTGACCAAGGGCTGCTCCATTGAGGTACAGTAAGACAATAGAAGACACGATGTCTCCTTTCTTCCCCTCCAGTCTTTTAACAGTGGCTCAAATTAAACACTTCTCCACGAGCTCTTTTATCCTGGGACAATAATGGAGAAAGAGCTGTTCTGTGTGTCGTCCTGAAACCAGAAGAGAATTAGCATTTCTGAGCTGTCGATTCTCTCTGGAATTTTCTGTGGGTTTTAGAAAGACGGTGCTCAATTCATGAGTTTATTATCTCGTCGTTCCAATTGGGTCCAATGTTTTTGGCAGAATAGAGAAATAAAGTCTTGCAGGTTTAGAATGGCACGAGGGTGAATACGTGATGATAATTTACAGATTTAAAATTCACATTTGAGCTGTGTAAATAATTCCCAAACGTAAAGGTCAAATGAAAACATGATTGGTTGTAGTGACAACGTGCTACGATTGGTCAGCGCCATTATCTGATTGGCTTGAGATGATGGTGGCTGGAGTCCAACATATTTGTGGATTTCCTCACGTCGTGATGCTAGAAATGTTTCAAATCCACAAATGTACAGGAAGCAAAAAAAAAAAAACATATTTTTGAATGTTTTTAATTCCCAAATCTCATTTTATTTATTGTGAATTGAATTCATTTTTGTGAAACTTGATTTAAATGTGGATCTCATTCTATTTATTTGTAAATGTGTAATTTTTGTGTATCTCTTTACATTTATTTGTGGATGATAATATATTTATTTGGAACAAAGGAACAATTCTAATCCCATATTCAGCAGACAGTTGCTTTGTACATTCAGTTAAATGGCATTAAAGGCATTAAAATATCAATTCTGTCACCGTTTACTCACCCTCAAGTTGCTCCAAACCTTTATGAATTTCTTTCAGCAGAACAAAGAAACTCGTACAGGTTTGGAGCAACTTGAGGGTGAGTAAATGAGGACAGGATTTTCATTTTTGGGTGAACTGTCGCTTTATGTTAAATTTAATTTATCATTCAGCAGAACATTGCTCATGCAGTTTAGACACTTGCATTGCGTTTGCTCCGTCAATGACAGATAAACCATGTGCTCTTAAGTGGGCTTGTATGTGAACTTCTCAGCTAATGTCAAAGGTATGATCCGCTTCAGGGGCGGCAAAAATTACACTTTAAAATCAGTTGTAAAAACCACTTGTGAAATGTATCTTTATGCTTACAAGTAAAGTTTCATATTCATATCTATTATCTATTTCCACTACTTTTTTTTGGTCTGAAAGACAATTTTAAAATCCCTGATTTCTATTCAAATTTTGCATAATCCAAATATTACAATATTGTCTGATACACTCAGTTTCCTCAAGGTTGCATTTGCAAAAAAGAAAAATAATCTAAATTCCTAGACCCCTTAAATGTCTTTTGCTCACCCAAATAAACAATGCAAAGCATTCTCGTAGAAAATAACAGTGAAGTTTCCAATGCAATGATTGTCAAATAAAGTGTTTTATTTCATCAGTAGTAAACACTAAATGAGTTGCAGCTTTATCAATGCTTTGAGCCGTATGACCGATTATTGACCGAAGCAAACAATTCACGATTCGACAATCCCCGTTTCAAGATCGACGAATATGTGTTGGTAAGATTTGTAATTCATGCATCTATAAAACGAGTGAATCATTACACTACGACCTAGACAGGAAATAAACACAGGAACCAGGAATACAGAGAACATAGAGCTAAGCTAGAATCAAAATAAGAGCTGAGCCAAAACAGAACATAAACCACACTGTTAATGGACAAATTAAACTAGTGTTCGACAGTGCATCAACATTCATTGCTGTGTGTTAAATTCTGGCATTCATTGTCATTTGATCTGAACAAATGTTATTTCCACATTGGACAATTATTGGAATATTTTACATGTTATAGATTATACACTATGGTAACTCTTTATTTTAAGGTGACATAGTAAAACATGTTACATGTGCTTTACTACAGTAAACAATGCATAATTTCAAGTTACCCTAAACCAGCGTTTCTCAAACTGTGGGGCGCGCCCCACTGGTGGGGAATAGAGACGTGACAGGTGGGGCGCGCCAAACGGGAGGAAATTTTCCTTTTTATGCCTTATATGGTAAGGTAAGATCAAATCTTCCGGAATCTGGAGCACGACCGCGCACTAGACTAGAGAGTGACTGCGCGGTGTGTGTGTGTTCAACACGTCATCTCAGTTTCATTTTTGTATTCATGGTTACAAATGAAATGTTTAACCTTTTATATCCGGTTTGGTCCCATATATAGGATTTTTTATTTCTGTGCCCCTGAGAGTACTGTCCCACATATGGGATTTAGAATGTTCAGTGACGTGACATCACTGCCAGATTCAAATTGTGCTTTCGCGCATTGGTTGGCACTGAGCCAGAGACGGACGCGCTCAGTGCTGTCATATATCACAACTATGCAGTGTTTTCAACCTAATAATGTTTATTTTAGGTTTCAGCCATTTAAATACACATAAGCACTAGTAAAACAATACATTTGGAGCTTGTAAAATACACACTGATGTCTGTGTAAGCAGCAATAACAATCTATTCAAAATATAATTTGCCGACGTGTGTTATTCACATCAGACAAACATAGTGGAAGTAACTATAAAGTTTACTCTATTCTTCTCGGAGTTCACCGGCCACTGTCTTGCATTTATTTCGGGAGAAACTGATGGCAGACAGGACTCTCTGAACTGCGTCGCAAAGAAACATTGCGGCGCCCATCTCACGTTATAGATCAAGATTATGCTATAAAGGTTTTTAAACGACCAAACACACTCACTTACAAATTTTTGAGAATCGGAATATCAGATAGTTGATGACATGGTAAGCAAGTTTGTGAATATTTTTAAATAAAAAAGGAAAAAGGAAATTAAGGTGATCTGTCATCCAGTATTGTGGTCGCGTCACATATGACGCGTCGCCATGGAAACATTAAGCGGGAATGTTCTAAAATAACAGTCGCCTTGAAAAAAACAATAACAAAACTAAAATAACAGTCGCCTTGAAAAAAACAATAACAAAACATGGATAAATTTGTGACACGGACCTCAAAAGTTGTCGAGCCAGCGCCAGCAGAGAGACACAAGCCAGACGGACCTAATCAACCAAAAAGCCAACCGAAAAGAAAATATGATGATGGGTATCTTGCTCTTGGATTCACGGCAGCGGTGGTGGGGGCAGAGGAGAGACCGATGTGTGTTCTGTGTCTTAAACCGCTAGCAGCAGATAGTATGAGACCCAACAAATTAAGACGACACCTAGAGACCACTCACCCCAGTCACGTCAATAAGCCACTTGATTTCTTTCAAAGAAAACTTGCAGAATACCGTCAATAGGAGACTCGCATGGTAAAAGCTGCCTCAGTAAACAGTAAAGCACAGATGGCGTCATATAGAGTGGCATACAGAATTGCACAATCCAAAAAACCACACACAATCGCAGAGCAGCTCATTCTCCCCGCTGCGCTAGACATGGTGTCAATTATGCTCGACGAGACAAGCGCAGCAAAATTAAAAGCTATTCCCCTGTCAAACGACACAGTTGCAAGACGTATATGCAACATTTCAAGTGATCTTGAGGAACAACTCATAGAAAAATTAAAAGACAGTCGTTTTGCATTACAAGTGGACGAAGCTACTGACAGCAATAAAGACTGCTTGTTCATCTCCTACGTCCGCTTTGTGAATGGCGAGTCACTGTGCGAGGATTTGCTGTTTTGCAAATACATAAAAAATAGAGCCACAGCTGATGAGCTGTTTAACCCTCTGGAGTCTGAGGGGTTTTGGGGGTCCTTGAGATGTTCTGACATGCCCTGACATTTGTGCTTTTTTCAGTTGCTTATAAACATATTAATGGCAAAGGTGTAAATTCACTCTATTTAGCACAAACAGGGCTACCATAATATGTGAACAACTTGCATGTACATGTTTGTATTTTTGATAGAATAATGTTTATGCATGGTTTTTTAAAAAACAAAAAACTAAAGTTTCTGAAATAAGGCCATAAAACACATTCTAAATATATGTAAATAAGACTTTTGACTAATGGATGTCGTTGCCTAGTATTTTTTCTTCAAAATTATGTGAAAATCGTCCTGCCTAATCATTCCCATAACACAATACATTGATTTAAATCTTGTAAAACACTTTTTGTTTGGAAAGGCCATATGCGGGTGGGCGTGATTCACACCTATGGAGTCAATGGGGCCGCATAATGAGGCTGCATAGGTAATGAGCCTTTCATTCAGGTGTGTGAATGAGCCACAAGAATGCAAGGACAATATATAACTGGTTTGTTGTTTTTTCCACAAATTTTGCTTGCAAATTGTACAATATCCAAGGTAAACATTTCTAGTAATTGTGCAGTTAATTGTTCTCATACTGTATTTTCAGATTTGGAATATATTCTCTTCCCAAATGTGTCACTAATAAAGCATAATAAAATTATTTCAAGATAAGGCTTATAATGACCTTTTAAGATTTTGTTTACATCTATCCTTATATATATATATATATATTTTTTTTTTTAAGGTTATACAATTACAACAACATTTATAATTGTAACAATATTTCCAGTGTAATCTTTCTTTGTATTCGCGATTCATATTAAAACAGTATTTTTGCCAGCTGTAGTAACTCCACAACAGCACGCATCTTTGCGTTCATTCATTCATAGTAACGCGATTCATATTAAAACAGTATTTTTGCCAGCTGTAGTAGCTCCACAACAGCACGCATCTTTGCGTTCATTCATTCATAGTAACGCGATTCATATTTAAACAGTATTTTTGCCAGCTGTAGTAGCTCCACAACAGCACGCATCTTTGCGTTCATTCATTCCGATTAGAACAAAGCAAACAGAACTGACCTAATTCCTCAGCGGGATCCGTTTGCTCCTCGAAATGATACTTCCAGAACTTCTGAGGTAAATTTTTGCAGGATTATTATCAAGACAGTATTATTCCTCACAGCATCGTAAAGTACATAAGTCTGAAAGTGAACTCGCGGTGTGTGTTATCCAGCTGATGGGCGTTTTACAGGTTTGTTTGGATCGGCTCACATTTGCGTTTGAATAGCGCGTGCTCTCCGTGGGCGGAGCACATTAAAACTTAATTAGCTGAGATGAGAACGACTGACATCTCTCTCTTTGCATACATATTACATAAACTGTGAATATTTGTTTTTTATAAAAATTACTTCGTTTAAAAGATGAGAATTCAAGCTTCATGCCTGTATGTCTGAATGCCTGTTTGACTGAGTATTCACTGAGTTATGGTTCATTTTCGGACGCGTTTCAGAATGGACTACACGGACAGAGAGGAGGCAGAACTCGCTTCGTGTTTATTTTTCTTTATTTGGCAAAAAGCACAACACTTTGTTTTTATTGTGAGTATACACAAAAATAATACACATTTAACAGAATCGATTGATGTATGAAACTCCAATGGAAAATCAAAGTCAACCGAGTATTTTTGAGTTTCTTTTACACTGCTAAAAAAAAAGCAGCTGGTATCGCCGGCGATACCGCCGACTTCAGGGGGTTAAGATCATGGACAGTTACCTCAAAGAACACGGCCTTAAATGGGAAAATTGTGTGGGCTTTTGCTCTGATGGCGCACAGACTATGGCAGGGTCAAGAAACGGGCTGCAGGCACTAATAAAGAGGGTTGCGCCAGATGCGCACTGGACGCACTCTGTCATTCACAGGGAAGCGCTCGCGTCAAGGCAGCTCAGCCCTGAATTAAATGAGGTTTTGACAGAAGTAGTGAGCGTGGTCAATTTTATCAAAACCCGACCCCTGAAAGCGCGACTGTTCTCCGCACTTTGTGAAGAAATGGGAGCTGATCACACATCTGTGCTGTTTCACAGTGAAGCAAGGTGGCTCTCCCGTGGCAAAGTGCTGTCGCGCGTCTTTGAGCTCAGGGCAGAGATTCGGATGTTCTTGGAGGAGGAGCGCATGTATGAGGCTGCAAGCAAATTCAGTGATGAAGAATTTCTGTTTAAACTGGCCTACCTCAGCGATATGTTTGGCAAGCTGAATGAATTAAATCTTCAGCTTCAAGGCAAAGACAAGCACATACCTCACCTGGCAGATAAGATCAATGCATTCAGCCGAAAGCTTGAGGTATGGGGCAGGCGCCTCGATCAGCAAAACATAGATGTCTTTGAGAACCTGAGTGAAGTTGCTGAAAACACTGATTCTGGAGCCACCACAGTTATCCCTTGTATTAAGCAGCACATCTCTTCCCTCAAAGAATTGTTTCAAAAATACTTCCCGAACAACAGTGCTCAGTATGCCTGGGTTATGGATCCATTCAATGCAGCAGGTTGGTATTTTGACATTTATTGAATATTATACTCATATACAGTATTATGCATTTTATTTATGTTATGCTACTTACTAACTGGAATAGACTGTTGTCAAACAGATTTCTTTGTGTTTATTATGCAATGACAAATAAAGTAAGCCTATTTATTTATATTCTGTCTGCAGCACCTGCTGATTTTGGGTCTGCTGAGGAGGACCAGTTTATTGATCTGACATCTGACTCCACCCTGAGGCTCAGGTTTAAAGCTCAGAATCTTAGTGAATTCTGGTTTGGAGTGGAGAGGGAGTATCCACTCATCGGGCAGAGAGCTGTGTGCATTCTTCTTCCCTTTGCCACATCATATCTCTGTGAGATGGGCTTTTCAGCTGTTGCTTCGCTGAAAACGAAGTACAGATCTCAGCTGAACATTGAGCATGACTTGAGAGTTGCAGTATCAAGCCTGCAACCCCGCTTTGAGAAATTGTGCAATGCAAAACAGGCCCATTGCAGCCACTAATGCAGGGATAACCTGCCGAATGGATTTCTCTTCTTTTCTTTTTTTTTTTTTTTTACAGATTGCAAAGTGGCACTTTTATATCTTTTCTATTTTTGAAATTAGTAACATTTTTGACACAGCTGCACTTTTATTTTCTCTATTTTTTTAATTTCATGCAAGTTATGATGACACAGCTGCACTTTTATTTTCTTTATTTTTGAACTTTCTGTTATTTCATGTATATAGTTTGTATTTTAGATACAACTTGTTACTCTGATACTACTTGTTCAATAAATTGGAACATGTTAAGCTTGTTGCACATTTTATTAGCATTGTGTTGGGGCGATGGGGGTAGGTGGGGCTTTAAAATTCCCCCTTGTCTAAAGTGGGGAATGACCAAAAAAGTTTGAGAACCACTGCCCTAAACCAACCTCTAGCCTTAAACCCTATATTAAGTATATGTAGTTACTTGTTACACTACTACAGTAATTACAATGTAACAATGTCACCTTTTTTTCTTTCTCTCTCAATGCAATGCAATTTTTCCCAGACCCGGTGCAATTTAGAGTCGGGCGCAACTTAGTTTCCGGGAAAGAGCGGTACATAAAGCCATTTGAAAAGTGGTAAAAATGACGATGGTCATGTGCTGAATCTGTGAGTTATGGTATGACACTGCAGGAGGCTTCTGGGTAAAGCCACTAACTCAACCCTGGCTTTGTCTCTGTCAGAACCTCCACACCGTGAGCTTCCCCAGGCCCGGCTACATGGAGCTGAAGCCCGTGTCGTTCGACGTGGGCTCCGAGATCACACTCTCCTTCAGCACCAAAAGTGAGAACGGCATCATCCTGTTCGGCAGAGGAGGAGTGACGTCCATGACACAGCTGACGCAGGGCCTGACGCCCGTACACATCCCACGCCGCTCGCGCAGACAGACCGGAGAGGTGCGCACACACCCAAACACTGAAACATTCATTATTGAAGTGTGTTTAATGCTGATAACACAGTACATTGGCATTTCAGCTGCACAACAGTGCCACCACCTCAGTACTCGCGTTTACCAGTCAGCAACAAAGGAAAACTTCTCTATAAATCTGATTCTTAATAGTTTCCTACAACCAGACTCTTTGTTTTTACTTTCCACTTAGAGGCGGCTTTATTAAAAATCACAGCAATTGGTCGGCAGGGACAAACAAAAAGTCTGCTAACGGCTGCGGAGAACATATAAGAAACGAGTGGAAACAGGGCTGCCAACTTTTGAGTTTAGCTTGGAGTGAGAATAAGTGTAATTGTGATTGTCAAAACATTTGGTAACTAAATAGAATTTTATGAAGTTTAGTGACAATATGTTACAATGTTTACATTGTACAGTGACTGGTAGGATAGAGTTTTTATTGCTTGACAAAAATTTCAAGATTTCAATTCCATTCTTGTGATTTGATTCCGATTTTGATTCAATATTGACTAATTTGGATACATGTTTATTTTACATTTTATTAAAAAAAATAATCTCACCTAATGCTGTAAACATAGAGGGCCCAATCTGCTGGTATTATTAAAGGTTAAAAATAACAAATTAAATTAAATATAATGCAGTTTTTGTTATAATAACAATTATTTAATCACATAAGTAAAAATATAATAAATATGTAATATAGTGCTCAGCAAAATCTCCTCTCTAGCTATTTTTTCTATTCAATTAACATGCTATGGTCATTAAATGGCTTTCCTGAGGTAAAGGTAACATTATGTGACATAATTGTTCTCCTGCTGTTATACTGAACTCTTTCCGTGGTTGAAAAACACTAATTGGTCGATATTATGTATACTTTCGGTAAGTTGTACTGCATCTTTAAATAAAAAAGTAACAGATGATCGGTTCACGTGCACTTGAACTGAGGCGCTCAGCGATCTGTCACGTCACATTTACAAGCGCCAAACGTATTTTTGTCTGAATTTCGTAATAAAATTGAAGGAATCTAAGAGCTGAGAATTAGTTTAATATTAAAAGTACCTCTTTGCTCCGCAATTTTTCTGTGCGTGAGAAAATGGATGTGTGGCGTGAGAGCGTGTGAAAAGTGTCAATTGCGTGAGTCTCACGCTCAATGCCTGAGAGTTGGCAGCCCTGGTGGAAATGTGTGTTGATTTCTGTCCCGAAGTACTGATAATTTCACAAACTTTACTCGGTCAGCAGAGTGGAGTAGATGGAGAATTACCCTGGAGAAGGTGTTTTCAGTCTTACCAGATTTGCATAATTTCTTTGGGTAATTGTTCTTTAGGTAATCACGCTAATAAACTCTATCAAGCCGCCGCAGTTCGTTCCATCTGAATTTTCCACTGAATTCAATACATCGTGAAAAAGACAAATTCCATCAACTTTAATCACATCAACTGCAATTAATTCTTAATGACACATAAAAAAGCACAAAGTTTCTATAAGTAATTTCACATTTATTTCTATAGTGCTTTATCAACTATGAAACTAAGTCAATATCAGCTGTAAGGCAATTATGACAATAGTGTCAAAGTTGCAAAGGTAGTGTCATTAAAGTCTCATCCGATAGCATCAGTGCAGTTAAATGGATAATATTACTAAATATGAATGTGCTTTCACATGTGACTGCGTCTGAGTGTTCACTGCATTAGCAGCGTAGCTTTACAAAATCCTACTTTCTTCCAGGCGAGTGCAAACGCAGACACACAGTCGGCTGTGAGACGGTTCAGTGTGTTATTCCTCCTGCCTTCTTGTCTGAGCGCTTAGGAAGGTGATTATGGGTAATGGTGGAAGTCCAGGGAGCCGTGGCCTTCACTACGAGATCATAATGAATCCACGGGGTTACAGGGGTCTCACAGCCCATAAAAGAGATTTATTATCCGGGCAGGTTTGTAATTGCCTCTGCCCTTCAGCAAACAAAAGTTGATCTTTTTCTGTTACCAGGTGGACTAAAGGCCAGGGGCACGGCGATCATTTTAATTATAATATGACTTTCTACATCTTTGTCTGTAACGTCTTCATCATCCCTCTCTCTCTCTCTCTCTCTTCAGCTCAGGGGCAGCACATCAATTATGCGGCGTATCTGTAGTAAGCAGTCGGCGCTCTCACCTCCCCGTGATACTCCGTTCGTAAAAATAGATTTACAAGCCGCCATTTTGATGGATCGCGTCCAATTTGCGATAGCCCTCCCGGGAGAGGGTGCCGGACCGCCACCTTTTGAAAATCATTATCGCTCGTAAATTAAGTGGGTGTCATTTTGCAGGAGTGCGGCTTCGGAGAGGCCAAGGGTTTTCTCCACCGCTCCTCATTCATTCCTCCAATTTACGGCGAGTCCAGGGTCACCTGCGCCGCGTGCGGACGCCTGAGCGGCTCCGAGGGTTTGGAGAGAGGAGTCTGCTCTCGCATCGCTCTCCTCAATTCCAGTGCAGCGTGGAGAGGGCGAGAGTGTGCTCTCACAGCCGTCTGTCTGATTACCGGCTCTGAATACATTACTGACAGGCTTTCTGGATGTGAAGTGCTTCTTCGCTTCTCAAAGATATTGTCAAACAGGGTATTCAGGGTGTTCCCTTTGTAAAGGAAGCAAACATTTATAAAGAAATTAGGGCTGTCAAGCGATTCATTTTTTTTTTACATTACCAATAACATTACATGATATGCCGATTAATTAATCTAATTAATCGCACATCAAATTTGCCTGAGAAATTAGCCCAAAAAGATCCTTTAAAGTAATTATTGTGTTAAATGAGAAAAGCATTAATTACATTACAGTGAGTAGCTTAATTATGTTTTTTCGAATATTCCTAGTTCTTCCAATGTTTCATCATTGGACTCACGCTCGGATTGATATGGTAAAATCATTGTCATTGTTACTGTATTTAGAGTTAAATTGCTGAGCTTTAGGAAGCCTACGGAAGGAGCCGAAGTTCAGTTATGATAATGGACGTGTAGCTTCCGATACACGCTGTATACGGTAGACCAATCACAACAGACTGGGCCATCTGACTGTTACGGAATTATGTAAGTTAAATTATGTAAATGTTTTGAGTTTGTATATTGTTTGTGTTTGTATTTGTATTTATTTTGTTATTGTTATTTTTTGTGTGTGTGCTTATTTTGCTGTTTGTTTTAGGATTACGATGATTAGCTGTGAGCTGGCTCCACCCCTTTACGTGGGTTTAAGACCGTGCTTCCGTTTCTAGAGGACGAGTTGTTGCGATTCCGGGCCGGTCGCACTTCTCCTGGCTCCTCTCCAGCCGTCAGACTATTGTTGTAGCAGCTTATATGTTAGATACTTTCTTTTTGTCTTTGTTTTCAGTGGTGTTCTTTGTAGGGTTGACCTGCCCTTTTCTTTTGAAATCCCGTTCGTTCTGTTTTGTTAGAGTATGGAGGGTAATTTGTTGTAATTTTGATTTTGGATATTTTGAGGGAAGTTAGCTGCTTATTTTATTTATTATCTGTTTTGTTTGTTATTTTGGGCCTTGGGTCTTCCTGAAGACTATAACACCTACTGTTTTTTTGTTTCTTTATTTGAATACATCCAATTTTCAAATTGTTTAAATTTTCTTGTCTTAATAAAACGTTCATCGTTTTTCTTGATTTTTGAAGTCATTTGAGTCCTTTGGGTCTGACGACTGGGCGTGGGAGACAGATTTATTTATTTATTTTATTCTTTTGTTACGATTAACCCTAGACGAATCGTAATAAATGGGGGCTCGTCCGTTTTTTCGTTAGGCCATAATTTTTGTCCTCTCGTTTGATTATTTTCGTTTTTTCTTGTCTTCGGGAGCAGTGTTTTTCGGAAATCTTGCTGGTGATTACACTATTTGCTAAATGCATGTATTGTTGTTTCTGATTGGCATCTTTTATTTGTGCAGGGGAGTTGGAAATAGTTGTATAATGGACTTTAGCATTGAAGCGTTTAGACTTTCACCTACTTTGCAAGCATTAGAGAAGTGTCGTAAATCTGACTTGTTTCTGATAGCTGATTTTTATGATATACCTATTCCAAGAGCTGGGACAAAGCAAGTAATTCGGGAAACTTTGTGTGATAGGTTAGTGAGGATCGGAGTTTTTGAATTTGATGAATCCAGTCCAGAGTTGCGAAATGCCGAAGCAGGTGTGCAGCAGGATGCGGAAGCCACTGGTGGGGAATCTGTGGATGGAAATGCTGTGGCTAATCCACTAGTAGGTTTAAACACAGAAGATCTTAAACTGGCAGTTAGGCTTAAAGAACTTGATTTAGAAGTTAAGCGGCAGGAGCATAGCACACAGCTTTTGAAGATGAAGCAGTACGATCTGGAAAGCCAAGGTGCGCGTCGTTTGCCGGTGAGTACATTTAAAGTTCCTTTATCACCTGCCCCTTCTGCTAATGTTGATTCTCATGCGTCACCTATAAATTCAAATGAATTTGACATCAGTAGACAAATTCGATTAGTCCCTACGTTTAGAGAAACTGAGGTTGACTCCTATTTTAATGCGTTTGAACGTATAGCCGCTGCCTTGCGTTGGCCTAGGGAAATCTGGCCGCTTTTACTTCAGTGCAAGTTGGTTGGGAAAGCGCAGGAGGTATGTGCTGCTATGTCAATTGAAGACAGTCTTGACTACGATGCATTAAAGGCGTCTGTGCTCCGAGCCTACGAGTTAGTCCCAGAAGCTTATCGTCAGAAGTTTCGTTGTCATTTAAAAGGTGCCAATCAGACGTTTGTGGAGTTTGCCCGTGACAAGGGAGCTCTTTTTGATAAGTGGTGTCAATCCAGCAAGGTAAGTGATTTTGGTAAACTTCGTGAATTGGTATTACTTGAAGATTTCAAGAATTCGTTATCTGATAGAATCGTGGTGCATCTAAATGATCAGAAGGTGACCACACTTTCGGAGGCCGCTGTTTGTGCAGATGAATTTGTTCTAACGCACAAAAATAATTTTTTGCCACCTAATCGTCGTGAAAATTCTCAAAATAGTGTGGGTAAAAATGTGAAATATACGAAAACTGTAGTTCCAAATCAAGGAGAAAATCGCGAATGCTTCTACTGTCACGAATTTGGCCATTTGATTGCGGTGTGTCCAGCACTTAAAAGGAAAAATCAGTCACCAAGAAGGGATAATCCTAAAAGTGTTGGTTTCGTTCGTGTGCACTCGAAAATTAACCTCGATGAACGAAATGTTGATTCAGGATATGATCCGTTTATTTGTGATGGTGTAGTATCTTTCGTTGATAAAAACGAAACGAAATCAATTCGGATTCTCCGTGATACCGGAGCAGCTCAATCGTTCATACTTGATAGTGTGTTACCATTCTCGAAGGATTCGTCATGTAATTCAACTGTCTTAGTTCAAGGCATTGAACTGGGAATACTTGAAGTACCTTTGCATTATGTGAATATTAAGTCTGACCTAGTTTCTGGTCCTGTTAAAATTGCTGTGCGTCCGCAGTTGCCTATTAGAGGAATTGAGTTGATCCTCGGTAATGATCTTGCCGGAGAGAAAGTATTGCCGTTACCCGAAGTTATCAATGATCCGATTTATGAACTTCAAAATTCAAAAGATTTGGCTTCTGAATTTCCTTCTGTGTTTCCTGCGTGCGCAGTTACGCGAGCGCAAGCTCGTAAGTTTGGAGATGTAGCAGGTCTTTCTGATAGTTTCTTGAATCTGACTGAACTTGTTGATGAATCTCTTACTACTTCTGATGTTCATGGGTTAAAGCGTACTAACTCGCTGTCCACGCACTTGAGTGCTGAAGTTGACCTGTCATTGTTTATTGACAGAGCGTCATTAATCACTGAACAACGGCAGGATGTTTCTCTTTCTCGTTGCCGAACGTTAGCAGTGGAGAAAGATGATCTAGATAAGAGACCTATTGCATATTTCTGGGATGATGGATTATTAATGCGCAAGTGGTCATCAGTTGCTTGTGAAGTTGAATGCAATTCAGTCTATCAGATCGTGGTACCTATGAACTCGCGTTCTCACGTTTTGACTTTGGCTCATGACCATAATTTTTCGGGCCATCTGGGTATTACGAAGACTTATAAACGCATTTTAAGACATTTTTTCTGGCCTGGTTTGAAATCAGATGTAGTGAAACACTGTCGATCCTGTCATGTTTGTCAGCTGGTTGGAAAGCCAAACCAGACGATTCCTCCTGCTCCTTTGTGTCCTATACCCGTTGTGGGAGAGCCGTTTGAACACCTCATATTAGATTGCGTTGGTCCGTTGCCCAAAACGAAAACTGGGCATAAATATTTACTCACTCTGATGTGTACGGCTACTCGTTTCCCAGAGGCTATACCATTACGTTCTCTGAGTACTAAGGTCGTGTTGCGATCTTTGATTAAATTTTTTTCTACTTTTGGTTTGCCAAAGATAGTACAGACCGATCAAGGATCTAATTTTATGTCCAGGGTTTTTAAACAAGTTTTGACTCAACTGAACATAAAACATCATGTGGCTATGCCTATCATCCAGAGTCGCAAGGCGCTTTGGAAAGATTTCACCAGACTTTAAAGTCTATGTTACGTACCTATTGCGCTGATTCTGCCAAAGAGTGGGATGAAGGCTTACCATTACTGTTATTTGCTATACGTGAAACTACACAAGAATCTTTGGGTTTTAGTCCGGCAGACTTGGTTTTTGGGCATACTGTCCGAGGTCCACTTAAGCTTTTGAAAGAAAAGTGGATGTCTAGGGAATCCACTTCGACCAATGTGTTGGATTATGTGAGCTCCTTTCGTGAGCGGTTGCATAAAGTATGTGATCTGGCTCGTATCTCATTATCGTCTACCCAGGCGAAGATGAAAAGCCATTTTGATCAAAAGGCTGTTTTTCGCAGTTTTGACAAAGGCGACAAAGTCTTAGTTTTACTCCCAATTTTGGGGTGTGCTTTGCAAGCACGTTTTCATGGGCCGTATGTTGTCGAGTCTAAGCTCAGTGAAACTGATTATGTGATATGTACTCCGGACAGAAAAAGGAAGACTCGCGTATGTCATATTAATATGTTAAAGCCATATGTGACGCGAGACGATGACAAAGAGTCAAATAACCCTATTGTCCCGATTGCTTCTGTTTCTGTGTCTATGACATATTGTCCCGATGAAGATGGACTGACTCTGCGAAATATCCCTGTGACTGGCGTGCGATTGCAGAATTCACAAATTTTTGCAGATTTAGAATCATTTCTGTCATACCTGCCTGATTCGTCTCGAAGTGATGTAAGTGAGTTAATACAGTCTCACCATTCTTTGTTCTCGGATGTGCCTTCACGTACTACTGCTGCGTTTCATGACATTGAGGTAGGAGATCATACTCCAATTAAGCAGCATGCTTATCGTTTAAATCCCACCAAACGTGAGTTAATGCAATCTGAGATAAAGTATCTTCTGGACAATGGTCTTGCTGTTCCTAGCTACAGTCCTTGGAGTTCACCATGTCTCCTGGTTCCCAAGAGTGACGGTTCAGTTCGTTTCTGCACCGACTATCGAAGGGTTAATGCAGTTACGAAAGCAGATTCGTTTCCCCTTCCTCGTATGGAGGACTGCGTGGATAAAGTTGGTTCTGCTATGTTCGTTACAAAATTAGATCTGCTTAAAGGATATTGGCAGGTACCCTTGACGCCCCGTGCTGCCGAAATATCTGCGTTCGTCACTCCTGACAATCTACTACAATATACCGTTATGGCTTTCGGTCTTCGAAATGCTCCGGCAACATTTCAGCGCCTTATGAATTCTGTATTAGCTGGTGTTTCTAATTGTGAAGCATATTTAGATGATGTTGTGATTTATTCCTCCACTTGGGATGATCATTTGAAAACCCTTCACGATGTCTTTAATCGCTTTCAAGAGGCTTCGCTTACCGTTAATCTCGCAAAATGCGAGTTTGGTAAAGCTACGGTAACCTACCTAGGAAAGCAGGTGGGTCAGGGACAAGTTTGCCCAGTTTCTGCTAAAGTGCAAGCTATCCTAGAATTCCCTATGCCAAGAACTAAGAAAGAATTGAAGCGGTTCTTAGGCATGGTTGGTTATTATCGTGGCTTCTGCAGAAATTTTTCTGATATTGTTCTGCCTCTTACGAATTTGCTTAGTCAATCTCGAGATTTTGTTTGGTCTGATCTTTGTCAAACAGCTTTTGATTCGGTTAAAAGTCTTTTATATAGCACCCCTGTGTTAAAAGCTCCGAACTTTTCAGTTCCTTTCAAAATTGAGGTGGATGCTAGCGCAAATGGAGCTGGTGCTGTGCTTCTGCAAGAAGACGATCACGGCATGGATCATCCTGTGTGTTACTTCTCGAAGAAGTTTTTAAAACATCAATTGCATTATAGCACTATCGAAAAAGAAGCTTTAGCGCTATTATTGTCTCTTCAGCACTTTGAAGTATATGTGGGTTCGAGTTCATTGCCAGTTAAAGTTTTTACCGATCATAATCCACTAACTTTTCTTGCAAAAATGCAGAACTCTAATCAGCGCATTATGCGGTGGGCATTGATTGTACAAGAGTTTAATATCGACATCTGTTATAAGAAAGGAAAAGAGAATGTGTTAGCAGATGCATTGTCACGCTCTGTATAGGAATGATGTTAACTCTTAGTGGAGGGGGTGTTACGGAATTATGTAAGTTAAATTATGTAAATGTTTTGAGTTTGTATATTGTTTGTGTTTGTATTTGTATTTATTTTGTTATTGTTATTTTTTGTGTGTGTGCTTATTTTGCTGTTTGTTTTAGGATTACGATGATTAGCTGTGAGCTGGCTCCACCCCTTTACGTGGGTTTAAGACCGTGCTTCCGTTTCTAGAGGACGAGTTGTTGCGATTCCGGGCCGGTCGCACTTCTCCTGGCTCCTCTCCAGCCGTCAGACTATTGTTGTAGCAGCTTATATGTTAGATACTTTCTTTTTGTCTTTGTTTTCAGTGGTGTTCTTTGTAGGGTTGACCTGCCCTTTTCTTTTGAAATCCCGTTCGTTCTGTTTTGTTAGAGTATGGAGGGTAATTTGTTGTAATTTTGATTTTGGATATTTTGAGGGAAGTTAGCTGCTTATTTTATTTATTATCTGTTTTGTTTGTTATTTTGGGCCTTGGGTCTTCCTGAAGACTATAACACCTACTGTTTTTTTGTTTCTTTATTTGAATACATCCAATTTTCAAATTGTTTAAATTTTCTTGTCTTAATAAAACGTTCATCGTTTTTCTTGATTTTTGAAGTCATTTGAGTCCTTTGGGTCTGACGACTGGGCGTGGGAGACAGATTTATTTATTTATTTTATTCTTTTGTTACGATTAACCCTAGACGAATCGTAATACTGACCAATCAGAGCAGAGTAGACCAATCACAACAGACTGGGCCATCTGACCAATCAGATCAGAGTAGATAAATCAACAGACTGGGCCATCTGACCAATCAGAGCAGAGTAGACCAATCACAACAGACTGGACCATCTGACCAATCAGATCAGAGTAGATAAATCAACAGACTGGGCCATCTAACCAATCAGAGCAGAGTAGACCAATCACAACAGACTGGGCCATCTGACCAATCAGAGCAGAGTAGACCAATCACAACAGACTGGACCATCTGACCAATCAGAGCAGAGTAGACCAATCACAACAGACTGGGCCATCTGACCAATCAGATCAGAGTAGATAAATCAACAGACTGGGCCATCTGACCAATCTGAGCAGAGTAGACCAATCACAACAGACTGGGCCATCTAACCAATCAGAGCAGAGTAGACCAATCACAACAGACTAGGCCATCTGACCAATCAGATCAGAGTAGATAAATCAACAGACTGGGCCATCTAACCAATCAGAGCAGAGTAGACCAATCACAACAGACTGGACCATCTGACCAATCAGATCAGAGTAGATAAATCAACAGACTGGGCCATCTAACCAATCAGAGCAGAGTAGACCAATCACAACAGACTGGGCCATCTGACCAATCAGAGCAGAGTAGACCAATCACAACAGACTGGACCATCTGACCAATCAGAGCAGAGTAGACCAATCACAACAGACTGGGCCATCTGACCAATCAGATCAGAGTAGATAAATCAACAGACTGGGCCATCTGACCAATCAGAGCAGAGTAGACCAATCACAACAGACTGGGCCATCTAACCAATCAGAGCAGAGTAGACCAATCACAACAGACTGGGCCATCTGACCAATCAGATCAGAGTAGACCAATCACAACAAACTGGGCCATCTGACCAATCAGAGCAGAGTAGACCAATCACAACAGACTGGACCATCTGACCAATCAGAGCAGAGTAGACCAATCACAACAGACTGGGCCATCTGACCAATCAGATCAGAGTAGATAAATCAACAGACTGGGCCATCTGACCAATCAGATCAGAGTAGACCAATCACAACAAACTGGGCCATCTGACCAATCAGAGCAGAGTAGACCAATCACAACAGACTGGACCATCTGACCAATCAGAGCAGAGTAGACCAATCACAACAGACTGGGCCATCTGACCAATCAGAGCAGAGTAGACCAATCACAACAGACTGGGCCATCTAACCAATCAGAGCAGAGTAGATCAATCACAAAAGACTGGACCATCTGACCAATCAGATCAGAGCAAACCAATTTGACTTCAGATAAAGATTAACTAATGAGATAAATGAGTTAAAAATGTTGAATTGTAATAGTGATTTCCACTGATCTTTCTAATGAAGGATCTATCCCTCACTAACACAGCCCAGAAAGCAGGAACATGAGGCTGATTTCTCCTGTCCTCCTTCTGTGTGTGTCTGTAGCCGTTCCTGTCTGTGGCGCTGAATAAAGGCGCTCTGGAGGTGCTGGTGTTCACAGGCAGCAGGAGTCCACGCAGAGCTGTCCGGAAACCCGACCGGGGGATCCTGCACGACGGGAGAGAGCATTCCCTGCGCATCCTGAGACTCCCGGGAGCGTAAGCCACCCTCTGTTTCTCTGCGCCCGTGTTTCTCAGGCCTCTCCTGAGCTGATGGAGCTTGTGTGTGTGCAGATCTTTCTCCGTGCAGGTGGACGAGGAGCCGCTCATGCAGCAGGCGTTACCCAGCGATCACCCGCTCAGCATCCATCGGCTCTTCGTCGGGGGCATCCCGCTCGAGATAGAGACAGGCGTACAGCGGCCCAACGTGCCGTTCGAGGGCTGCATCTGGAACCTTCTCATCAACACTGTGTACGTACAACCTCCGTCACGACCTCACATCACTCTCAAGGCTCGCTCACACCAACGAACGATAACTATAAAGATAACGATAACGAGATCTATATTTGCGTCCACACCAACGAACGATAACATTCTGTTTATTCTAAACTCACGCACTGCGGATTCAAAGTGTGTACGACGTCATTGAACATGTCTTCACAGCTTTAACCAGCAGGTGTCCATTTTCTTAAAAAGGGGCTTGACTTGTCAAACAGTGGTGGATTTTTCTGGACCTCGGCAATTAACTTCTCCACGATGTAATGGATTCTGATTGGCTGTCAGAAAAATCGATCTGAAAGTGATCGTTTCTCTATGTCATTAGCGTTATGGCTGTGGTGTGAACTCTGCTATTCTTTAATACTGAGAACGATTTTTAGCACTATCTTTATCATTATCTTTATCGTTATCGTCCTTGGTGTGAACTGGCCTTAACGTGTTGGAGTTATATGGGTTAAAGGGTTTGTTCACCCAAAAATGAAATTTCTGTCATTAATTTCTCACCCTCATGTCGTTCCAAACCCTTCGTTCATCTTCAGAACACAAATGAAGATATTTTTGATGAAATCTGAGAGCTTTCTGAACCATCCATAGGCAGCAACGTCATTGCAACTTTCAAGGCCCAGAAAGGTAGTAAAGACATCGTTAAAAATGTTCATTTGACTACAGTGGTTCAACATTAATGTTATGAGTATGAATGTTATGAATACTTTTTGTGCGCAAAACCCCCCCCAAAATAATGACTTTATTCAACAATCTCTTCTCTTCCATGTCATTTTCCTACGCTGTTTACGTAGTGTAAATTGACGTATTATTGGCCGGCTCCTGCAGTCAGCATCACACGCATGTTGTGGTGCTCACATGACAAGCGTCGGCCAATAATGAGCCGGCGTTCTGACGCAGAACCTGGAAGCGCTGCACTGCGTTTACACCACGTCAACAGTGTTGGAGAATTACGTGGATGAGAACAGATTGTTGAATAAAGTCATTATTTTGGGGGGGGTTTAGTACAAAAAGTATTCATAACATTCATATTCATAACATTAATGTTGAACCACTGTAGTCATATGGACTATTTTAACGATGTCTTTACTACCTTTCTGGGCCTTGAAAGTTGCATTGACAGTGCAGTCTATGACAGTCTCGGATTTCATCAAAAATATCTTCATTTGTGTTCTGAAGATGAACGAAAGTCTTACGGGTTTGGAACGACATGAGGGTGAGAAATTAATGACACAGATTTCATTTTTGGGTGAACTGACCCATTAATGCGTATTCATGCATTAGTTTGACATTGTAAAACTAGTTTTGTTCACTCATAGCACTAGCAGATTTCTCCTGAGCACAATGTTAGCAAGTGTGCTATACAGATAATAGCATGGCAAAGACATTAGCAAGCCTTCCAAGCTTTTTGAGGTCACCTTTAGCAGCTCGAGATAAATGTAGCCGATAACCTCCAGAGCACAATTCACTGCAGTGTGTCACGAGTGGATCGTGCTGTAGTGACACAGCGAGAGAAACCCAGCGACCGGTGTAAACACTGACCCATTTTTCCCAGCCTCCCGTGGCTGTAGATTAAAGGTCTTGTTTGCAGTTTTGAGGTGCAGTCATAAGCTAAACGCTGTATGACATTAACAATCACAGTTTTTCTTGCTCTAATGAGGAGTATGAATCTCTGCCAGTGGTCTTTTCCACTAGAGCGAACCCCATTGCCCTCTACCGCACTCATTTAAATGAGTCTGTCCTTGCTCATAACTGTGTTCATTATTCACCTGATTGGAGTCACGTTGTGTCATCATTCCCTCAAGTGTGGCTGTGTGTTGTGTGTGTGTCGATGAAACAGCCCAGTGGATTTCTCCCAGCCCGTGGCCTTTGAGAACGCAGAGATTGGTCAGTGCCCTGACCTGGCCCCGCCTCCAGCCCCGCCCGAGATCCCTGAGGAAGAGGAGGAGGAGGAGGAGGAAGAGGCTCCACCCAAACCAGTGCTGACACCTACAGAAGCAGCTCGACCTCGGCCACCAGCCTCCACTGTACGTCCTGACAAAGGCATTGTGGGTAGAGAGTCCTGTGTGATTCCTGTAATTAGTTCACACACTTACACCTCTCAGTTAAAGTCTATACTCTGCTGGTGATGGGTAAGTCCAGACTTGAATGTGTAGGAAATGTTGGCACATGCATTTCCCCCAGAGCCGTATGTCATGTACCATTTGTGTTTCCATGGAAGAACTAAGAGCTAAATTCATTATCACTGACCTTAATAGGGTAAACACTGATTAACATGTAGGGCTGCATGATTTGGCCAAACAAATTTTGATTATATATCAATATGATAATAAAATGATAACAATAACAGTAATTCTAATAATTATTATTTTAATATTACAATATTTAATATACAATTATGGTATTCAAATAAAATATTAATCAAAATAAGAAATGTTTTTTTTATTTTACAGTAAAATATTACAATAACATTATTTCTTATTTTGTTTTTATATTTTATTTGAATAATATTAATAATTAATATTATTATATTTTTAAATCCTCACTTTTTATTTTACAGTAAAATATTTCAATAGTAATTCGAATTTAAAAAAATATTCAAAGAAAATATTAAAGAAAATAAGAAAAAAATTTATTTCTGTAAAATAAAAATGTTGAGTTCATGAAAATATAACAATAATATTAATAATTATAATTATTAAAATTATTTTTTTTTAAATAAAATAATTAAACATAATATGAAATATTAATATTGTAATCTTTCACTGAGACTCAGTATTGCAAAATGTAATATTTAAGAAAAATATAATAAAAATAATTGTAACTGTAAAACAGTCTATAGTTGATGCATGTTGAATTTCCAAAGGCACATGATAAGCAACTCAAACCGTTAGTGCCTGCATTAACCTCAGAACCGAGATCCTGAAAACACAGTGCTGCGCTTCACTCTGAAACACACAGCGCATATATTCATTGAATTAATTCACAGTGTTGGCAACTTGATAATCGCACTAAGCCAAACGACAAATGGCTGAAGAGATCAGTGTGCATGTCCACGCTGGTCCAGCTGATGGAGAGTGTGATCATCATCATGGTGACTCTCGTTGATGAAGGAAGTCTTGATGGACGGACACTCTCATTCCTAGTTTGCATACTTTAGTACATGAATTAGAACAAAACCTATGGGCACATTAAGTCCAAGAAAGAAAATGTGTTTAGTCTATAGGTATGCGCGTTTGAATATATATGTGTGCGGTCGCGTATTCTTTCTTAACAAAGTGACATCGCCAAATTAAATGTGCAGTATTTTTGTATAGATCTCATTTTTAACACATTGAGTCAAATCAGGGGAATCATGTTTCATTTCTCTTTCAATGCTATAATGACGGGCATGTGAGTGATGTTTGTGAAAGCTTCATCTGAGCTCTTCTGTCTCTCTCTGCTGCTGTCGCTCTGCTGCTCCCAGGCCACGCCCCTCACCAAGGCCACGCCCCTCACAGACACGCCCACCAGTGTCAAAGAGCCCACGGTACTAACCTACTCACACAAACACACACGGTCATTAGAGATATAGTGTGAATATAGCGGTTCCTCCATTCAGATGCACATCATCTGGCGTTTGATTGACTGTGGCAGTGAGCTTTCATCTGCTTCTGCTGTTTCTGCAGCTTAGCTTTAGGAGGAGTCCCAGTGTTGTTCAACAAGCTCTTTTATCTCACAAGACAACTCAATAGCTCATCTGTGACTCCAGTGAGGACACAGGACCTCCATTAGCTGTTCTCTGGCTCCATCTACTGCCTCTAAACTGTAAAATAGCAGTCAAACATTTCTGAAACTCATGCTTTAGTATTTGTTGTAGTGTTTTTTTTGCCGTCTTGGTGGTTCAGATCTCTGGAGTGTTTGATTGACACATGCTCTGTCCAATCACAGGTGTCGTGTGCAGCAGAGGCGGAGCCTGTCGTCCTGGAGCTGGCCAAACAGTTTGGTCTATCCAGAAACAGTCACATGGCCTTTGAGTTTGACGACAGAAAGGTGAAGAACAGGTGAGTGTGAGTTATCCTCCTCTTCCTCCTCCTCGTCATCATCCTCCTCTTCATGTGTGTGTGTGTGTGTGTGTGTCAGGCTGTTGATGGAGTTCGAGTTGCGCACCGAAGCAGACTCTGGGCTGGTGTTCTACATGGCCAGGATAAACCACGCTGACTTCGCCACCATCCAGCTGAAGGAGGGCATGGCTCACCTGAGCTTCGACCTGGGCAGCGGAAACACCTCCGTCCACGTGCCACGCATCATCAACGACGGCCAGTGGCACAAGGTCAGAGCTTTCGCCCTTTGACCCCTGATGTATGACACTGAGAGCAAAGCTTTTGCCTGATCCAGATACAAGATGTTGTGATGTTCTGTGATGGTGGAGGAGGTCGTGTTAGGACAGAAACATACTTTATGCAAGTATATTTAGCCAGAACGTCACTTTAAGATTATATAAATTGATACTTTTATCCAGCAAGGATGCATTACATTTATCAAAAGGGACATTTATGGGACAAAAGGTAAAATGTATGACGGTTTCCACAGAAATATGAAGCAGCACAACCTTTTTTCATCATTGATAATAATGTTTCAGCTTTTACATAGTAATAATATTTCACTGTATTTGTTATCAAATAAATGCATCCTTGGTGAGCAGAAGAGGCTTCTTTCAGAAACACAAAAAACATCTCACTGACCCCAAACATTTGAACGTGTGTGTGTGTGTGTGTGTGTACTCAGAAGCAGGTGTTGATTTCTCGTCTCTCTGCGTGTAGATCCGTGTGACGAGAGACAAGCAGAGAGGGATTCTCACCATCGACGGCCTCTACTCCAAACACACCACCAGCCCGAAGAAAGCCGATATTCTGGATGTGGTGGGAATGTTGTACGTGGGCGGTTTACCACTCAACTACACCACCAAACGCATCGGACCTGTGAGTGTTACGCCTCATACACACATCAAAAACACACTCATAAGAGTCGAAACACCTTTAGTGGCCACTGTAGGCTATATGACTCTTTTTAATACACATGTGAATGATTTGTGTCCGGTTGGCACCATGTGACGCTGCCTGTGCTTTTGCAGGTGCTGTACAGTATTGACGCTTGCATCAGGAACTTCAGGATGATGGGTCAGGCCTTGGACTTGGAGAATCCCACATCCAGCTACCGTGTGGGCTCCTGTTTTGCCAACCCAGAGAAGGGAACTTATTTTGATGGCACAGGTTACGCCAAAGCTGGTGAGGCTCAATATTTCTCTCCTTTACAGCCAGTCATTTAAAGTGCCCCTATTATGCTTTTTTAAAGTGTCCTAATGTTGTTGTGGAGTCTCCTACAACAGGTGTACATGCATCAAAGGTCAAAAAACTGTTTCCTTTCCTCATAATATACATTTGCACATCATCACATTTTCAATGATTCTCAAACGACTCGTCAGATGAATCAATCTCTCTAAATCCCTCCTTTCCGCGAGCTACTCTGCTCTGATTGGCCAGACAGCTCAGTCTGTTGTGATTGGACTACCATGTACAGCGCGCGTGTACGCCCATTGCCATAACAACGTCAGCTGTCCTGAGGCTTCCTACACCGCAAACTAAACACAGTAACGAACGATGACGTTGATTTTACCATATCAATCCGAGTGCGAGTCCAATAATGAAACACTGGAAGAACTCGTTATTCAACCCGAACCTCCATCGCCAGGACGACTCGAGCAGGACTCAGTGTTTCTCAGTGATACACTACTCAGTTTGAGGGACATTATGGATGTTGCAACTGTAACTCCTCACCATCAGCATTAAAAAGTGCATGTTCATCAACACACCGATTATTTTACTTATTTATTTACAGAGTATTTTTCTAATTTATTGCGGTGAACATGTGGAAACTGTATCATTTACAGTGCATACATTAGCCGAGCTCTAGCGTGAATGACTGATGTAACAAACGTTGGTAAAACAAATCTTGCTCCATCGTTAATCTTTCCTCAAAGTAGTGAGAACGACAGACAATCTGCATTAATAGACACAGTTTTAGGTAATAGTGGCACACAACTGATCAGCAGAAGTATTTCAGTAAGACAGTGATAACGTGAGTTAGCCAGAAGCAGGAGACCTACACAATATAAAATCAAAACTAAGTATTTTGAACACCATCTTTCAAGCGGTTTGTGAATCCTGCATTGAACTCCGAGATTTGAGAAGCAGTCGTCAGTGAAATAAAGGGAACACAGCAAAAGTTTAGGATTATACTGCTGTGATATCGTGGTAAAGATGAACTTTAACCACTGATTCTTCACATGCTCGTTCATGGGCAGTGAAACAAAACTGGCTTTACCTTCACATTGTAGAGCACAGAGTCTTCTCGACATGATGTTATCCAGTGTCCACAGGAATCAGCTGCAGTGTTTGAGGTTCAAGTTTTCCCTGGTGTCTCTGCGCGCGCAATAAGTGGGCGGGCAATATGCTAATGTTTCGTCTTGACGTCACAACGAAACATTTTATGACTCGTTTGAAAAATGATTCATTTCATTGACTCAGAGTCGACTCTTACCTTTGAAAGACAATAACTTTATATACGGTGCACTTTCAGATTTAAAACTTTGCTGGATGTTTTCATTCACTTAGAGCTGTTACACACTACATGAAAGGTCATTTTCAAAAATCCATAATAGGGGCACTTTAAAAAAAACGTACTGGAGCACACATGGAAGTGTGATTAGGGTTGGGTATCGTTTGAATTTTAACAATTCCGATTCCTATTTCGATTCTGCTTATCAATTACGATTCTTATCGATTCCTAATTTCAATTCCAATAAGGCAAAAAAACAAACAAAAAAAAAAACTTAGATATCGTTCACATTTAGTCTTGTTCTAAAAAATAAAAACTATAAAATTAATCAAAAGGCTAAAGAACACACAAAGAACGTTTGCCTGTGGTTTAAAAATACCATAGAAAAACAACTAGCCTAACTAATAAAAATTTCAAGCATTAAAGACAATAAACACTCAGTAATTAAAAAAGAACAAATAAAAAAATTAGCAATCACAACAAATAGGTACAACTGAACAAAGATACGGTAAGATAAGAGTTTCACGGATCCAATATTCTGTTACACGTGTGTGTGCATCGATAAGAGGAATCGAAATTAAAAATTTTATAACAAGTATCCGATTCCTGACCTCAAGTATTTGGATTTTCGATTCCCAACCCTAAGCGTGATGCTTGTGTGTGTCGTACAGTGAGCGCCTATCGCGTGGGTAATGAGGTGTCCGTGGATCTGGAGTTCAGGACGGGTCAGGGCACCGGCGTTCTGTTAGGCGTCAGCAGCCAGAAGATGGACGGACTGGGCATCGAACTCGTCAATGGAAAGGTCATCTAGATTTTCCTTTTGTTTTCAGTTGTTTATTTCTGAATAGTTTGTTAATGCGAGTGTCTGTGTAGCTGTTATTCCACGCTGATAACGGAGAGGGACGCTTCACAGCCGCGCACGAGCCCGGGCAGGAGGCGGGGCTCTGTGACGGACAGTGGCACAGTGTCTCCGCCCACAAGCTGAAGCACCGGCTGGAGCTCGTCGTGGACGGCAGGAGGTCCGAGGCAGCGAGTCCAGACGTGCGCTCTGCCTCCGCCGACACCAACGACCCTGTGTATGTGGGCGGATACCCCGGTACGTCAATCAAACTCTGTCGCCATGGTGACGTAGTTTAGAATGTTCAAACACTGAATTTTGAAGCTGGTAACTAGCTATGTAAGCAATAAGGTACGAGAGGCTGTGCTGTATCGTGAACAAGTCACGGCTGAAGGGCGTTGTTGATGCGAAGCGGAGTACATTATTACCCACGTTACAGCACTAGCCTCGAGTACCTTATTGCTTTTATAAAGCTATTGACCAATCAGAATCAAGGACTGGAACTAACCGTTTTATAAGAGGTATTAAAGTAAGTTAAAAATGTAATTTAATATTTTTCTAATAATAAATAAATTCTCCAACAATGACTTGAAGACCATGAGAAACTGATGAAAATTCAGACATTTCTCCAACCCGTCATTTAGTTGCTCATTCACATTTACACCCTAAAGGAACAAACTTCTGTTGAAAAACCTCATGACAGCAGTCCTGGGAACAGCAGTTGTTTATTTAAACATTATTATAAAACAAATTACAAATACCAAATGTATTGAAAATATGATTTTAAAGCCTCTTAAGGAAAAGTGAAATTTTAACTCTTTTTGTCAATGTATTATAGAGGAGGAGTTTGGTGGGAAAATCCCAAAATACAGAAGTTTCTCTTAAAAATTAGGAACAGACAATTACAAGTTTCAGTTTTTATACATTTAACTAGTGTTTAAATCATCTGAGCGGACAGAAACATTCACATAATTGAATAATGAGAGAGATGTGATTGTGTGTTTGTTGCAGAGGGTCTGAAGCAGTTTGGGCTCACCATAAACACACCGTTTAAAGGCTGCATGAGGAATCTGAAGATCACTAAAGCTGGGAAGACTCTGGAGGTTCAGATGAACAAAGTCCTGGAGCTCAAAGGAGTTCAACCGCTCACCTGCCCTGCTAGTTAAACACACACACACACACACACACACACACACAGTTCAGTTCAAGCAACAATCTACAATTCTGAGAACAGAAATAGTCGCAGAACTAACTGAATAGCCAAATAACACAAGGAATATTTAAAAAACAAAACAAAAAAACGGCTGGACAAACCAAAGACTATAGAAAGCCCACCAAAACCAGATCTAAACCAGTCTAATGTCATTGGAGAACATTTTATAAAACTTTTTACTTTACAGTAAGGTCCCACTAGTTAACTTTAGTTAATGCATTAACATTAACTTACAATGAGCAATACATTTGTTACATAATGTATTAATCTTTGTTCATGTTAGGTAATAAAAATGTAATTATTCATTGTTAGCTGCATCTGTTAATATTATTTAATGGACCTGAGCTAAGATCAACTATTTAATAACGTATTAGTAAATGTTGAAATTAATAACTAATGTAGTTGACTAATGGAACCTTATTGTTGTGTTACCAACTTTTTATGCTGTAGTTCGTAATAAAAGTACACTTGTGTATTTGTGTGTTAAAGAACTAAAACCAAAATACTGATGTGGTAAAACATCTAGAACTTCAACTCCAGAGCACAACTACCAAAGTCTTGAAGAGCAAAGCTGTTGAAGAGTGAATGACTTGAGGAATCGACACATTAAGAGTTCAGCAACTCAATAAACTACACTCCTATACTGAAGTGTATGTACAAAACACTCAGGCATCATCAACAATCTTCATAAACTTGTTACTAGTAGTTACATTGCAACCTCTTCACAATGAAGAAATCAGAAATATAAAAACGGCCCAGACAGCAACATAGTGTTGGCCTTTCACTGTGACCTCGTTATGAACGTAGCCTAAAATATCAAACTACACTTGAGGAATCACTTCATCTAGGACGCTACGTATAGCCATAGAGATCACAGACAGACGTGAACCACACACTCACGCGAAGGGACCTTGTGTCAAGATGACACTCTTCTCTGTCAGGTCTCAGAGTGTGTGTTTTTTGCATCTACTGTGTAATGATCAGTATTTCAAAATAAAGAAATATCCCCTCTGATGGCACTTAATATGCGTTTCCATTCATTGTGTCCAAATCATCATCATATTGAGCAATTTATGCTAAGTTATTTATGTAAACCTAAAGCAAACAAACGTAATCAAGCCTTCTTACCAATATCTTTATTTATATGATATTTCTATTTATATGGGTTTATTAGATCTATTTGAATAAGGATAAAACCTTAATGGGAGAACCTGGACACTAATTTGGACATCTTAACTCAGACTCTTTATTGCACTATTCCTCTCTGGCATCTGAAGAGCCCAAATGTTATAATAACCCTGAATCACCACAAAATTACAACAGCACACCCTCATGAATATCGGCAGAAAGCCGTAGCAAGAACAATCTTTGCTGCCCCTCTTACACAAAGCATCAGTATTTGTGGAAAAAGTCCATTTGTTATCTAAGACAGAACCCAAACACTTGTGCTGTTCAACACTCTGAATACCCTGCGCTGTCCCTGCGTTGAGGTGTTCAACTATAAGATCGTCCATAAAAATCTCAACCTTGTCTGTTACATCAACATTTCTTATTTCTGGGTCATCTCCATCCGTTACATTCAAAGCATGCAGATAGCCTTTAATATTTAACGAACTATAAGTTTAAAGAAAGTTGAACGTTTTTTTAGGCCCATCCTGGATTAACTAATGAGACACAAATAGATGCAGTTTCTTTTGCAGTGTCTTTATGTAAAGTCAGATCTTTAGCTTGAAGTCAGTCATGTTGTATGTGCAGTCAATGCTTTGTGGAACCATCCTAAGGCCCAGATGATGCAGTCAGCGGAGATGTGCCGAGGACCATTTCCCCTTGGCATGGTGGGGTCGTGACCTGGTGGACGAGGAGGCTGGACTGGCTGAGGAACGCTGCAAAACACACAAACATGCTGTTTGAAACGGTGCATTAGTACACTCGTAAAGCCTGTTGTGCTATGTGACATCACTCACAGTTTTTACTGAGATGGGCAAACTGGAAGGCACAATGCAGTGGGCGGAGTGAGCTCGCTGAAACTTGTCGTCATTTCCCCTTGGCATGATGAGTCGTGACCTGCAAAACACACAAACATGCTGTTTGAAACGGTGTATTTGTACACTTGAAAAGGAGATGTGATCACTGATGTGGTGGAGCTTTCTCTCAACAAACAGAACAAGAAGTCTTGACATCGCATTGCCAGATGTTCTCCAGTCCTGGTCTAAAAGCACAAAAAACACAATTCAAATGCAGTAGTTTAATGGAGAATCAGGTCAGCTTATGTTCTGCGTTATTTAAAGCAGTGGTGGGCTACTCTGGCCCTCAGCGTCCACTGTCCTGCAGATTCAGCTCCAGCATCACACCCACCAGCCTATAACTGTCTATAAGTAAACCTGAAGACTTTGGTTAAAAGATGTAGGTGTGCTTGATCAGGGTTGGAGGTAAAATCTGCACCTCAAAAGGAGACCTAAAAAAGGGTTGCCCCTTCCTGATTTAAATGTACAAAGCAGCAGTCAGTACACTATATTATATACACATTTAAGTATTAATATTTAATATTGCAGTGCATCATATTAGCTGAGAACTGAACAAAAAAAAGCAACATTTGTCTGTCCCACCTCCGGTCCTCATATCCTTGCTTCAATTCTGGCCCAGTTCTTGCTGGTCCTCGGCCCAAAACTGGCCCACACACTGAAAACGGACACAAACAATTTCCTCCGGCCCAGATGCGGCCCACACCCTGTAAAATGACTCTTGTTTATTCATATGGCCCAATAGTGTTTACATGATAATCTACAATCTTTTTTAAAACCTGTTTTGATCAAAACTGTAAACACTGATGTTTACTGTATGTCAGGACTCGAAAGACAGAAGGAAACAAGAGGCAAAAAGTTATCCTGAAAGAGCAACATACTTGTTTGTCATCTGATTTCCGAATTCCTTCATGGACAATGCCATGGGATCACGATGCCAGTTTCTTTCCCACTTCATAAAGAGAGTCAAAGGACCCTGAAAAACACACAACAGCATTAGATTGAACTGCTTGTGACTAAACACACCTGTGTAGACCAGGTGAGGAACCAACCAGTGTGAAGATTACAAATAAAATCAGGAAACGGGCTGAAATTAACACATGAATAATTAGCAGGTTTTGCATTTAAGTTCATGTTCCTGCTCAGCCAATTTCCAAGAACACTAGAGAGATTACAAGCACAGTCCTGATATGCTGCGTTACATAGAAGTCACACAGTTATTATCTTCTATTTAATATCTGTATTTATGCCCATTTATATTCTTCCTTTTTTAGATTTTTCTAAAATGAAGAAAAATTAATAGCAAATTATTAGAAACATCTCTGTGAATAACTATTAGAGCAGCACCTACTAATCAATACAATTAAAGATGAAAATAGTACAACAAATATCATCTTCAGAGTTTAAAGCAGTTAATGTCAAATCATATTTATAACCGAAAGTAATAACAAAAAGAATAGAACTTAGAAAATGAAAAAGATGGCAGAAATAACATGAACCAAATTAATAATGACTCACTGTCATCAAAACTGTAGAGATCTGGCACAGACGGCAGCTCTTGATCCTGGAGGGAACTGGGACACACCGAGACTCCAGATCTTCTAGACCTGGCCTGACACACACACCGACTCAGGTTGAGCAGGATCTGTGTCCGGCGTTTGCTTGATCCTGGAGCGACCTGGAACACACAGAGACTCCCGCGGGCCGGCTCGGTCCGAGCCACTATCCTCCTACTATCCATTACTTTATTAGCCTAATTGACCCTTCGCTAAGCCACACCCGAAAACCGCCACAGGCCAATCATGGCTTAGCAACTGTAACTAGGCACAGGAGTTCTGGCAAGCTTTCGAGCGATGGAAACATGCCGAAATGCTGGAATCTTTTCCTTTCCTGATAAGTAAAACCCAGGGGGAGAAATGCCGGGCGTGGATCAAGCAGTGTGGGAGACCCCATTCACAACTAAATGTCGACAGGATTAACAAAAACACCTACGTTTGCTCCACGACGTGCGAGCAGTAGCCTGGCACGCTAAAAATATAAGCGGGAGAATCCAATGTCCTAATTGTTGGTGATTTTAATATACATGTAGATAACGAAAAAGATGCATTGGGTTTGGCATTTAAAGACACTCTTAACTCTATTGGAGTTAGACAACACGTGTCAGGACCTACTCATTGTCGTAATCATACTCTTGATCTAATATTATCACAAGGAATCAATGTTGATGCCGTTGAAATTCTGCAGCAGAGCGATGACATCTCAGATCATTATATAGTCTTGTGTAAACTTCACTTAGCCAAGGCTGCAAAGCCGACTCAGTGTTACAAATATTTTAGACCTATCACTTCTGCCACTAAAGATTGCTTTATTAATAAACTTCCTGATCAGTTTCATCATCTCAGCATCCCAGATAGCTTAGAAGAACTCGATATTATGACAGAAACTATTAACTCTCTCTTTTCCAGCACTTTAGACAGTTGCTCTGTTGCGCTTAAATGCGACCACCCCGCAAGATTATTGTTATAAACATGAACCTCGTCTGAAAGGCAAAAGGGGAGCCCGTGTTGCTCTATTTTATAGTAATCTTTTTAGAATTACTAAGAAGTCTAGTTTCAAGTATAATTCTTTTGAAGTGTTGGTGCTTAATATAGCAAAATATAGTGTAAATGATAAATCACGTTTGAGCTGTGTGCTGGCTACTGTATACAGGCCACCAGGGCACCATACAGACTTTATCAAAGAATTTGCTGACTTTCTATCAGAGTTAGTACTGGCTGCAGATAAAGGTTGCAAAAGAAAATGGTATCCACGAGGATTTTCAGTCAGGATTTAGACCATACCATAGTACTCAGACTGCTCTCATTAGAGTTACAAATGATTTGCTCTTATCATCCGGTCGTGGTTGTATTTCGCTATTAGTGTTACTCGATCTTAGTGCTGCATTTCATACTATTGGCAACAACATTTTTTTAAATAGACTCGAAAATGATGTTGGCATTAGTGGAATTGCATTAGCATGGTTTAGCATACTTATCTGACCGTTATCAGTTTGTAGCAGTAAATGAAGAGATGTCTTATCGATCACAAGTTCAGTATGGTGTACCACAAGGCTCAGTACTAGGACCGCTGCTGTTCACTCTGTACATGCTTCCCTTGGGAGATATCATTAGGAAGCATGGAATTAGTTTTCACTGTTATGCTGATGATACTCAGCTCTATATTTCTTCACGCCAGTACTAACTCTGATAGAAAGTCAGCAAATTCTTTGATAAAGTCTGTATGGTGCCCTGGTGGCCTGTATACAGTAGCCAGCACACATCTCAAACGTGATTTATCATTTACACTATATATTGCTATATTAAGCACCAACACTTCAAAAGAATTATACTTGAAACTAGACTTCTTAGTAATTCTAAAAATATTACTATAAATTACAGCAACACCTCCCCTTTTGCCTTTCAGACAAGGTTCATGTTTATAACAGTAATCTTGCGGGGTGGTCTCATTTAAAGTAATGTAATCGTTTGATTTGCTCTTATCATCCGGTCACGTGTGTATTTCGCTATTAGTGTTACTCGATCTTAGTGCTGCATTTCATACTACTGGCAACAACATTTTTTTAAATGAACTCGAAAATGATGTTGGCATTAGTGGAATTGCATTAGCATGGTTTAAATCATACTTATCTGACCGTTTTCAGTTTGTAGCAGTAAATGAAGAAATGTCTTGTCGATCACAAGTTCAGTATGGTGTACCACAAGGCTCAGTACTAGGACCGTTGCTGTTCACTCTGTACATGCTTCCCTTGGGAGATATCATTAGGAAGCATGGAAATAGTTTTCACTGTTATGCTGATGATACTCAGCTCTATATTTCTTCACGCCCTGACGAAACTTACCAATTCACAAAATTAACGTAAAGCGTAGCTGATATAAAAAAATGGATGACTAGTAATTTCCTACTACTAAATTCTAAAAAAAACAGATTCTAATTATTGGACAAAAAAATTCCTCAATTAATAACCTAGAATACTGTCTACCACTTGATGGCTGCTCTGTCGAGTCTTCATCGTTGGTTAGGAACCTGGGTGTGCTCTTTGATAGCAATCTTTCATTTGAATGTCACATGTCTAGTATCTGATAAATCCTGATAGTATCTTTTCTGTCAAAGATACTAGAAAAGGTGGTATCCTCACAACTATGTTCCGTTTTAGAAAGAAATGGTATCTGCGAGGATTTTCAGTCAGGATTTAGACCATACCATAGTACTGAGACTGCTCTCATTAGAGTTACAAATGATTTGCTCTTATCATGCGGTCGTGGTTGTATCTCGCTATTAGTGTTACTCGATCTTAGTGCTGCATTTCATAGTATTGGCAACAACATTTTTTTAAATAGACTCGAAAATGATGTTGGCATTAGTGGAATTGCATTAGCATGCTTTAAATCATACATATCTGACCGTTATCAGTTTGTAGCAGTAAATTAAGAGATGTCTTATCAATCACAAGTTCAGTATGGTGTACCACAAGGCTCAGTACTAGGACCGTTGCTGTTCACTCTGTACATGCTTCCCTTGGGAGATATCATTAGGAAGCATGGAATTAGTTTTCACTGTTATGCTGATGATACTCAGCTCTATATTTCTTCATGCCCTGACGAAACTTACCAATTCACAAAATTAACGAAATGCGTAGCTGATATAAAAAACTGGATGACTAGTAATTTCCTACTACTAAATTCTAAAAAAACAGAGATTCTAATTATTGGACAAAAAACTTCCTCTGTTAATAACCTAGAATACTGTCTACCACTTGATGGCTGCTCTGTCGAGTCTTCATCGTTGGTTAGGAACCTGGGTGTGCTCTTTGATACCAATCTTTCATTTGAATGTCACGTGTCTAGTATCTGATAAATCCTGATAGTATCTTTTCTGTCAAAGATACTAGAAAAGGTGGTATCCTCACAACTATGTTCCTTTTTAGAAAGAAATGGCATCTGCGAGGATTTTCAGTCAGGATTTAGACCATACCATAGTACTGAGACTGCTCTTATTGGAGTTACAAATGATTTGCTCTTATCATCCGGTCATGGTTGTATTTCGCTATTAGTGTTACTCGATCTTAGTGCTGCATTTCATACTATTGGCAACAACATTTTTTTAAATAGACTCGAAAATGATGTTGGCATTAGTGGAATTGCATTAGCATGGTTTAAATCATACTTATCTGACCGTTATCAGTTTGTAGCAGTAAATGAAGAGATGTCTTATCGATCACAAGTTCAGTATGGTGTACCACAAGGCTCAGTACTAGGACCGTTGCTGTTCACTCTGTACATGCTTCCCTTGGGAGATATCATTAGGAAGCATGGAATTAGTTTTCACTGTTATGCTGATGATACTCAGCTCTATATTTCTTCACGCCCTGACGAAACTTACCAACTCACAAAAATAATTGGGGAGACAGTGATGAAGCCAATCAGTATATGGGGATGATTAGGAGGCCATGATGGACAGAGGCCAAGGGGCAAATTTGGCCAGGATGCCGGGGTTAAACCCCTACTCTTTTTCGAAGGACATCCTGGGATTTTTAATGACCACAGAGAGTCAGGACCTCGGTTTAACGTCTCATCCGAAGGACGGTGCTCTTTGACAGTATAGTGTCCCCATCACTACACTGGGGTGTTAGGACCCACACAGACCACAGGGTGAGCACCCCCTGCTGGCCTCATAACACCTCTTCCAGCAGCAACCTGGTTTTCTCAGGAGTCTCCCATCCAAGATTCTAATTATTGGACAAAAAACTTCCTCACGTTATTACATCTAACTAAAAGAATACTGTCTAACACTTGATGGTTGCTCTGTCAAGTCTTCATCGTTGGTTAGGAACCTGGGTGTGCTCTTTGATACCAATCTTTCATTTGAAAATCACGTGTCTAGTATCTGATAAATCCTGATAGTATCTTTTCTGTCAAAGATACTAGAAAAGGTGGTATCCTCACAACTATGTTCCTTTTTAGAAAGAAATGGTATCTGCGAGGATTTTCAGTCAGGATTTAGACCATACCATAGTACTGAGACTGCTCTCATTAGAGTTACAAATGATTTGCTCTTATCATCCGGTCGTGGTTGTATCTCGCTATTAGTGTTACTCGATCTTAGTGCTGCATTTCATACTATTGGCAACAACATTTTTTTAAATAGACTCGAAAATGATGTTGGCATTAGTGGAATTGCATTAGCATGGTTTAAATCATACTTATCTGACCATTATCAGTTTGTAGCAGTAAATGAACAGATGTCTTATCGATCACAAGTTCAGTATGGTGTACCACAAGGCTCAGTACTAGGTCCGTTGCTGTTCACTCTGTACATGCTTCCCTTGGGAGATATCATTAGGAAGCATGGAATTAGTTTTCACTGTTATGCTGATGATACTCAGCTCTATATTTCTTCACGCCCTGACGAAACTAACCAATTCACAAAATTAACGGAATGCGTAGCTGATATAAAAAAATGGATGACTAGTAATTTCCTACTACTAAATTATAAAAAAACAGAGATTCTAATTATTGGACAAAAAACTTCCTCAATTAATAACCTAGAATACTGTCTACCACTTGATGGCTGCTCTGTCGAGTCTTCATCGTTGGTTAGGAACCTGGGTGTGCTCTTTGATACCAATCTTTCATTTGAATGTCACGTGTCTAGTATCTGATAAATCCTGATAGTATCTTTTCTGTCAAAGATACTAGAAAAGGTGGTATCCTCACAACTATGTTCCTTTTTAGAAAGAAATGGTATCTGCGAGGATTTTCAGTCAGGATTTAGACCATACCATAGTACTGAGACTGCTCTCATTAGAGTTACAAATGATTTGCTCTTATCATCCGGTCGTGGTTGTATCTCCCTATAGTGTTACTCGATCTTAGTGCTGCATTTCATACTATTGGCAACAACATTTTTTTAAATAGACTCGAAAATGATGTTGGCATTAGTGGAATTGCATTAGCATGGTTTAGCATACTTATCTGACCGTTATCAGTTTGTAGCAGTAAATGAAGAGATGTCTTATCGATCACAAGTTCAGTATGGTGTACCACAAGGCTCAGTACTAGGTCCGTTGCTGTTCACTCTGTACATGCTTCCCTTGGGAGATATCATTAGGAAGCATGGAATTAGTTTTCACTGTTATGCTGATGATACTCAGCTCTATATTTCTTGACGCCCTGACGAAACTTACTAATTCACAAAATTAACGGAATGCGTAGCTGATATAAAAAACTGGATGACTAGTAATTTCCTACTACTAAATTCTAAGAAAAACAGATATTCTAATTATTGGACAAAAAACTTCCTCAATTAATAACCCAGAATACTGTCTACCACTTGATGGCTGCTCTGTCGAGTCTTCATCGTTGGTTAGGAACCTGGGTGTGCTCTTTGATACCAATCTTTCATTTGAATGTCACGTGTCTAGTATCTGATAAATCCTGATAGTATCTTTTCTGTCAAAGATACTAGAAAAGGTGGTATCCTCACAACTATGTTCCTTTTTAGAAAGAAATGGTATCTGCGAGGATTTTCAGTCAGGATTTAGACCATACCATAGTACTGAGACTGTTCTCATTAGAGTTACAAATGATTTGCTCTTATCATCCGGTCGTGGTTGTATCTCGCTATTAGTGTTACTCGATCTTAGTGCTGCATTTCATACTATTGGCAACAACATTTTTTAAATAGACTCGAAAATGATGTTGGCATTAGTGGAATTGCATTAGCATGGTTTAAATCATACTTATCTGACCGTTATCAGTTTGTAGCAGTAAATGAAGAGATGTCTTATCGATCACAAGTTCAGTATGGTGTACCACAAGGCTCAGTACTAGGACCGTTGCTGTTCACTCTGTACATGCTTCCCTTGGGAGATATCATTAGGAAGCATGGAATTAGTTTTCACTGTTATGCTGATGATACTCAGCTCTATATTTCTTGACGCCCTGACGAAACTTACCAATTCACAAAATTAACGGAATGCGTAGCTGATATAAAAAACTGGATGACTAGTAATTTCCTACTACTAAATTCTAAGAAAAACAGAGATTCTAATTATTGGACAAAAAACTTCCTCAATTAATAACCTAGAATACTGTCTACCACTTGATGGCTGCTCTGTCGAGTCTTCATCGTTGGTTAGGAACCTGGGTGTGCTCTTTGATACCAATCTTTCATTTGAATGTCACGTGTCTAGTATCTGATAAATCCTGATAGTATCTTTTCTGTCAAAGATACTAGAAAAGGTGGTATCCTCACAACTATGTTCCTTTTTAGAAAGAAATGGTATCTGCGAGGATTTTCAGTCAGGATTTAGACCATACCATAGTACTGAGACTGCTCTCATTAGAGTTACAAATGATTTGCTCTTATCATCCGGTCGTGGTTGTATCTCGCTATTAGTGTTACTCGATCTTAGTGCTGCATTTCATACTATTGGCAACAACATTTTTTTAAATAGACTCGAAAATGATGTTGGCATTAGTGGAATTGCATTAGCATGGTTTAAATCATACTTATCTGACCGTTATCAGTTTGTAGCAGTAAATGAAGAGATGTCTTATCGATCACAAGTTCAGTATGGTGTACCACAAGGCTCAGTACTAGGACCGTTGCTGTTCACTCTGTACATGCTTCCCTTGGGAGATATCATTAGGAAGCATGGAATTAGTTTTCACTGTTATGCTGATGATACTCAGCTCTATATTTCTTCACGCCCTGACGAAACTTACCAATTCACAAAATTAACGGAATGCGTAGCTGATATAAAAAACTGGATGACTAGTAATTTCCTACTACTAAATTCTAAGAAAAACAGAGATTCTAATTATTGGACAAAAAACTTCCTCAATTAATAACCTAGAATACTGTCTACCACTTGATGGCTGCTCTGTCGAGTCTTCATCGTTGGTTAGGAACCTGGGTGTGCTCTTTGATACCAATCTTTCATTTGAATGTCACGTGTCTAGTATCTGATAAATCCTGATAGTATCTTTTCTGTCAAAGATACTAGAAAAGGTGGTATCCTCACAACTATGTTCCTTTTTAGAAAGAAATGGTATCTGCGAGGATTTTCAGTCAGGATTTAGACCATACCATAGTACTTAGACTGCTCTCATTAGAGTTACAAATGATTTGCTCTTATCATCCGGTCGTGGTTGTATCTTGCTATTAGTGTTACTCGATCTTAGTGCTGCATTTCATACTATTGGCAACAACATTTTTTTAAATAGACTCGAAAATGATGTTGGCATTAGTGGAATTGCATTAGCATGGTTTAAATCATACTTATCTGACCGTTATCAGTTTGTAGCAGTAAATGAAGAGATGTCTTATCGATCACAAGTTCAGTATGGTGTACCACAAGGCTCAGTACTAGGTCCGTTGCTGTTCACTCTGTACATGCTTCCCTTGGGAGATATCATTAGGAAGCATGGAATTAGTTTTCACTGTTATGCTGATGATACTCAGCTCTATATTTCTTCACGCCCTGACGAAACTTACCAATTCACAAAATTAACGGAATGCGTAGCTGATATAAAAAACTGGATGACTAGTAATTTCCTACTACTAAATTCTAAGAAAAACAGAGATTCTAATTATTGGACAAAAAACTTCCTAAATTAATAACCTAGAATACTGTCTACCACTTGATGGCTGCTCTGTCGAGTCTTCATCATTGGTTAGGAACCTGGGTTTGCTCTTTGATACCAATCTTTCATTTGAATGTCACGTGTCTAGTATCTGATAAATCCTGATAGTATCTTTTCTGTCAAAGATACTAGAAAAGGTGGTATCCTCACAACTATGTTCCTTTTTAGAAAGAAATGGTATCTGCGAGGATTTTCAGTCAGGATTTAGACCATACCATAGTACTGAGACTGCTCTTATTGGAGTTACAAATGATTTGCTCTTATCATCCGGTCATGGTTGTATCTCGCTATTAGTGTTACTCGATCTTAGTGCTGCATTTCATACTATTGGCAACAACATTTTTTTAAATAGACTCGAAAATGATGTTGGCATTAGTGGAATTGCATTAGCATGGTTTAAATCATACTTATCTGACCGTTATCAGTTTGTAGCAGTAAATGAACAGATGTCTTATCGATCACAAGTTCAGTATGGTGTACCACAAGGCTCAGTACTAGGACCGTTGCTGTTCACTCTGTACATGCTTCCCTTGGGAGATATCATTAAGAAGCATGGAATTAGTTTTCACTGTTATGCTGATGATACTCAGCTTTATATTTCTTCACGCCCTGACGAAACTAACCAATTCACAAAATTAACGGAATGCGTAGCTGATATAAAAAAATGGATGACTAGTAATTTCCTACTACTAAATTAAAAAAAAACAGAGATTCTAATTATTGGACAAAAAACTTCCTCAATTAATAACCTAGAATACTGTCTACCACTTGATGGCTGCTCTGTCGAGTCTTCATCGTTGGTTAGGAACCTGGGTGTGCTCTTTGATACCAATCTTTCATTTGAATGTCACGTGTCTAGTATCTGATAAATCCTGATAGTATCTTTTCTGTCAAAGATACTAGAAAAGGTGGTATCCTCACAACTATGTTCCTTTTTAGAAAGAAATGGTATCTGCGAGGATTTTCAGTCAGGATTTAGACCATACCATAGTACTGAGACTGCTCTCATTAGAGTTACAAATGATTTGCTCTTATCATCCGGTCGTGGTTGTATCTCGCTATTAGTGTTACTCGATCTTAGTGCTGCATTTCATACTATTGGCAACAACATTTTTTTAAATAGACTCGAAAATGATGTTGGCATTAGTGGAATTGCATTAGCATGGTTTAAATCATACTTATCTGACCGTTATCAGTTTGTAGCAGTAAATGAAGAGATGTCTTATCGATCACAAGTTCAGTATGGTGTACCACAAGGCTCAGTACTAGGACCGTTGCTGTTCACTCTGTACATGCTTCCCTTGGGAGATATCATTAGGAAGCATGGAATTAGTTTTCACTGTTATGCTGATGATACTCAGCTCTATATTTCTTCACGCCCTGACGAAACTTACCAATTCACAAAATTAACGGAATGCGTAGCTGATATAAAAAACTGGATGACTAGTAATTTCCTACTACTAAATTCTAAGAAAAACAGAGATTCTAATTATTGGACAAAAAACTTCCTCAATTAATAACCTAGAATACTGTCTACCACTTGATGGCTGCTCTGTCGAGTCTTCATCGTTGGTTAGGAACCTGGGTGTGCTCTTTGATACCAATCTTTCATTTGAATGTCACGTGTCTAGTATCTGATAAATCCTGATAGTATCTTTTCTGTCAAAGATACTAGAAAAGGTGGTATCCTCACAACTATGTTCCTTTTTAGAAAGAAATGGTATCTGCGAGGATTTTCAGTCAGGATTTAGACCATACCATAGTACTTAGACTGCTCTCATTAGAGTTACAAATGATTTGCTCTTATCATCCGGTCGTGGTTGTATCTCGCTATTAGTGTTACTCGATCTTAGTGCTGCATTTCATACTATTGGCAACAACATTTTTTTAAATAGACTCGAAAATGATGTTGGCATTAGTGGAATTGCATTAGCATGGTTTAAATCATACTTATCTGACCGTTATCAGTTTGTAGCAGTAAATGAAGAGATGTCTTATCGATCACAAGTTCAGTATGGTGTACCACAAGGCTCAGTACTAGGTCCGTTGCTGTTCACTCTGTACATGCTTCCCTTGGGAGATATCATTAGGAAGCATGGAATTAGTTTTCACTGTTATGCTGATGATACTCAGCTCTATATTTCTTCACGCCCTGACGAAACTTACCAATTCACAAAATTAACGGAATGCGTAGCTGATATAAAAAACTGGATGACTAGTAATTTCCTACTACTAAATTCTAAGAAAAACAGAGATTCTAATTATTGGACAAAAAACTTCCTAAATTAATAACCTAGAATACTGTCTACCACTTGATGGCTGCTCTGTCGAGTCTTCATCATTGGTTAGGAACCTGGGTTTGCTCTTTGATACCAATCTTTCATTTGAATGTCACGTGTCTAGTATCTGATAAATCCTGATAGTATCTTTTCTGTCAAAGATACTAGAAAAGGTGGTATCCTCACAACTATGTTCCTTTTTAGAAAGAAATGGTATCTGCGAGGATTTTCAGTCAGGATTTAGACCATACCGTAGTACTGAGACTGCTCTTATTGGAGTTACAAATGATTTGCTCTTATCATCCGGTCATGGTTGTATTTCGCTATTAGTGTTACTCGATCTTAGTGCTGCATTTCATACTATTGGCAACAACATTTTTTTAAATAGACTCGAAAATGATGTTGGCATTAGTGGAATTGCATTAGCATGGTTTAAATCATACTTATCTGACCGTTATCAGTTTGTAGCAGTAAATGAAGAGATGTCTTATCGATCACAAGTTCAGTATGGTGTACCACAAGGCTCAGTACTAGGACCGTTGCTGTTCACTCTGTACATGCTTCCCTTGGGAGATATCATTAGGAAGCATGGAATTAGTTTTCACTGTTATGCTGATGATACTCAGCTCTATATTTCTTCACGCCCTGACGAAACTAACCAATTCACAAAATTAAAGGAATGCGTAGCTGATATAAAAAAATGGATGACTAGTAATTTCCTACTACTAAATTCTAAAAAAACAGAGATTCTAATTATTGGACAAAACACTTCCTCAATTAATAACCTAGAATACTGTCTACCACTTGATGGCTGCTCTGTCGAGTCTTCATCGTTGGTTAGGAACCTGGGTGTGCTCTTTGATACCAATCTTTCATTTGAATGTCACGTGTCTAGTATCTGATAAATCCTGATAGTATCTTTTCTGTCAAAGATACTAGAAAAGGTGGTATCCTCACAACTATGTTCCTTTTTAGAAAGAAATGGTATCTGCGAGGATTTTCAGTCAGGATTTAGACCATACCATAGTACTGAGACTGCTCTCATTAGAGTTACAAATGATTTGCTCTTATCATCCGGTCGTGGTTGTATTTCGCTATTAGTGTTACTCGATCTTAGTGCTGCATTTCATACTATTGGCAACAACATTTTTTTAAATAGACTCGAAAATGATGTTGGCATTAGTGGAATTGCATTAGCATGGTTTAAATCATACTTATCTGACCGTTATCAGTTTGTAGCAGTAAATGAACAGATGTCTTATCGATCACAAGTTCAGTATGGTGTACCACAAGGCTCAGTACTAGGACCGTTGCTGTTCACTCTGTACATGCTTCCCTTGGGAGATATCATTAGGAAGCATGGAATTAGTTTTCACTGTTATGCTGATGATACTCAGCTCTATATTTCTTCACGCCCTGACGAAACTTACCAATTCACAAAATTAACGAAATGCGTAGCTGATATAAAAAACTGGATGACTAGTAATTTCCTACTACTAAATTCTAAATAAACAGAGATTCTAATTATTGGACAAAAAACTTCCTCTGTTAATAACCTAGAATACTGTCTACCACTTGATGGCTGCTCTGTCGAGTCTTCATCGTTGGTTAGGAACCTGGGTGTGCTCTTTGATACCAATCTTTCATTTGAATGTCACGTGTCTAGTATCTGATAAATCCTGATAGTATCTTTTCTGTCAAAGATACTAGAAAAGGTGGTATCCTCACAACTATGTTCCTTTTTAGAAAGAAATGGCATCTGCGAGGATTTTCAGTCAGGATTTAGACCATACCATAGTACTGAGACTGCTCTTATTGGAGTTACAAATGATTTGCTCTTATCATCCGGTCATGGTTGTATTTCGCTATTAGTGTTACTCGATCTTAGTGCTGCATTTCATACTATTGGCAACAACATTTTTTTAAATAGACTCGAAAATGATGTTGGCATTAGTGGAATTGCATTAGCATGGTTTAAATCATACTTATCTGACCGTTATCAGTTTGTAGCAGTAAATGAAGAGATGTCTTATCGATCACAAGTTCAGTATGGTGTACCACAAGGCTCAGTACTAGGACCGTTGCTGTTCACTCTGTACATGCTTCCCTTGGGAGATATCATTAGGAAGCATGGAATTAGTTTTCACTGTTATGCTGATGATACTCAGCTCTATATTTCTTCACGCCCTGACGAAACTTACCAACTCACAAAAATAATTGGGGAGACAGTGATGAAGCCAATCAGTATATGGGGATGATTAGGAGGCCATGATGGACAGAGGCCAAGGGGCAAATTTGGCCAGGATGCCGGGGTTAAACCCCTACTCTTTTTCGAAGGACATCCTGGGATTTTTAATGACCACAGAGAGTCAGGACCTCGGTTTAACGTCTCATCCGAAGGACGGTGCTCTTTGACAGTATAGTGTCCCCATCACTACACTGGGGTGTTAGGACCCACACAGACCACAGGGTGAGCACCCCCTGCTGGCCTCATAACACCTCTTCCAGCAGCAACCTGGTTTTCTCAGGAGTCTCCCATCCAAGATTCTAATTATTGGACAAAAAACTTCCTCACGTTATTACATCTAACTAAAAGAATACTGTCTAACACTTGATGGTTGCTCTGTCAAGTCTTCATCGTTGGTTAGGAACCTGGGTGTGCTCTTTGATACCAATCTTTCATTTGAATGTCACGTGTCTAGTATCTGATAAATCCTGATAGTATCTTTTCTGTCAAAGATACTAGAAAAGGTGGTATCCTCACAACTATGTTCCTTTTTAGAAAGAAATGGTATCTGCGAGGATTTTCAGTCAGGATTTAGACCATACCATAGTACTGAGACTGCTCTCATTAGAGTTACAAATGATTTGCTCTTATCATCCGGTCGTGGTTGTATCTCGCTATTAGTGTTACTCGATCTTAGTGCTGCATTTCATACTATTGGCAACAACATTTTTTTAAATAGACTCGAAAATGATGTTGGCATTAGTGGAATTGCATTAGCATGGTTTAAATCATACTTATCTGACCGTTATCAGTTTGTAGCAGTAAATGAAGAGATGTCTTATCGATCACAAGTTCAGTATGGTGTACCACAAGGCTCAGTACTAGGACCGTTGCTGTTCACTCTGTACATGCTTCCCTTGGGAGATATCATTAGGAAGCATGGAATTAGTTTTCACTGTTATGCTGATGATACTCAGCTCTATATTTCTTCACGCCCTGACGAAACTTACCAATTCACAAAATTAACGGAATGCGTAGCTGATATAAAAAACTGGATGACTAGTAATTTCCTACTACTAAATTCTAAGAAAAACAGAGATTCTAATTATTGGACAAAAAACTTCCTCAATTAATAACCTAGAATACTGTCTACCACTTGATGGCTGCTCTGTCGAGTCTTCATCGTTGGTTAGGAACCTGGGTGTGCTCTTTGATACCAATCTTTCATTTGAATGTCACGTGTCTAGTATCTGATAAATCCTGATAGTATCTTTTCTGTCAAAGATACTAGAAAAGGTGGTATCCTCACAACTATGTTCCTTTTTAGAAAGAAATGGTATCTGCGAGGATTTTCAGTCAGTATTTAGACCATACCATAGTACTGAGACTGCTCTTATTGGAGTTACAAATGATTTGCTCTTATCATCCGGTCATGGTTGTATCTCGCTATTAGTGTTACTCGATCTTAGTGCTGCATTTCATACTATTGGCAACAACATTTTTTTAAATAGACTCGAAAATGATGTTGGCATTAGTGGAATTGCATTAGCATGGTTTAAATCATACTTATCTGACCGTTATCAGTTTGTAGCAGTAAATGAACAGATGTCTTATCGATCACAAGTTCAGTATGGTGTACCACAAGGCTCAGTACTAGGACCGTTGCTGTTCACTCTGTACATGCTTCCCTTGGGAGATATCATTAAGAAGCATGGAATTAGTTTTCACTGTTATGCTGATGATACTCAGCTCTATATTTCTTCACGCCCTGACGAAACTTACCAATTCACAAAATTAACGGAATGCGTAGCTGATATAAAAAACTGGATGACTAGTAATTTCCTACTACTAAATTCTAAGAAAAACAGAGATTCTAATTATTGGACAAAAAACTTCCTCAATTAATAACCTAGAATACTGTCTACCACTTGATGGCTGCTCTGTCGAGTCTTCATCGTTGGTTAGGAACCTGGGTGTGCTCTTTGATACCAATCTTTCATTTGAATGTCACGTGTCTAGTATCTGATAAATCCTGATAGTATCTTTTCTGTCAAAGATACTAGAAAAGGTGGTATCCTCACAACTATGTTCCTTTTTAGAAAGAAATGGTATCTGCGAGGATTTTCAGTCAGGATTTAGACCATACCGTAGTACTGAGACTGCTCTTATTGGAGTTACAAATGATTTGCTCTTATCATCCGGTCATGGTTGTATTTCGCTATTAGTGTTACTCGATCTTAGTGCTGCATTTCATACTATTGGCAACAACATTTTTTTAAATAGACTCGAAAATGATGTTGGCATTAGTGGAATTGCATTAGCATGGTTTAAATCATACTTATCTGACCGTTATCAGTTTGTAGCAGTAAATGAAGAGATGTCTTATCGATCACAAGTTCAGTATGGTGTACCACAAGGCTCAGTACTAGGACCGTTGCTGTTCACTCTGTACATGCTTCCCTTGGGAGATATCATTAGGAAGCATGGAATTAGTTTTTACTGTTATGCTGATGATACTCAGCTCTATATTTCTTCACGCCCTGACGAAACTAACCAATTCACAAAATTAACGGAATGCGTAGCTGATATAAAAAAATGGATGACTAGTAATTTCCTACTACTAAATTAAAAAAAAACAGAGATTCTAATTATTGGACAAAAAACGTCCTCAATTATTAACCTAGAATACTGTCTACCACTTGATGGCTGCTCTGTCGAGTCTTCATCGTTGGTTAGGAACCTGGGTGTGCTCTTTGATACCAATCTTTCATTTGAATGTCACGTGTCTAGTATCTGATAAATCCTGATAGTATCTTTTCTGTCAAAGATACTAGAAAAGGTGGTATCCTCACAACTATGTTCCTTTTTAGAAAGAAATGGTATCTGCGAGGATTTTCAGTCAGGATTTAGACCATACCATAGTACTGAGACTGCTCTCATTAGAGTTACAAATGATTTGCTCTTATCATCCGGTCGTGGTTGTATCTCGCTATTAGTGTTACTCGATCTTAGTGCTGCATTTCATACTATTGGCAACAACATTTTTTTAAATAGACTCGAAAATGATGTTGGCATTAGTGGAATTGCATTAGCATGGTTTAAATCATACTTATCTGACCGTTATCAGTTTGTAGCAGTAAATGAAGAGATGTCTTATCGATCACAAGTTCAGTATGGTGTACCACAAGGCTCAGTACTAGGACCGTTGCTGTTCACTCTGTACATGCTTCCCTTGGGAGATATCATTAGGAAGCATGGAATTAGTTTTCACTGTTATGCTGATGATACTCAGCTCTATATTTCTTCACGCCCTGACGAAACTTACCAATTCACAAAATTAACGGAATGCGTAGCTGATATAAAAAACTGGATGACTAGTAATTTCCTACTACTAAATTCTAAGAAAAACAGAGATTCTAATTATTGGACAAAAAACTTCCTCAATTAATAACCTAGAATACTGTCTACCACTTGATGGCTGCTCTGTCGAGTCTTCATCGTTGGTTAGGAACCTGGGTGTGCTCTTTGATACCAATCTTTCATTTGAATGTCACGTGTCTAGTATCTGATAAATCCTGATAGTATCTTTTCTGTCAAAGATACTAGAAAAGGTGGTATCCTCACAACTATGTTCCTTTTTAGAAAGAAATGGTATCTGCGAGGATTTTCAGTCAGGATTTAGACCATACCATAGTACTTAGACTGCTCTCATTAGAGTTACAAATGATTTGCTCTTATCATCCGGTCGTGGTTGTATCTCGCTATTAGTGTTACTCGATCTTAGTGCTGCATTTCATACTATTGGCAACAACATTTTTTTAAATAGACTCGAAAATGATGTTGGCATTAGTGGAATTGCATTAGCATGGTTTAAATCATACTTATCTGACCGTTATCAGTTTGTAGCAGTAAATGAAGAGATGTCTTATCGATCACAAGTTCAGTATGGTGTACCACAAGGCTCAGTACTAGGTCCGTTGCTGTTCACTCTGTACATGCTTCCCTTGGGAGATATCATTAGGAAGCATGGAATTAGTTTTCACTGTTATGCTGATGATACTCAGCTCTATATTTCTTCACGCCCTGACGAAACTTACCAATTCACAAAATTAACGGAATGCGTAGCTGATATAAAAAACTGGATGACTAGTAATTTCCTACTACTAAATTCTAAGAAAAACAGAGATTCTAATTATTGGACAAAAAACTTCCTAAATTAATAACCTAGAATACTGTCTACCACTTGATGGCTGCTCTGTCGAGTCTTCATCATTGGTTAGGAACCTGGGTTTGCTCTTTGATACCAATCTTTCATTTGAATGTCACGTGTCTAGTATCTGATAAATCCTGATAGTATCTTTTCTGTCAAAGATACTAGAAAAGGTGGTATCCTCACAACTATGTTCCTTTTTAGAAAGAAATGGTATCTGCGAGGATTTTCAGTCAGGATTTAGACCATACCGTAGTACTGAGACTGCTCTTATTGGAGTTACAAATGATTTGCTCTTATCATCCGGTCATGGTTGTATTTCGCTATTAGTGTTACTCGATCTTAGTGCTGCATTTCATACTATTGGCAACAACATTTTTTTAAATAGACTCGAAAATGATGTTGGCATTAGTGGAATTGCATTAGCATGGTTTAAATCATACTTATCTGACCGTTATCAGTTTGTAGCAGTAAATGAAGAGATGTCTTATTGATCACAAGTTCAGTATGGTGTACCACAAGGCTCAGTACTAGGACCGTTGCTGTTCACTCTGTACATGCTTCCCTTGGGAGATATCATTAGGAAGCATGGAATTAGTTTTCACTGTTATGCTGATGATACTCAGCTCTATATTTCTTCACGTCCTGACGAAACTAACCAATTCACAAAATTAACGGAATGCGTAGCTGATATAAAAAAATGGATGACTAGTAATTTCCTACTACTAAATTCTAAAAAAACAGAGATTCTAATTATTGGACAAAAAACTTCCTCAATTAATAACCTAGAATACTGTCTACCACTTGATGGCTGCTCTGTCGAGTCTTCATCGTTGGTTAGGAACCTGGGTGTGCTCTTTGATACCAATCTTTCATTTGAATGTCACGTGTCTAGTATCTGATAAATCCTGATAGTATCTTTTCTGTCAAAGATACTAGAAAAGGTGGTATCCTCACAACTATGTTCCTTTTTAAAAAGAAATGGTATCTGCGAGGATTTTCAGTCAGGATTTAGACCATACCATAGTACTGAGACTGCTCTCATTAGAGTTACAAATGATTTGCTCTTATCATCCGGTCGTGGTTGTATTTCGCTATTAGTGTTACTCGATCTTAGTGCTGCATTTCATACTATTGGCAACAACATTTTTTTAAATAGACTCGAAAATGATGTTGGCATTAGTGGAATTGCATTAGCATGGTTTAAATCATACTTATCTGACCGTTATCAGTTTGTAGCAGTAAATGAACAGATGTCTTATCGATCACAAGTTCAGTATGGTGTACCACAAGGCTCAGTACTAGGACCGTTGCTGTTCACTCTGTACATGCTTCCCTTGGGAGATATCATTAGGAAGCATGGAATTAGTTTTCACTGTTATGCTGATGATACTCAGCTCTATATTTCTTCACGCCCTGACGAAACTAACCAATTCACAAAATTAACGGAATGCGTAGCTGATATAAAAAAATGGATGACTAGTAATTTCCTACTACTAAATTCTAAAAAAACAGAGATTCTAATTATTGGACAAAAAACTTCCTCAATTAATAACCCAGAATACTGTCTACCACTTGATGGCTGCTCTGTCGAGTCTTCATCGTTGGTTAGGAACCTGGGTGTGCTCTTTGATACCAATCTTTCATTTGAATGTCACGTGTCTAGTATCTGATAAATCCTGATAGTATCTTTTCTGTCAAAGATACTAGAAAAGGTGGTATCCTCACAACTATGTTCCTTTTTAGAAAGAAATGGTATCTGCGAGGATTTTCAGTCAGGATTTAGACCATACCATAGTACTGAGACTGTTCTCATTAGAGTTACAAATGATTTGCTCTTATCATCCGGTCGTGGTTGTATCTCGCTATTAGTGTTACTCGATCTTAGTGCTGCATTTCATACTATTGGCAACAACATTTTTTTAAATAGACTCGAAAATGATGTTGGCATTAGTGGAATTGCATTAGCATGGTTTAAATCATACTTATCTGACCGTTATCAGTTTGTAGCAGTAAATGAACAGATGTCTTATCGATCACAAGTTCAGTATGGTGTACCACAAGGCTCAGTACTAGGACCGTTGCTGTTCACTCTGTACATGCTTCCCTTGGGAGATATCATTAGGAAGCATGGAATTAGTTTTCACTGTTATGCTGATGATACTCAGCTCTATATTTCTTCACGCCCTGACGAAACTAACCAATTCACAAAATTAACGGAATGCGTAGCTGATATAAAAAAATGGATGACTAGTAATTTCCTACTACTAAATTCTAAAAAAACAGAGATTCTAATTATTGGACAAAAAACTTCCTCAATTAATAACCCAGAATACTGTCTACCACTTGATGGCTGCTCTGTCGAGTCTTCATCGTTGGTTAGGAACCTGGGTGTGCTCTTTGATACCAATCTTTCATTTGAATGTCACGTGTCTAGTATCTGATAAATCCTGATAGTATCTTTTCTGTCAAAGATACTAGAAAAGGTGGTATCCTCACAACTATGTTCCTTTTTAGAAAGAAATGGTATCTGCGAGGATTTTCAGTCAGGATTTAGACCATACCATAGTACTGAGACTGTTCTCATTAGAGTTACAAATGATTTGCTCTTATCATCCGGTCGTGGTTGTATCTCGCTATTAGTGTTACTCGATCTTAGTGCTGCATTTCATACTATTGGCAACAACATTTTTTTAAATAGACTCGAAAATGATGTTGGCATTAGTGGAATTGCATTAGCATGGTTTAAATCATACTTATCTGACCGTTATCAGTTTGTAGCAGTAAATGAAGAGATGTCTTATCGATCACAAGTTCAGTATGGTGTACCACAAGGCTCAGTACTAGGACTGTTGCTGTTCACTCTGTACATGCTTCCCTTGGGAGATATCATTAGGAAGCATGGAATTAGTTTTCACTGTTATGCTGATGATACTCAGCTCTATATTTCTTGACGCCCTGACGAAACTTACCAATTCACAAAATTAACGGAATGCGTAGCTGATATAAAAAACTGGATGACTAGTAATTTCCTACTACTAAATTCTAAGAAAAACAGAGATTCTAATTATTGGACAAAAAACTTCCTAAATTAATAACCTAGAATACTGTCTACCACTTGATGGCTGCTCTGTCGAGTCTTCATCATTGGTTAGGAACCTGGGTGTGCTCTTTGATACCAATCTTTCATTTGAATGTCACGTGTCTAGTATCTGATAAATCCTGATAGTATCTTTTCTGTCAAAGATACTAGAAAAGGTGGTATCCTCACAACTATGTTCCTTTTTAGAAAGAAATGGTATCTGCGAGGATTTTCAGTCAGGATTTAGACCATACCATAGTACTGAGACTGCTCTCATTAGAGTTACAAATGATTTGCTCTTATCATCCGGTCGTGGTTGTATCTCGCTATTAGTGTTACTCGATCTTAGTGCTGCATTTCATACTATTGGCAACAACATTTTTTTAAATAGACTCGAAAATGATGTTGGCATTAGTGGAATTGCATTAGCATGGTTTAAATCATACTTATCTGACCGTTATCAGTTTGTAGCAGTAAATGAACAGATGTCTTATCGATCACAAGTTCAGTATGGTGTACCACAAGGCTCAGTACTAGGACCGTTGCTGTTCACTCTGTACATGCTTCCCTTGGGAGATATCATTAAGAAGCATGGAATTAAGTTTTCACTGTTATGCTGATGATACTCAGCTCAATATTTCTTCACGCCCTGACGAAACTTACCAATTCACAAAATTAACGGAATGCGTAGCTGATATAAAAAACTGGATGACTAGTAATTTCCTACTACTAAATTCTAAGAAAAACAGAGATTCTAATTATTGGACAAAAAACTTCCTCAATTAATAACCTAGAATACTGTCTACCACTTGATGGCTGCTCTGTCGAGTCTTCATCGTTGGTTAGGAACCTGGGTGTGCTCTTTGATACCAATCTTTCATTTGAATGTCACGTGTCTAGTATCTGATAAATCCTGATAGTATCTTTTCTGTCAAAGATACTAGAAAAGGTGGTATCCTCACAACTATGTTCCTTTTTAGAAAGAAATGGTATCTGCGAGGATTTTCAGTCAGGATTTAGACCATACCATAGTACTTAGACTGCTCTCATTAGAGTTACAAATGATTTGCTCTTATCATCCGGTCGTGGTTGTATCTCGCTATTAGTGTTACTCGATCTTAGTGCTGCATTTCATACTATTGGCAACAACATTTTTTTAAATAGACTCGAAAATGATGTTGGCATTAGTGGAATTGCATTAGCATGGTTTAAATCATACTTATCTGACCGTTATCAGTTTGTAGCAGTAAATGAAGAGATGTCTTATCGATCACAAGTTCAGTATGGTGTACCACAAGGCTCAGTACTAGGTCCGTTGCTGTTCACTCTGTACATGCTTCCCTTGGGAGATATCATTAGGAAGCATGGAATTAGTTTTCACTGTTATGCTGATGATACTCAGCTCTATATTTCTTCACGCCCTGACGAAACTAACCAATTCACAAAATTAACGGAATGCGTAGCTGATATAAAAAAATGGATGACTAGTAATTTCCTACTACTAAATTAAAAAAAAACAGAGATTCTAATTATTGGACAAAAAACTTCCTAAATTAATAACCTAGAATACTGTCTACCACTTGATGGCTGCTCTGTCGAGTCTTCATCGTTGGTTAGGAACCTGGGTGTGCTCTTTGATACCAATCTTTCATTTGAATGTCACGTGTCTAGTATCTGATAAATCCTGATAGTATCTTTTCTGTCAAAGATACTAGAAAAGGTGGTATCCTCACAACTATGTTCCTTTTTAGAAAGAAATGGTATCTGCGAGGATTTTCAGTCAGGATTTAGACCATACCATAGTACTGAGACTGCTCTCATTAGAGTTACAAATGATTTGCTCTTATCATCCGGTCGTGGTTGTATCTCGCTATTAGTGTTACTCGATCTTAGTGCTGCATTTCATACTATTGGCAACAACATTTTTTTAAATAGACTCGAAAATGATGTTGGCATTAGTGGAATTGCATTAGCATGGTTTAAATCATACTTATCTGACCGTTATCAGTTTGTAGCAGTAAATGAACAGATGTCTTATCGATCACAAGTTCAGTATGGTGTACCACAAGGCTCAGTACTAGGACCGTTGCTGTTCACTCTGTACATGCTTCCCTTGGGAGATATCATTAGGAAGCATGGAATTAGTTTTCACTGTTATGCTGATGATACTCAGCTCTATATTTCTTGACGCCCTGACGAAACTTACCAATTCACAAAATTAACGGAATGCGTAGCTGATATAAAAAACTGGATGACTAGTAATTTCCTACTACTAAATTCTAAGAAAAACAGAGATTCTAATTATTGGACAAAAAACTTCCTCAATTAATAACCTAGAATACTGTCTACCACTTGATGGCTGCTCTGTCGAGTCTTCATCGTTGGTTAGGAACCTGGGTGTGCTCTTTGATACCAATCTTTCATTTGAATGTCACGTGTCTAGTATCTGATAAATCCTGATAGTATCTTTTCTGTCAAAGATACTAGAAAAGGTGGTATCCTCACAACTATGTTCCTTTTTAGAAAGAAATGGTATCTGCGAGGATTTTCAGTCAGGATTTAGACCATACCATAGTACTTAGACTGCTCTCATTAGAGTTACAAATGATTTGCTCTTATCATCCGGTCGTGGTTGTATCTCGCTATTAGTGTTACTCGATCTTAGTGCTGCATTTCATACTATTGGCAACAACATTTTTTTAAATAGACTCGAAAATGATGTTGGCATTAGTGGAATTGCATTAGCATGGTTTAAATCATACTTATCTGACCGTTATCAGTTTGTAGCAGTAAATGAAGAGATGTCTTATCGATCACAAGTTCAGTATGGTGTACCACAAGGCTCAGTACTAGGTCCGTTGCTGTTCACTCTGTACATGCTTCCCTTGGGAGATATCATTAGGAAGCATGGAATTAGTTTTCACTGTTATGCTGATGATACTCAGCTCTATATTTCTTCACGCCCTGACGAAACTTACCAATTCACAAAATTAACGGAATGCGTAGCTGATATAAAAAACTGGATGACTAGTAATTTCCTACTACTAAATTCTAAGAAAAACAGAGATTCTAATTATTGGACAAAAAACTTCCTAAATTAATAACCTAGAATACTGTCTACCACTTGATGGCTGCTCTGTCGAGTCTTCATCATTGGTTAGGAACCTGGGTTTGCTCTTTGATACCAATCTTTCATTTGAATGTCACGTGTCTAGTATCTGATAAATCCTGATAGTATCTTTTCTGTCAAAGATACTAGAAAAGGTGGTATCCTCACAACTATGTTCCTTTTTAGAAAGAAATGGTATCTGCGAGGATTTTCAGTCAGGATTTAGACCATACCATAGTACTGAGACTGCTCTTATTGGAGTTACAAATGATTTGCTCTTATCATCCGGTCATGGTTGTATCTCGCTATTAGTGTTACTCGATCTTAGTGCTGCATTTCATACTATTGGCAACAACATTTTTTTAAATAGACTCGAAAATGATGTTGGCATTAGTGGAATTGCATTAGCATGGTTTAAATCATACTTATCTGACCGTTATCAGTTTGTAGCAGTAAATGAACAGATGTCTTATCGATCACAAGTTCAGTATGGTTTACCACAAGGCTCAGTACTAGGACCGTTGCTGTTCACTCTGTACATGCTTCCCTTGGGAGATATCATTAAGAAGCATGGAATTAGTTTTCACTGTTATGCTGATGATACTCAGCTCTATATTTCTTCACGCCCTGACGAAACTTACCAATTCACAAAATTAACGGAATGCGTAGCTGATATAAAAAACTGGATGACTAGTAATTTCCTACTACTAAATTCTAAGAAAAACAGAGATTCTAATTATTGGACAAAAAACTTCCTCAATTAATAACCTAGAATACTGTCTACCACTTGATGGCTGCTCTGTCGAGTCTTCATCGTTGGTTAGGAACCTGGGTGTGCTCTTTGATACCAATCTTTCATTTGAATGTCACGTGTCTAGTATCTGATAAATCCTGATAGTATCTTTTCTGTCAAAGATACTAGAAAAGGTGGTATCCTCACAACTATGTTCCTTTTTAGAAAGAAATGGTATCTGCGAGGATTTTCAGTCAGGATTTAGACCATACCGTAGTACTGAGACTGCTCTCATTGGAGTTACAAATGATTTGCTCTTATCATCCGGTCATGGTTGTATTTCGCTATTAGTGTTACTCGATCTTAGTGCTGCATTTCATACTATTGGCAACAACATTTTTTTAAATAGACTCGAAAATGATGTTGGCATTAGTGGAATTGCATTAGCATGGTTTAAATCATACTTATCTGACCGTTATCAGTTTGTAGCAGTAAATGAAGAGATGTCTTATCGATCACAAGTTCAGTATGGTGTACCACAAGGCTCAGTACTAGGACCGTTGCTGTTCACTCTGTACATGCTTCCCTTGGGAGATATCATTAGGAAGCATGGAATTAGTTTTCACTGTTATGCTGATGATACTCAGCTCTATATTTCTTCACGCCCTGACGAAACTAACCAATTCACAAAATTAACGGAATGCGTAGCTGATATAAAAAAATGGATGACTAGTAATTTCCTACTACTAAATTCTAAAAAAACAGAGATTCTAATTATTGGACAAAAAACTTCCTCAATTAATAACCTAGAATACTGTCTACCACTTGATGGCTGCTCTGTCGAGTCTTCATCGTTGGTTAGGAACCTGGGTGTGCTCTTTGATACCAATCTTTCATTTGAATGTCACGTGTCTAGTATCTGATAAATCCTGATAGTATCTTTTCTGTCAAAGATACTAGAAAAGGTGGTATCCTCACAACTATGTTCCTTTTTAGAAAGAAATGGTATCTGCGAGGATTTTCAGTCAGGATTTAGACCATACCATAGTACTGAGACTGCTCTCATTAGAGTTACAAATGATTTGCTCTTATCATCCGGTCGTGGTTGTATTTCGCTATTAGTGTTACTCGATCTTAGTGCTGCATTTCATACTATTGGCAACAACATTTTTTTAAATAGACTCGAAAATGATGTTGGCATTAGTGGAATTGCATTAGCATGGTTTAAATCATACTTATCTGACCGTTATCAGTTTGTAGCAGTAAATGAACAGATGTCTTATCGATCACAAGTTCAGTATGGTGTACCACAAGGCTCAGTACTAGGACCGTTGCTGTTCACTCTGTACATGCTTCCCTTGGGAGATATCATTAGGAAGCATGGAATTAGTTTTCACTGTTATGCTGATGATACTCAGCTCTATATTTCTTCACGCCCTGACGAAACTAACCAATTCACAAAATTAACGGAATGCGTAGCTGATATAAAAAAATGGATGACTAGTAATTTCCTACTACTAAATTCTAAAAAAACAGAGATTCTAATTATTGGACAAAAAACTTCCTCAATTAATAACCCAGAATACTGTCTACCACTTGATGGCTGCTCTGTCGAGTCTTCATCGTTGGTTAGGAACCTGGGTGTGCTCTTTGATACCAATCTTTCATTTGAATGTCACGTGTCTAGTATCTGATAAATCCTGATAGTATCTTTTCTGTCAAAGATACTAGAAAAGGTGGTATCCTCACAACTATGTTCCTTTTTAGAAAGAAATGGTATCTGCGAGGATTTTCAGTCAGGATTTAGACCATACCATAGTGCTGAGACTGTTCTCATTAGAGTTACAAATGATTTGCTCTTATCATCCGGTCGTGGTTGTATCTCGCTATTAGTGTTACTCGATCTTAGTGCTGCATTTCATACTATTGGCAACAACATTTTTTTAAATAGACTCGAAAATGATGTTGGCATTAGTGGAATTGCATTAGCATGGTTTAAATCATACTTATCTGACCGTTATCAGTTTGTAGCAGTAAATGAAGAGATGTCTTATCGATCACAAGTTCAGTATGGTGTACCACAAGGCTCAGTACTAGGACCGTTGCTGTTCACTCTGTACATGCTTCCCTTGGGAGATATCATTAGGAAGCATGGAATTAGTTTTCACTGTTATGCTGATGATACTCAGCTCTATATTTCTTCACGCCCTGACGAAACTTACCAATTCACAAAATTAACGGAATGCGTAGCTGATATAAAAAACTGGATGACTAGTAATTTCCTACTACTAAATTCTAAGAAAAACAGAGATTCTAATTATTGGACAAAAAACTTCCTAAATTAATAACCTAGAATACTGTCTACCACTTGATGGCTGCTCTGTCGAGTCTTCATCATTGGTTAGGAACCTGGGTGTGCTCTTTGATACCAATCTTTCATTTGAATGTCACGTGTCTAGTATCTAATAAATCCTGATAGTATCTTTTCTGTCAAAGATACTAGAAAAGGTGGTATCCTCACAACTATGTTCCTTTTTAGAAAGAAATGGTATCTGCGAGGATTTTCAGTCAGGATTTAGACCATACCATAGTACTGAGACTGCTCTCATTAGAGTTACAAATGATTTGCTCTTATCATCCGGTCGTGGTTGTATCTCGCTATTAGTGTTACTCGATCTTAGTGCTGCATTTCATACTATTGGCAACAACATTTTTTTAAATAGACTCGAAAATGATGTTGGCATTAGTGGAATTGCATTAGCATGGTTTAAATCATACTTATCTGACCGTTATCAGTTTGTAGCAGTAAATGAACAGATGTCTTATCGATCACAAGTTCAGTATGGTGTACCACAAGGCTCAGTACTAGGACCGTTGCTGTTCACTCTGTACATGCTTCCCTTGGGAGATATCATTAAGAAGCATGGAATTAGTTTTCACTGTTATGCTGATGATACTCAGCTCTATATTTCTTCACGCCCTGACGAAACTTACCAATTCACAAAATTAACGGAATGCGTAGCTGATATAAAAAACTGGATGACTAGTAATTTCCTACTACTAAATTCTAAGAAAAACAGAGATTCTAATTATTGGACAAAAAACTTCCTCAATTAATAACCTAGAATACTGTCTACCACTTGATGGCTGCTCTGTCGAGTCTTCATCGTTGGTTAGGAACCTGGGTGTGCTCTTTGATACCAATCTTTCATTTGAATGTCACGTGTCTAGTATCTGATAAATCCTGATAGTATCTTTTCTGTCAAAGATACTAGAAAAGGTGGTATCCTCACAACTATGTTCCTTTTTAGAAAGAAATGGTATCTGCGAGGATTTTCAGTCAGGATTTAGACCATACCATAGTACTGAGACTGTTCTCATTAGAGTTACAAATGATTTGCTCTTATCATCCGGTCGTGGTTGTATCTCGCTATTAGTGTTACTCGATCTTAGTGCTGCATTTCATACTATTGGCAACAACATTTTTTTAAATAGACTCGAAAATGATGTTGGCATTAGTGGAATTGCATTAGCATGGTTTAAATCATACTTATCTGACCGTTATCAGTTTGTAGCAGTAAATGAAGAGATGTCTTATCGATCACAAGTTCAGTATGGTGTACCACAAGGCTCAGTACTAGGACCGTTGCTGTTCACTCTGTACATGCTTCCCTTGGGAGATATCATTAGGAAGCATGGAATTAGTTTTCACTGTTATGCTGATGATACTCAGCTCTATATTTCTTCACGCCCTGACGAAACTTACCAATTCACAAAATTAACGGAATGCGTAGCTGATATAAAAAACTGGATGACTAGTAATTTCCTACTACTAAATTCTAAGAAAAACAGAGATTCTAATTATTGGACAAAAAACTTCCTCAATTAATAACCTAGAATACTGTCTACCACTTGATGGCTGCTCTGTCGAGTCTTCATCGTTGGTTAGGAACCTGGGTGTGCTCTTTGATACCAATCTTTCATTTGAATGTCACGTGTCTAGTATCTGATAAATCCTGATAGTATCTTTTCTGTCAAAGATACTAGAAAAGGTGGTATCCTCACAACTATGTTCCTTTTTAGAAAGAAATGGTATCTGCGAGGATTTTCAGTCAGGATTTAGACCATACCATAGTACTGAGACTGCTCTTATTGGAGTTACAAATGATTTGCTCTTATCATCCGGTCATGGTTGTATTTCGCTATTAGTGTTACTCGATCTTAGGCCCCGTTCACACCGCAAGTCTTAATGCTCAATTCTGATTTTTTGCTCAGATCCGATTTTTTGATTGGCTGTTCACATTACCTTTTAAAATGTGACCTATATCTGATTGCAGTGTGAACTGTTTGAGGTTTCAAACTAACCCGCATGCGCAAAAGAACAATAACAATGACATCAGACACAGCACGCGGTTGCACTAAAGTTCGGGAGGTTATGGAGGAAGTAAGCATATTCACATCACATTTATTTAAAAATGTTTGTGTAATGGAAGCCATAACATTAACATTAGCAGGTGCTGAGGAGGAGAAGAACGAAGAGAAAGAGAGCAAAATTGGCTATTTTTGCCTTTTGCGGGTTTATGGCTGCAAATTCACTACAAAGGTCTGTGTGGATGCGTAGTTTGACACTGCAGCCACGTTCTCCTGTGTCCCCGTTCTTCCATTTCGTGTGCAATTCTTTCAAAAAACAGAGCGGTTACGGTAGGATCCTTCTAGTTTAGCTTGAATTAAAGTATCTTCCCATATACTAATTAGGTCTAACACCTCACTCTCAAGTTTTTAATGTTAGAGTACTGTCTATGTCTGTTGTGTCTAGGGCTTCATCGCCGATGCATAATTGTGACTTGTCGACGTAGATTGACATAGGCCCCGTTCACACCGCAAGTCTTAATGCTCAATTCTGATTTTTTGCTCAGATCCGATTTTTTGATTGGCTGTTCACATTACCTTTTAAAATGTGACCTATATCTGATTGCAGTGTGAACTGTTTGAGGTTTCAAACTAACCCGCATGCGCAAAAGAACAATAACAATGACATCAGACACAGCACGCGGTTGCACTAAAGTTCGGGAGGTTATGGAGGAAGTAAGCATATTCACATCACATTTATTTAAAAATGTTTGTGTAATGGAAGCCGTAACATTAATGAGCAGGTGCTGAGGAGGAGAAGAACGAAGAGAAAGATTGGCTATTTTTGCCTTTTGTGGGTTTATGGCTGCAAATTCACTACAGAGGTCTGTATGGATGCGTAGTTTGACACTGCAGCCATGTTCTCCTGTGTCCCCGTTCTTCCATTTCGTGTGCAATTCTTTCAAAAACGGAGCGGTTACGGTAGGATCCTTCTAGTTTAGCTTGAATTAAATTATCTTCCCATATACTAATTAGGTCTAACACCTCACTCTCAAGTTTTTAATGTTAGACTACTGTCTATGTCTGTTGTGTCTAGGGCTTCATCGCCGATGCATAATTGTGACAAATGTCGACGTAGATTGACATAAAAGTCGCATCAAATCTGCCTTGGCTGTTCACACTGCGGCCGCATTGAAAAAAATCAGATCTGGATCTGATTCAGTACCACATATGTATGTGGTCTAAATCTGATGTGAAAAAATCAGATCTGGGCTAGATTTGAGTGTTCACACTACCTCTGAAGAAGTCTGACCTGGACACTTGACCCCAAAAAAACAGATTTGGGCCACTTTTGCCTGCAGTGTGAACGGGGCCTTAGTGCTGCATTTCATACTATTGGCAACAACATTTTTTTAAATAGACTCGAAAATGATGTTGGCATTAGTGGAATTGCATTAGCATGGTTTAAATCATACTTATCTGACCGTTATCAGTTTGTAGCAGTAAATGAAGAGATGTCTTATCGATCACAAGTTCAGTATGGTGTACCACAAGGCTCAGTACTAGGACCGTTGCTGTTCACTCTGTACATGCTTCCCTTGGGAGATATCATTAGGAAGCATGGAATTAGTTTTCACTGTTATGCTGATGATACTCAGCTCTATATTTCTTCACGCCCTGACGAAACTTACCAATTCACAAAATTGAATTGGGGAGACAGTGATGAAGCCAATCAGTATATGGGGATGATTAGGAGGCCATGATGGACAGAGGCCAAGGGGCAAATTTGGCCAGGATGCCGGGGTTAAACCCCTACTCTTTTTCGAAGGACATCCTGGGATTTTTAATGACCACAGAGAGTCAGGACCTCGGTTTAACGTCTCATCCGAAGGACGGTGCTCTTTGACAGTATAGTGTCCCCATCACTACACTGGGGTGTTAGGACCCACACAGACTACAGGGTGAGCACCCCCTGCTGGCCTCATAACACCTCTTCCAGCAGCAACCTGGTTTTCTCAGGAGTCTCCCATCCAAGATTCTAATTATTGGACAAAAAACTTCCTCACGTTATTACTAGGGATGGGACTTTTTGTCGACAAAACGACCGACATTCGACACATGCTCCACTCGACAAAAAAAATAGAGTGTCGACATGTCGAGGGGGCGGGGCTTGTGGGATTTCCAAATTGCATTTTTTTTTTGGCTTTTAATTTATTAATAAACTTTATTTTTATTTACTTTACTTAAGTTATTATAACTTTACTTTAACCTCGGTTCCCTGAGAGATAAGGGAACGAGTATTGCGTTGCAAACGCTATGAGAAAACTCCTTTTCTCGAGAAAAGAACGACCATGGTGTGTAAACAGAAGCAGCAGCGGAAATATGCACGATCCGCGAGTGCTGAAGACGTTCTGCACCGCAGGAGGACACAAATGGGTGGCAACAGCTTCTTACAGTGGCGGGAGCTTTTTCCTCAGCGCCGTCAACAGAAAGAGCGTTAACTGTAGGTACGTACACACCGCCGCCGACTTGAGCTGCAAAGAAGCTCTGGCCGCCCTGTCAAGGACGCTTGTCGAAAGGACGCCTGGCCGTGACTCGCTCTCTCTCTCTGCTCGTGCGTGCGCGCTTAAAATTTCATATTTTGTTATGAACATTCACCCGCCAGTGTGGCGGATAGCCTTTTGAGGTTTACTCGCCAAACAGAAAATCTACCCGCATTTGGCCTTAATTTCGGACCCTGATGTAGAATATTTTCCACCCTCCGCATTGCTGCTGCTCTTTAAAAAAAAAAAAAAGAAAAAAAAAAGGCCGACAATCCGACAAAAAGTCGACACATGGGCCTCGACAGTCGATTTCCCAAATCCCGTGTCGTTCCCATCCCTAGTTATTACATCTAACTAAAAGAATACTGTCTAACACTTGATGGTTGCTCTGTCAAGTCTTCATCGTTGGTTAGGAACCTGGGTGTGCTCTTTGATACCAATCTTTCATTTGAATGTCACGTGTCTAGTATCTGATGAATCCTGATAGTATCTTTTCTGTCAAAGATACTAGAAAAGGTGGTATCCTCACAACTATGTTCCTTTTTAGAAAGAAATGGTATCTGCGAGGATTTTCAGTCAGGATTTAGACCATACCATAGTACTGAGACTGCTCTCATTAGAGTTACAAATGATTTGCTCTTATCATGCGGTCGTGGTTGTATCTCGCTATTAGTGTTACTCGATCTTAGTGCTGCATTTCATACTATTGGCAACAACATTTTTTTAAATAGACTCGAAAATAATGTTGGCATTAGTGGAATTGCATTAGCATGCTTTAAATCATACACATCTGACCGTTATCAGTTTGTAGCAGTAAATTAAGAGATGTCTTATCAATCACAAGTTCAGTATGGTGTACCACAAGGCTCAGTACTAGGTCCGTTGCTGTTCACTCTGTACATGCTTCCCTTGGGAGATATCATTAGGAAGCATGGAATTAGTTTTCACTGTTATGCTGATGATACTCAGCTCTATATTTCTTCACGCCCTGACGAAACTTACCAATTCACAAAATTAACGAAATGCGTAGCTGATATAAAAAACTGTATGACTAGTAATTTCCTACTACTAAATTCTAAAAAAACAGAGATTCTAATTATTGGACAAAAAACTTCCTCAATTAATAACCTAGAATACTGTCTACCACTTGATGGCTGCTCTGTCGAGTCTTCATCGTTGGTTAGGAACCTGGGTGTGCTCTTTGATACCAATCTTTCATTTGAATGTCACGTGTCTAGTATCTGATAAATCCTGATAGTATCTTTTCTGTCAAAGATACTAGAAAAGGTGGTATCCTCACAACTATATTCCTTTTTAGAAAGAAATGGCATCTGCGAGGATTTTCAGTCAGGATTTAGACCATACCATAGTACTGAGACTGCTCTTATTGGAGTTACAAATGATTTGCTCTTATCATCCGGTCATGGTTGTATTTCGCTATTAGTGTTACTCGATCTTAGTGCTGCATTTCATACTATTGGCAACAACATTTTTTTAAATAGACTCGAAAATGATGTTGGCATTAGTGGAATTGCATTAGCATGGTTTAAATCATACTTATCTGACCGTTATCAGTTTGTAGCAGTAAATGAAGAGATGTCTTATCGATCACAAGTTCAGTATGGTGTACCACAAGGCTCAGTACTAGGACCGTTGCTGTTCACTCTGTACATGCTTCCCTTGGGAGATATCATTAGGAAGCATGGAATTAGTTTTCACTGTTATGCTGATGATACTCAGCTCTTTATTTCTTCACGCCCTGACGAAACTTACCAATTCACAAAATTGAATTGGGGAGACAGTGATGAAGCCAATCAGTATATGGGGATGATTAGGAGGCCATGATGGACAGAGGCCAAGGGGCAAATTTGGCCAGGATGCCGGGGTTAAACCCCTACTCTTTTTCGAAGGACATCCTGGGATTTTTAATGACCACAGAGAGTCAGGACCTCGGTTTAACGTCTCATCCGAAGGACGGTGCTCTTTGACAGTATAGTGTCCCCATCACTACACTGGGGTGTTAGGACCCACACAGACTACAGGGTGAGCACCCCCTGCTGGCCTCATAACACCTCTTCCAGCAGCAACCTGGTTTTCTCAGGAGTCTCCCATCCAAGATTCTAATTATTGGACAAAAAACTTCCTCACGTTATTACATCTAACTAAAAGAATACTGTCTAACACTTGATGGTTGCTCTGTCAAGTCTTCATCGTTGGTTAGGAACCTGGGTGTGCTCTTTGATACCAATCTTTCATTTGAATGTCACGTGTCTAGTATCTGATGAATCCTGATAGTATCTTTTCTGTCAAAGATACTAGAAAAGGTGGTATCCTCACAACTATGTTCCTTTTTAGAAAGAAATGGTATCTGCGAGGATTTTCAGTCAGGATTTAGACCATACCATAGTACTGAGACTGCTCTCATTAGAGTTACAAATGATTTGCTCTTATCATGCGGTCGTGGTTGTATCTCGCTATTAGTGTTACTCGATCTTAGTGCTGCATTTCATACTATTGGCAACAACATTTTTTTAAATAGACTCGAAAATGATGTTGGCATTAGTGGAATTGCATTAGCATGCTTTAAATCATACATATCTGACCGTTATCAGTTTGTAGCAGTAAATTAAGAGATGTCTTATCAATCACAAGTTCAGTATGGTGTACCACAAGGCTCAGTACTAGGTCCGTTGCTGTTCACTCTGTACATGCTTCCCTTGGGAGATATCATTAGGAAGCATGGAATTAGTTTTCACTGTTATGCTGATGATACTCAGCTCTATATTTCTTCACGCCCTGACGAAACTTACCAATTCACAAAATTAACGAAATGCGTAGCTGATATAAAAAACTGGATGACTAGTAATTTCCTACTACTAAATTCTAAAAAAACAGAGATTCTAATTATTGGACAAAAAACTTCCTCAATTAATAACCTAGAATACTGTCTACCACTTGATGGCTGCTCTGTCGAGTCTTCATCGTTGGTTAGGAACCTGGGTGTGCTCTTTGATACCAATCTTTAATTTGAATGTCACGTGTCTAGTATCTGATAAATCCTGATAGTATCTTTTCTGTCAAAGATACTAGAAAAGGTGGTATCCTCACAACTATGTTCCTTTTTAGAAAGAAATGGCATCTGCAAGGATTTTCAGTCAGGATTTAGACCATACCATAGTACTGAGACTGCTCTTATTGGAGTTACAAATGATTTGCTCTTATCATCCGGTCATGGTTGTATTTCGCTATTAGTGTTACTCGATCTTAGTGCTGCATTTCATACTATTGGCAACAACATTTTTTTAAATAGACTCGAAAATGATGTTGGCATTAGTGGAATTGCATTAGCATGGTTTAAATCATACTTATCTGACCGTTATCAGTTTGTAGCAGTAAATGAAGAGATGTCTTATCGATCACAAGTTCAGTATGGTGTACCACAAGGCTCAGTACTAGGTCCGTTGCTGTTCACTCTGTACATGCTTCCCTTGGGAGATATCATTAGGAAGCATGGAATTAGTTTTCACTGTTATGCTGATGATACTCAGCTCTATATTTCTTCACGCCCTGACGAAACTTACCAATTCACAAAATTAACAGAATGCGTGGCTGATATAAAAAACTGGATGACTAGTAATTTCCTACTACTAAATTCTAAGAAAAACAGAGATTCTAATTATTGGACAAAAAACTTCCTCAATTAATAACCTAGAATAATGTGTAACACTTGATGGCTGCTCTGTCGAGTCTTCATCGTTGGTTAGGAACCTGGGTGTGCTCTTTGATACCAATCTTTCATTTGAATGTCACGTGTCTAGTATCTGATAAATCCTGATAGTATCTTTTCTGTCAAAGATACTAGAAAAGGTGGTATCCTCACAACTATATTCCTTTTTAGAAAGAAATGGTATCTGTGAGGATTTTCAGTCAGGATTTAGACCATACCATAGTACTGAGACTGCTCTCATTAGAGTTACAAATGATTTGCTCTTATCATCCGATCGTGGTTGTATCTCGCTATTAGTGTTACTCGATCTTAATGCTGCATTTCATACTACTGGCAACAACATTTTTTTAAATAGACTCGAAAATGATGTTGGCATTAGTGGAATTGCATTAGCATGGTTTAAATCATACTTATCTGACCGTTATCAGTTTGTAGCAGTAAATGAAGAGATGTCTTATCGATCACAAGTTCAGTATGGTGTACCACAAGGCTCAGTACTAGGACCGTTGCTATTCACTCTGTACATGCTACCCTTGGGAGATATCATTCGGAAGCATGGAATTAGTTTCCACTGTTATGCTGATGATACTCAGCTCTATATTTCTTCATGCCCTGACGAAACTTACCAATTCACAAAATTAACGGAATGCGTAGCTGATATAAAAAACTGGATGACTAGTAATTTCCTACTACTAAATTCTAAAAAAACAGAGATTATAATAATAATAATAATAATAATAATAATTCGTTACATTTATATAGCGCTTTTCTAAGTACTCAAAGCGCTTCACATGGAAGGGGGAATCTTCTCAACCACCACCGATGTGCAGCATCCACCTGGATGATTCGACGGCAGCCATATTGCGCCAGAACGCCCACCACACACCAGCATACTGCTGGAGAGGAGACCGTGATGAAGCCAATCAGTATATGGGGATGATTAGGAGGCCATGATGGACAGAGGCCAAGGGGCAAATTTGGCCAGGATGCCGGGGTTAAACCCCTACTCTTTTTCGAAGGACATCCTGGGATTTTTAATGACCACAGAGAGTCAGGACCTCGGTTTAACGTCTCATCCGAAGGACGGTGCTCTTTGACAGTATAGTGTCCCCATCACTACACTGGGGTGTTAGGACCCATACAGACTACAGGGTGAGCACCCCCTGCTGGCCTCATTAACACCTCTTCCAGCAGCAACCTGGTTTTCTCAGGAGTCTCCCATCCAAGATTCTAATTATTGGACAAAAAACTTCCTCACGTTATTACGTCTAACTAATAGAATACTGTCTAACACTTGATGGCTGCTCTGTCAAGTCTTCATCGTTGGTTAGGAACCTGGGTGTGCTCTTTGATACCAATCTTTCATTTGAAAGTCACGTGTCTAGTATCTGATAAATTCCATCACATAGAGCCTCTTTCACCTAGATATCAACATATAGAGACTGTGTCTGTTCCCCGAATTAGGACATATTAAAAACTTCCAAACCCATCTAAGGGTAAAAATGTAAATGATGTTCAACAAATAAAAATCAGATATAATACAAATGAGCAAATGATAAAGCTTGGGTTGCTGAATATTAGATCCCTTACTTCAAAAGCACTTATTGTTAATGATATTATTATAGACTATAATGTAGATGTGCTGTGTTTGACAGAAACCTGGCTAAAACCAAACGATTACATTACTTTAAATGAGACCACCCCGCAAGATTACTGTTATAAACATGAACCTCGTCTGAAAGGCAAAGGGGGAGGTGTTGCTGTAATTTATAGTAATATTTTTTGAATTACTAAGAAGTCTAGTTTCAAATATAATTCGTTTGAAGTGCTGGTGCTTAATATAGCAATATATAGTGTAAATGATAAATCACGTTTGAGATTTGTGCTGGCTACTGTATACAGGCCACCAGGGCACCATACAGACATTATCAAAGTCTGTATCGGAATCAGAATCACTGTTGATGCCATTGAAATTCTGCAGCAGAGCGATGACATCTCAGATAATTTTCTAGTCTCGTGTAAACTTCATTTAGCCAAGGCTGCAAAGCCGACTCCGTGTTACAAATATGTTAGACCTATCACTTCTGGCACTAAAGATTGCTAAATTAATAATCTTCCTGATCAGTTTCATCATCACAGCATCCCAGATATCTTAGAAGAACGTCTCGGTTACATATGGTAACCCTTGTTCCCTGAGGGAGGGAACGGAGACGTACGTCGTGGTGAACGACAGATAGGAATCTCGCTAGAGAGGCGAGTCTACTTCGAGTGAAACTAAAACAAGCCAATACACATTGGCGTGCAATCATTTGCATCAGCTGTGCAGCCTCACAGTGCGGGTATTTAACGAGCAGCTGGTGCGATTGCACTTCAGTTTTTTGCTGAGGAGCCAAGCCTGAAAAGCTGTTCGCCCTGGCGGGTAGCAGCAGATGTGGCGACGGGACGTACATCTCCGTTCCCTCCCTCAGGGAACGAGGGTTACCATATGTAACCGAGACGTTCCCTTATCGGTCGGTCCTTTATCCGTCACTGTTGTTCCATGATAACCCATACAGTGAAATTATTGGATAACATTGGAAAAGCGTGCCCGATCTGAGGGAGGGGAATGCTGCGGGAGCCACATTCTTAAAGAGAGTTATGTGGGAACAGACATATGGACTAACCCAAGGGTTGTACTGCATATGAATAGTGGGTGACTTAGCCCAAGGGAAAGACACAGGCTTCCGTTTAGGAGCGGCCGTGGAGAATATACACATATGGGATCCCCGTAGGGTCACACATATGGGACCAAGCCTAGACCCGGTTCTCAAGGATTCAGCGGATAAAGGCCTGGCACCAGACGCTCCACCATGTCCGGGCCCGAGGGTGTTGGAGGACTCAACAGGTTTGACTCTGGAGCAATAAGGATGCACGGTAGGGTGCAGCAAGCCGACAGAGCCGGTACTCACAGTGCTTCTACCCGTTTAGGGTGAGAACACGGGAGGACACGGGCTCTACACGTAGGCTACAGTATCTAGCGAACGTGTTAGGTGTCGCCCAGCCCGCAGCTCTACAGATATCTGTTAGCGAGAAGCCACGTGCCAGCGCCCATGAGTATGCAACGCCTCTCGTGGAGTGTGCATGCAACCTGAGCGGGCAGGGCACGCATTGAGCTTGGTAAGCCAAGGCGATGGCATCCACTATCCAGTAGGGGTGGGGGAAAAAATCGATTCTTCGATGCATCGCGATGTGGACGTGGACGATTCTGAATCGATTCACAAATGTCAAAAAATCGATTTTCTAAAAAAAGATATATATTTTTTCTAATAACGTAATATTGACGGAACGCGAAAGGCGGAACTATAAGCGGACGTGCAGTGCGCGGACAGTCTGTGGCGCGCACATAACAGAGTCGCGCACATACATAACAGACTCATGATGGCTGAGCGCCAAATTCGAACGGCACCCTCTTCATTAAAAGCTAACGTATGTAAAATTGGCAATTTCATTGTTACCTATTTAGTATTTTTGTATGAGAGCTGCTTTCTGTATTGTTTAGTTTTCACATCAGTACACTGTGTAAACCGATCTGTTATACGTACGTTATACTGCAATATGTGCAATTTCAGTCACAAAAAGTTACATTTTGACTGTGCTCTCTGCAGATGTTTTTGATTGTAGTATACAGCAAACATTTCAAATCATAACTCTTTATTATTTAGTTGTGTATAAGAGTGGCTTTGTATGTTACTAATTGAAGCTACAGTAAGTTGTTCAAAAATGTTCATTTTGTCTTCTTAATGATTAAATTGGACAATTTTCTTCTAGAAAGACAAGGTGTTCAGGTGGAGAAAAAACTTTTTCTTTACCTTGACATGTTTCGACTGCAACCTGCAGTCTTCCTCCGCCTGAACACCTTGTCTTTCTAGAAGAAAATTGTCCAATTTCTACAGTATGTTGGTTCTGATCTACTTCCTAAAGGAAATAAGACTTTCATTTATTTGTTATTGTTTAGTTCAACTTGATGAGTCAATCATCACAATACAACACAATGTGATGTATTCATTTCTGTGTTCTACAGAACATAAGCTACATACAAATAATTCTGAAGTTATAACTACACAACACAGAAAGTGCTTTGAGTTGTTGTTACTCAATAAAAGAGTTAAGTAATTCAGCAGCTGACTTTTTTAATGCTGCAATCACTTTGTAGTGTATTTTCGTTTACTGTTGTGAAATGGAAAATCAATAATCGCTAATCGAGAATCGTTAATAATCGAAAATCGACTGTAATCGAATCAGGACTTCAATAATCGTAATCGAATCGAATCGGGAAATCATAGAAATTAATCGTAATCAAATCGAATCGGGAAATCAGAGAAATTAACCACCCCTACTATCCAGTGGGCCATCCTCTGCTTGGAGACAGCCTTTCCCTTCTGCTGGCCTCCGTAACAGACAAAGCGCTGGTCTGAGGTCCTGACGCTTTGAGTTCTGTCCACGTACATACGCAGAGCGCGAACAGGACAGAGCAAAGCCAGGGCTGGGTCTGCCTCCTCCAGGGGCAGCGCTTGCAGGTTCACTACCTGATCTCTAAAGGGAGTAGTAGGAACCTTGGGCACATAGCCAGGCCGGGGTTTCAGTACAACATGGTTGTCACCCGGCCCGAACTCTAGGCACGATTCGTCGAACGAAAGTGCTTGCAGGTCCCCTACCCTCTTGATCGATGCCAGTGCAATCAGCAGCAAAGTCTTCAAGGAGAGAAGCTTTAGTCTGCTGACTGCAAAGGCTCAAAGGGAGCATCCTGAAGTGCTCGAAGCACCAGGGAAAGGTTCCAAGAGGGTATAGAGGGGGGACGAGGAGGATTTAATCGTCTCGCCCCCCTAAGGAACCTGACGACCAGGTCGGGCTTTCCAACTGTTTTGCCATCTATGTGGTTGGCAGCATGTACTTTGAGGATGGAGGGAGACAGCCTTCGCTCCAACCCTTGCTGCAAGAAGGAAAGCACTGACCCTATCAAACATCTTCGGGGGTCCTCTCTGCGAGAGGAACACCACTCGACGAACAGGTTCCACTTCAGGGCGTACGCACGTCTCGTAGACGGCGCTCGCGCAGAAGTGATGGTGTTAAGTACCTCTGGGGGTAAGTCACCTAGAACCTCCGCGTCCCGTCCAGGAACCAGACATGGAGTTTCCAGAGGTCCGGACGCGGGTGCCATAGGGTGCCCCGTCTCTGAGTCAGAAGATCCTTCCTCAGAGGAATGGGCTAAGGAGGGACTGTCACGAGGAGCATGAGTTCTGGGAACCAAGTCCGCGTGGGCCAATAGGGAGCCACCAGAAGGACCTACTCCTCGTCCTCCCTGACTTTGCACAGTGTCTGTGCAAGTAGGCTCACTGGGGGAAACGCATATTTGCGAAGGCCAGCTGTGTGCCAGTGCATCCGTGCCGAGTGTTCCCTCGGTCAGGGAGTAAAACAGCTGGCAGTGGGAGGTCTCTGAGGAGGCAAACAGGTCTACCTGAGTCTCCCCGAACTCTCTCCAAATCAGCTGAACCACCTGGGGGTAGAGTCGCCATTCTCCCAGAAGCACAACTCGTGATAGCTCGTCAGCCACACGGTTGAGCACACCTGGGACATACATGGCTTGAAGCGACCTCAGATGCTTCTGACTCCAGAGGAGGAGATGGCGGGCGAGTTGCGATATGCGACGGGAGCGTAGACCACCTTGTCGGTTGATGTACGCAGCGGTCGCTGTGTTGTCCGTACGGACCAGCACGTCTCTGCCCTGAAGCGGCCTTTTTAAGCGGCTCAGAGCGAGACGTACTGCAAGCAACTCGAGGCAGTTGATGTGCCAATGCAGTTGGGGGTCCGTCCACACCCCTGACACTGCATGCCCGTTGTACGTGGCACCCCAGCCGGTGGCAGAGGCATCTGTGAAGACCACAGTATGCCTGGACACCTGTTCCAAGGGGACTCCTGCCCGGGGGAACAAGGGGTCTGACCACGGACTGAAGGTCTGGTGGCACTCCGGTGTGATTACCACCCGGTGAGTGCTGTGCGCACACGGCCATCTCGGGACTCGGCCGAGAAGCCAGTGCTGAAGCGGTCTCATATGGAGCAGTCCAAGCGGGGTTACCGCAGCGATCGACCTGAAGGACGCGTACTTTCATGTCTCGATTCTTCCTCGACACAGGCCGTTTCTGTGCTTTGCGTTCGAGGGTCGAGAATATCAGTACAAGGTCCTGCCCTTCAGGCTGGCCCTGTCTCCCAGTGTCTTCACGAAAGTCACGGAGGGGGCCCTTGTTCCCATGAGAGAACAGGACGTTCGCATTCTCAACTACCTTGACGACTGGCTTACTAGCACACTCTCGAGATCAGTTATGCGAACACAGAAACATCGTGCTCAGGCACCTCAGCCAGCTGGGCCTTCAGGTCAACTGGGAAAAGAGCAAACTCGCCCCCGTGCAGAGGATCTCTTTTCTCGGTATGGAGTTGGATTCGGTCGCACAGACAGTGCGCATCACAGAGCAACGCGCTCAGTCGGTGCTGAACTGCTTGAACACATTCAAACGCAGGACGGCGGTCCCACTGAAATTCTTTCGGAGGCTCCTGGGGCATATGGCAGCGGCAGCAGCGGTAACTCCGCTCGGGCTGCTTCATATGAGACCGCTTCAGCACTGGCTTCTCGGCCGAGTCCCGAGATGGGCGTGGCATCACGGCACTCACCGGATGGCAATCACACAGGAGTGCCGCCAGACCTGCAGTCCGTGGTCAGACCCCTCGTTCCTCCAGGCAGGAGTCCCTTTGGAACAGGTGTCCAGGCATGCTGTGGTCTTCACAGATGCCTCTGCCACCGGCTTGGGTGCCACGTACAACGGGCATGCAGTGTCAGGGGTGTGGACGGGCCCCCAACTGCATTGGCACAGCAACTGTCTCGAGTTGCTTGCAGTACGTCTCGCTCTGAGCCGCTTAAAAAGGCCGCTTCAGGGTAGAGACGTGCTGGTCCGTGCGGACAACACTGCAACCGTTGTGTACATCAATCGGCAAGGTGGTCTACGCTCCCGTTGCATGTCGCAACTCGCCTGCCATCTCCTCCTCTGGAGTCAGAAGCATCTGAGTTCGCTTTGAGCCATGTATGTCCCCGGTGTGCTTGACCGTGTGGCCGACAAGCTATCACGAGCTGTGCTTCCGGGAGAATGGCAACTCCACCCCCAGGTGGTTCAGCTGATTTGGAGAGAGTTCGGGGAGGCTCAGGTAGACCTGTTTGCCTCCTCAGAGACCTCCCACTGCCAGCTGTTTTACTACCAGACCTAGGGAACACTCGACATAAACGCACTGGCACACAGCTGGCCCCGGGGCCTTCGCAAATATGCGTTTCCCCCAGTGAGCCTACTTGCACAGACACTGTGCAAAGTCAGGGAGGACGACGAGCAGGTCCTTCTGGTGGCTCACTATTGGCCCACCCGGACTTGGATCCCAGAACTCATGCTCCTCGTGACAGTCCCTCCTTGGCCCATTCCTCTGAGGAAGGATCTTCTGACTCAGAGAAGGGGCACCCTATGGCACCCGCGTCCGGACCTCTGGAAACTCCATGTCTGGTCCCTGGACGGGACGCGGAGGTTCTAGGTGATTTGCCCCCAGAGGTACTTAACACCAACACTTCTGCGCGAGCGCCGTCTACGAGACGTGCGTACGCCCTGAAGTGGAACCTGTTCGTCGAGTGGTGTTCCTCTCGCAGAGAGGACCCCCGAAGATGTTCGATAGGGTCAGTGCTTTCCTTCTTGCAGCAAGGGTTGGAGCGAAGGCTGTCTCCCTCCACCCTCAAAGTACATGCTGCCAACCACATAGATGGCAAAACAGTTGGAAAGCACGACCTGGTCGTCAGGTTCCTTAGGGGAGCGAAACGATTAAATCCTCCTCTTCCCCCCTCTATACCCTCTTGGGACCTTTCCCTGGTGCTTCGAGCACTTCAGGATGCTCCCTTTGAGCCTTTGCAGTCAGCAGACTTAAAGCTTCTCTCCTTGAAGACTTTGCTGCTGATTACACTGGCCTCAATCTAGAGGGTAGGGGAATTGCAAGCATTTTCGGTCGACGAATCATGTCTAGAGTTCGGGCCGGGCGACAACCATGTTGTACTGAGACCCCGGCCTGGCTATGTGCTCAAGATTCCTACCACTCCCTTTAGAGATCAGGTAGTGAACTTGCAAGCGCTGCCTCTGGAGGAGGCAGACCCAGCCCTGGCTTTGCTCTGTCCCATTCGCACTCTGCATATGTACGTGGACAGAACTCAAAGCGTCAGGACCTCAGACCAGCTCTTTGTCTGTTACGGAGGCCAGCAGAAGGGAAAGGCTGTCTCCGAACAGAGGAAGGCCCACTGGATAGTGGATGCCATCACCATGGCTTACCAAGCTCAAGGCGTGCCCTGCCTGCTCAGGTTGCATGCACACTCCACGAGTGGTGTTGCATCCTCATGGGCGCTGGCACGTGGCTTCTCGCTAACAGATATCTGTAGAGCTGCGGGCTGGGCAACACCTAACACGTTCGCTAGATACTATAGCCTATGTGTAGAGCCCGTGTCCTCCCGTGTCCTCCCCTAAACGGGTAGAAGCACTGTGAGTACCGGCTCTGTCAGCTTGCTGCACCCTACTGTGCATCCTTATTGCTCCAGAGTCAAACCTGTTGAGTCCTCCAACACCCTCGGCCCAGACATGGTGGAGCATCCGGTGCCAGGCCTTTATCCGCTGAATCCTTGAGAACCGGGTTTAGGCTTGGTCCTATATGTGTGACCCTACGGGGATCCCATATGTGTATATTCTCCACGGCTGCTCCTAAACGGAAGCCTGTGTCTTTCCCTTGGGCAGTCACCCACTATTCATATGCAGTACAACCCTCGGGTTAGTCCATATGTCTGATCCCACATAACTGTCCTTAAGAATGTGGCTCCTGCAGCGTTCCCCTCCCTCAGATCGGGCACGCTTTCCCAGTGTTATCCAATAATCTCACTGTATGGGTTATCACAGAACAACAGTGACGGATACTCTCGGTGTAAGCCATCTCCTATCGTCCTTCCAGGCAAGAAGGTGTGGAGGCTTACACAGGGCGCTGGATGGGGTGCAGCAGCTGTGGCGCTTTGGTAGGGATTCCTATCTGTTGTTCCCTTACCGACCGATAAGGGAACGTCTCGGTTACATATGGTAACCCTCGTTCCCTGAGGGAGGGAACGGAGACGTACGCCCCGTCACCACATCTGCTGCTACCCGCCGGGGCGACCAGCTTTTCAGGCTTTTCAGCAAAAAACTGAAGTGCAATCGCACCAGCTGCTCGTTAAATACCCGTGCAGTGAGGCTGCACAGCTGATGCAAATGATTGCACGCCAATGTGTATTGGCTTGTTTTAGTTTCACTCAAAGTAGATTGGCCTCTCTAGCGAGATTCCGATCTGTCGTACACCACGACGTATGTCGAGTGACCGACCGATAAGAGAACTCGATATTACAACAGAAACTTTTAACTCTCTCTTTTCCAGCACTTTAGACACAGTTGCTCCGTTGCGCTTAAAGAAGATTAAAGAAAATAGTCCAACGCCGTGGTACAACGAGCACACTCAGGCCCTTAACAGAGCAGCCAGAAAAATGGAGAGCAACTGGAAGCAAACAAAACTAGAGGTATTTCACATTTCATGGAAAGAGAGCTCGATTGCATACAGAGAGGCCTTAAAAGCTGCTAGATCTGCTTATTTTTCAACCCTATTAGAAGAAAATAAACAAAACCCTAGGTATTTATTTGAAACAATAGCTAAACTAACGAAAAATAAAGCTTCAAGCCCAGAAGTTTCCAAGCAGCACAGTAGTAATGATTTTATGAACTTCTTCACTTATAAGATTGATAATATCAGGGAGAAAATTATAACTATGCAACCGTCTACTACAGTATCGCATCAGGCAGTGCATTGTAGTCTCCCTGAGGAAAAATTCGATTCATTCATTGCTATAGCAGAGGAAGAATTTGCTAAACTCGTTAAATCATGTATGTTAGACCCTATACCGACTAAGCTACTGAAAGATATGCTTCCAGAGGTCATAGATCCTCTTCTTAATATCATTAATTCATCTTTGTCATTAGGATACGTACCAAAAACTTTTAAGCTGGCTATGATTAAACCGCTTGGTAAAAAAAACGCAACTTGATCGTACAGAATTAGTCAAATACAGGCCGATCTCAAATCTACCTTATCTCCTCACAACTATGTTCCTTTTTAGAAAGAAATGGTATCTGTGAGGATTTTCAGTCAGGATTTAGACCATACCATAGTACTGAGACTGCTCTCATTAGAGTTACAAATGATTTGCTCTTATCATCCGATCGTGGTTGTATCTTGCTATTAGTGTTACTCGATCTTAGTGCTGCATTTCATACTATTGGCAACAACATTTTTTTAAATAGACTCGAAATGATGTTGGCATTAGTGGAATTGCATTAGCATGGTTCAAATCATACTTATCTGACCGTTATCAGTTTGTAGCAGTAAATTAAGAGATGTCTTATTGATCACAAGTGCAGTATGGTGTACCACAAGGCTCAGTACTAGGACCGTTGCTGTTCACTCTGTACATGCTACCCTTGGGAGATATCATTAGGAAGCATGGAATTAGTTTTCACTGTTATGCTGATGATACTCAGCTCTATATTTCTTCACACCCTGATGAAAAACCAATTCACAAAATTAATGGAATGCATAGCTGATATAAAAAACTGGATGACTAGTAATTTCCTACTACTAAATTCTAAAAAACAGAGATTATAATAATAATAATAATTCGTTACATTTATATAGCGCTTTCTAGGTACTCAAAGCGCTTTACATGGAAGGGGGAATCCCATATTGTGCCAGAACGCCCACCACACACCAGCATACTGGTGGAGAGGAGGCAGTGATGAAGCCAATCAGTATATGGGGATGATTAGGAGGCCATGATAGACAGAGGCCAAGGGGCAAATTTGGCCAGGATGCCGGGGTTAAACCCCTACTCTTTTTCGAAGGACATCCTGGGATTTTTAATGACCACAGAGAGTCAGGACCTCGGTTTAACGTCTCATCCGAAGGACGGTGCTCTTTGACAGTATAGTGTCCCCATCACTACACTGGGGTGTTAGGACCCACACAGACCACAGGGTGAGCACCCCCTGCTGGCCTCATTAACACCTCTTCCAGCAGCAACCTGGTTTTCACAGGAGTCTCCCATCCAAGATTCTAATTATTGGACAAAAAACTTCCTCACGTTATTACGTCTAACTAATAGCATACTGTCTAACACTTGATGGCTGCTCTGCAGCCCCTTTTGTCTTGCTCTCTCAGATATTTTACCTGTTTCACCACCAAAAATTACTAATTATCTCCTAGGGAATGTCTGACACCGGTGCATACATACAGTAATAGACGTGCCAGGCGCGAAAGCTTGTCAGGCGTAGCAACAGTAACTAAGGAGGGCGGGGCTTAGCGAAGGGTCAATTGGATGGGGAGAAAGCGATGCCATAATCAGAAATATTATATATATCTTAAGCAAAGTAGGCCTAAGTATACCTAAGTAACAAATGTGTACAAAGTTGCACAAGTTAGGCTACAAAGATACAGAATGCAATACGTCACATCATGCGCAGCGTCTCCTCCACTCGCACGCATCACTCCGGGCCTGCTGTGCTGTGTTGTGTAGCTTAAGTGCAACATGGAGCTTGAAGATGTAAAGAAAAAAATAAAACCGGTTCATGAGGAAACAATAAGTTCACTGAAAAACACACAGCAACAACGTGGTAACATACAGCATGAGACTGAACACACCAGTGCAGATCAGGTGAGGAGCCAGTATGAACACAAGCATACTTTAAACATATTTCTAACAAGTGCACTAGAAGTACATTGGTAATAAATATATGCTTAGTTACATTTTTTACAAATATGTTAAACACAAGCATACTTTTAGTGAAGTTTTAGTGTATTTAAAGAAAACATACTTATGTTGCTCTTACTTAAAGTACATTTTATGAGTACTTTGTGTAAGCACATAGCAAAATGATTAAGCTTTTAGTGTGTTTAAAATATATGTACTTTATGAACACTTAGGCCTACTGCAATATATTTTAAATATTTATGTATTTATCATTTTAATATTTTAATATTTTGAACAACTTATAATGTATTAGAAACATTTGTCAACTATTATTAAGCATTGCAATAAGCATACCTAAAATTAATGTTTTAGTCACTTTTACTTGTTTGCAGGCTACTTGTAAAAGGCTACTTAAAAGGCTGTTGTCCATTACATGATACGTTTGTACTACTGAAATTCCAACAAGGATATCAACATCATATTATCTGAAATGTATCATAGATACATTTTCCAAAGATGTTTAAAAAAGTTTGTACTTGTTTAAATTCAAACAACAGCATAACACACGTGACTAGTCCTGACTGGTTCCAGAGCCGTTGAATGGTTGTGATTGGTTCTTATGATAACTAGTGCAAAATGCCCGTGCAAAATCAGTTCCCTTTCGTTGTCACTCCGAGTTACGTCGGATGACGACGAATGGGGTTTCGCTTAGAAATCCTATCATCTTCGAGTATTCAAACACGAGCCAATGGCAAAGAAAATGCCATGGGTCTGCGGAATTTGCATAGCGTAACTCCGCCCCACCCTGGGGGTATATAAGGAAGTCGCTGGCAAGATGCAGATATGTTTTCGCTTCGGAGCCAAGTTGATTTACTTCACTCCACGGCCAAATCCTGAGTTCATCTCCTTATCTCTTCGAGACGAGCCTCTCTCCAGGTGTTGGTGTGACAGCGAGTTCCAGCGAGTGCACATTCCCTGCTGATCTGTGCAGTGATTTGCCAGAGTTTGTGTGTTCTCTCCCTGGTCGCTTCAACACTCTGCGGAGAAATCTCCTTTCACAAAAGAGCATTGCACGCGGCACGTCTTTTTAAAGATGCCTCGCCCGTGCACTTCTGGTTGCGGTCTATTTGTGTCTGACTCTGATGGGCACAATCGCTGTCTTGTGTGTCTGGGTGTTGAGCACGCTAAGGCAGCGTTTGTGGATGAGTCATGTTCCCATTGCGGGAACATGCCCATCGCACGGTTGAGATCGAGACTCAATGATCTTAATGTGAGAGTCCCCTCATCCGCACCCCGATCTACTGGTCCCGAGAGGGCTGGTACTTCGGCTGGCGGCCAGGGTGATCTGAGGGTTACAGTGTGGAACAAAGCGCCGACTATTCCACGCTCCACACTGCCCTCTGTTCCCGTGCAACCCGCGAGTGTCCGCGTGGAAACCGCTGTACAGTCCTCTGACTTGCCGCGAGTTTCATTCGGCGCTCCAGAGGAAGACTCGATGTCGATCGCTGCATCACAAGGTGGGCAGGAGTCCTCGGGAAGTGAGGATTCGGCTGTGCTGCCACCCTCGGGTGTCCCAGCATTGTCCGAGTCTGATCCCGAGATGACGGCCATGCTTTCCCGGGCAGCCGCGGCGATCGGTCTTGAGTGGTCCCCGCCACCTGGGCCGGTTCGTTCGCGGCTGGACGATTGGTTTTTGGGTGCGGCTGCTGATCCGCGTCGGCGGCCAACCCCAATGCCTTTTTTCCCGGATGTGCATGAGGAGGTCACGAGGTCCTGGAAGGCACCATTGTCTTCCCGTGATCGCTCGGCGACCGCCTCCGCCTTGCCTCCCCTTGATCAGGCGGCTGCCAAAGGGTACACTGGGGTTCCCCAGGTTGAACGCTCTGTTGCGATGCAGTTGTGTCCTCAGAGTGCTTCTTCCCGCGGCGACCCAAAGCACCCCTCCAAGGCCTGTAGGTTCTCCTCCACCCTTGTGGCGAAGGCCTACAGAGCTGCGGGGCTGGCAGCCTCCTCACTGCATGCCATGGCGACACTCCAGGTCTACCAGGCCCAGATGTTGCGTGACATGCACGAGGGGAGGTCTGACCCAGCACTCTTTGATGAGTTGCGTGCCGCCACCGACCTTGCTCTCCGAGCGACGAAGGTGACCGCACGCTCGCTGGGTCAGGTGATGGCCACTTCGGTGGTCCAGGAGAGACACTTATGGCTAAACCTGGCTGATATGCGGGAGGCCGAGCGGACCCGGTTCCTCGACACCCCCATATCCCAGGCTGGCCTGTTCGGCGGCGCAGTCGAGGACTTTGCCCAGCAGTTCTCGACTGCCCAGAAGCAGACTGAGGCTTTAAAACACGTCCTGCCCCGGCGGCCCGCTGCTCCGGCAGCGCAGTCGTCGGCACAGGTGCCTCAGCCCGCTCGCCGCCGAGGGCGCCCTCCTGCGGTTCCCCCCCCTCCCGTTCGGCCCCAGCAGTCCGCTGCTTCCGGGTCGCGTCGGCGAGGAAACCGTAGGAAGGCGCCACAGCCCTCTCCCGCCCCGTGCCCCGCTAAACGCCAGGCTAAACGGCGCTCCTGAGACGGGCTGCTCAGAGATGGCTTTGAGTTCTTTTCAGGAGCCGGTTGCAGGGCCGCTCCTTCCCCCGGTGGAGGGCCGGGGGAGAATCCTTGGTTTTCCCATTCCCGCTGCTCGTCCCCCGACGGGCAGCACCCTAAAATGGTTAAAGAAAGAACTCACTACCCCATCTCTGAGCACACGGAGTGTGCGGATGAGAGCACGCGCCGCCCACGGGCCACGCTCCTCTCATCCCCCTCTGTCGCCAGACCCCTGCCAGAGCACGCCCCCGTGGGACGCTGGTCCTCCCCTGGCCTCCTCTGGCAGGACGCGGATAATGACCGTGCCCCCGCACCGGGCCGCTATGCCACCCATGTCTGGGCCGGTCATTCCGCTTCGCTGCACCCCCGACGGAACGTCTGTGGTTCGTATGACCCCGCTGGTGCACTTTCTGGAAGCCTGGCTAGAGCTTCCCAGACTGTCTCGCTGGGTCGCGAGAACCATCAGGCTCGGCTACGCGATTCAGTTCGCGCGATCTCCTCCCCGCTACAGCGGAGTCCGCTTCACTATGGTCGGTGGCAATGCCCCTGTCATGAGAGCGGAGGTCGCCACCCTACTGGCGAAGGGTGCGATCGAGATTGTCCCTCCAGCCGAAATGAGGTCCGGCTTCTACAGCCCTTACTTCATTGTTCCGAAGAAATCGGGTGGGTTACGACCGATCCTGGACCTGCGCGTCCTGAACCGCTCCCTTCACAGGCTGCCGTTCAAGATGCTCACGGCCAAACGCATTTTCGAGTGTGTGCGGCCACAGGATTGGTTTGCAGCGATCGACCTGAAGGACGCCTACTTCCATGTCTCCATTTTACCTCGACACAGACCGTTTCTACGGTTTGCTTTCGAGGGGCGGGCATACCAGTACGCGGTTCTCCCTTTCGGGCTAGCCCTGTCTCCTCGCGTCTTTACGAAGGTCGTCGAGGCAGCCCTTGTTCCCCTTCGGGAACACGGGGTTCGCATCCTGAACTATCTCGACGACTGGCTGATCCTAGCTCACTCTCGAGACCAGGTTTGCGAACACAGGGATCTTGTGCTCCGGCACCTAGCTCGTCTGGGCCTTCGGGTCAACTGGGAGAAGAGCAAACTCTGCCCAGTGCAGAGGATCTCTTTTCTCGGTATGGAAATCGACTCGGTCGCCATGTGCGCGCAGCTTACGAGCGAGCGCGCACAGTCACTGCTGACTTGTCTTCGCCAGTTCGAGGGCAAGAGTGCGGTCCCACTGAAACTTTTTCAGAGGCTCCTGGGGCATATGGCATCCGCAGCCGCAGTAACGCCGCTCGGATTGCTTCATATGAGACCGCTTCAGCTTTGGCTTCGCGATCGAGTCCCGAGGTGGGCATGGCAACACGGCAAGCTCCGGGTCCCAGTGACTCCGGCCTGCCGTCAGACCTTCACCCCGTGGACGAACCTCAGCTTTCTACGGGCCGGAGTGCCCCTGGAACGAGTTTCCCGGCATGTTGTTGTCACAACAGATGCCTCCACCACGGGCTGGGGTGCCATGTGCAATGGTCATGCTGCCGCGGGCTCCTGGACAGGACCCCAGCGCCTTTGGCATGTCAATTGCCTCGAGTTGCTGGCTGTACGTCTCGCCCTGCACCGCTTCCATGCGTTGCTCAGGGGTCAGCACGTACTAGTCCGATCAGACAATACCGCAACAGTAGCGTACATCAACCATCAGGGTGGTCTACGCTCCCGCCGTATGTCGCAACTCGCCCGCCACCTCCTTATATGGAGTCAGAAGCATCTGAGGTCGCTTCGAGCCATTTATATCCCGGGACACCTGAACCAGGCGGCCGACGAGCTGTCTCGAGTTCAGCCTCTCGCTGGAGAATGGCGACTCCATCCCCGGACGGTTCAGCTGATTTGGGATCAGTTCGGCGACGCACAGGTAGACCTGTTTGCCTCCCACGACTCGTCCCACTGCGACCTGTTTTATTCCCTGACCGAGGGCACGCTCGGCACGGATGCACTGGCGCACAGCTGGCCGAGGGGCCTACGCAAGTATGCGTTTCCCCCAGTGAGCCTTCTTGCGCGGACCCTGCGCAAGATCAGGGAGGACAAGGAGCAGGTTATATTGGTTGCCCCATACTGGCCCAGCCACACCTGGTTCTCAGAACTCGTACTCCTTGCGACAGCACCTCCCTGGCCAATTCCTCTGAGGAAGGACCTCCTTTCTCAGGGACGGGGCACCCTTTGGCACCCTCGTCCCGGTCTTTGGAACCTCCACGTGTGGCTTCTGGACGGGACGAGGTAGGTTTGAGTACCCTACCACCAGCGGTGGTGGCTACCATCACTTCCGCTAGAGCATCGTCCACGAGACATGCCTACGCGTTGAAGTGGAACCTCTTCGTCAACTGGTGTTCTTCCAAACAGCAAGAACCCACGAAATGCCCGATCAGTGTCGTGCTTTCCTTCCTGCAAGAAGGGTTGGAGCGAAGGCTGTCTCCCTCCACCCTGAAAGTGTATGTTGCCGCCATTGCCGCACATCACGATGCAGTTGAAGGTAAGTCTCTGGGGAAGCACGACCTGATCATCAGGTTCCTGAGGGGAGCGAGGAGACTAAATCCTTCTCGTCCTCCCCTCGTACCCTCTTGGGATCTCTCAGTGGTTCTAACTGCCCTGCAGAGTGCTCCATTTGAGCCTTTGCAATCCGTGGAGCTTAAGTTCCTGTCTATGAAGACAGCGCTCCTGGTTGCATTGGCCTCCATCAAGAGGGTAGGGGACCTGCAGGCATTTTCGGTTGACGAAGCGTGCCTGGAATTCGGGCCGGCTAACTCTCACGTGATCCTGAGACCCCGGCTTGGATATGTGCCCAAGGTTCCTACCACACCCTTTCGAGACCAGGTAGTGAACCTGCAAGCGCTGCCCTTGGAGGAGGCAGACCCAGCCTTGGCACTGCTCTGTCCAGTACGCGCCCTTCGTGCTTACGTAGACAGAACGCAGTGTTTCAGGACCTCAGACCAGCTCTTTGTCTGTCATGGTGGGAAGCTGAAGGGAAAGGCTCTCTCAAAGCAAAGGTTGTCTCACTGGATAGTGGACGCCATTGCTTTGGCTTACCAGCAGCAAGGTCGACCGTGCCCCCTTGGTGTGACGGCCCACTCCACTCGGAGTGTGGCCTCCTCTTGGGCTCTAGCGCATGGCGCCTCGCTAACAGACATCTGCAGAGCTGCAGGCTGGGCGACACCTAACACGTTTGCGAGATTTTACAATCTCCGAGTAGAGCCAGTTTCTTCTCATGTACTCGCTTCAACTAGCCGGTACTAGATTCTGCTCAGGTGTCTTCGCTTGCTCGCCATTCCTCTCCACGGACGGGATACGTGCGATATTCTCCTCAGGTGAGCCTCATAAGCCCTGAGTCTCCTCCAGCACTGACGACGTCAGCGCCAGAGTTATGCCACGGGCAGCTTTCGCGCTTGGCTAGGTGCCTCCATGTGCATGGTTCCCTTCGGTGACCCCCACATGTGTATTTCCACTGTAAGCCTCCTTGAGCATGTGTCTTTCCCTTGGCAAGCCACCTTGCCACCCCTGGGGTTGAAATATTCCACCTGCGGCTGGACACCCCAGTGTTACTCCGTATGCAGCCCTTCGGGGTCATATGTGTATTCCAAGTCCCCCCCTTCGGGTTGGGCATGATTGCATATTTCCACTGGATATGCTTCCCAGTGTACCTTGGTATTCCTGTGTTAAGTAGGACTCCTTCGTCCGTGCTAGTTTCACGACAGGGAGATCAGACTTACGCAGGGCACTGGTAGACAGTCGAGAGGTGGCGTGATTATACGGGAACCCCATTCGTCGTCATCCGACGTAACTCGGAGTGACAACGAAAGGGAACGTCTCGGTTACGGATGTAACCCTCGTTCCCTGAGTAGGGAACGGAGACGTTACGTCTCCCTGCCACTTCCGCTGTACCGCTGGAACGCCTGAGTTCAGTCTCGGCTCCTCAGCGAAGACATATCTGCATCTTGCCAGCGACTTCCTTATATACCCCCAGGGTGGGGCGGAGTTACGCTATGCAAATTCCGCAGACCCATGGCATTTTCTTTGCCATTGGCTCGTGTTTGAATACTCGAAGATGATAGGATTTCTAAGCGAAACCCCATTCGTCGTCATCCGACGTAACGTCTCCGTTCCCTACTCAGGGAACGAGGGTTACATCCGTAACCGAGACGTTTTTGTGTGTGTTTTTAGTAATTGTTGGTTTGGTGCCTGTGAAAGAGACTGTGAACGCATTGAATAAGATATGTTTAGTTGGTGAATAGCATAGGCTACTATTACACAGTAGCGATAACATTAAGCGCACCAGAATGAAATATAATATTCAGAAGTAAACAGCATAGCTGACTTACAGATTCAGTTTACATCCACAAATGAATATAAGCGCGTCGATTCAGGGAGCAGTGCAAAGTGCCCGTGCAAAATCAGATATTGTGTGTTTTTTAGTAATTGTTGGTTTGGAGTATTTGAGTGCTCATTGTTACAATTACACAGCAAAAGTTCAGTGACATTTTTATTTGTGCATGGAAGAAAGCAAATACTGATACTGATATAATGACATACAATAAATGTGGAAAACTGAACTACACAATTGAGGGAGCAGGCTACACAGGGAACTCAGAGAAAACGCTACTTAAGCTCCACTGCTTTTTTTTTTTTTTTGCTTTTCTGGTCCTGGGCTGTGCTCACTCAGTGTGCAGTGTGGGAGGGGGAGTGGCCAACGGCTAAAGTGGCAAAAGCAAAAGCGTGCTTCTTTTACCGCTATATATTTACCGATATTTTTTGCATTTCTCATCCAAACAATGTCAAACTTGGCACTGCACTTACTCATGCCCGTAGCGAGACACCTGTCAAGTTTGAAATCCATCGGACTAACGGTTCGAGAGATATGCAAATAACAGACACACAGACAGACAGACGTTTCTGTAATTTATAGATAGATGAGCTCGCCTCGCACCTCACTCAGAGCTTATGTTTATCAGATATGCTGTGCGTGTGTATATGTTACTTGAAAGTGATGGATTTAGAAGTCTAAATTTAAACTGTTAAAAATATAAAGAGCGATCGTGTCTCTTTAGAGGACTAGGAGGAAACCAGTCCTTATGGATTCATATGGATTAGGTGATGTTTTTTGCGATTTAACTTTCCAAAACGTGAAAAAGATTTGGTGAATCGTTTATCAGAGGTATATAAATCTCTCAGGTTTCATTAAAATATGTCAGGTTTTTTTTCTCGAAGATGAACGAAAGTCTTAAATGGTTTGGAACTACTTAAGGGTGAGTGATCATGACAGAATTTAGATTTTTATTTGGGTGGGGGGGTTTGTTACTATTTAATAGAAAACGTATTGTTGTTTTTAATTTTACCCAGCTTCTTCAGGTTTGCATGGCGTGTGACATTTGGAACCTCATTATTTAGGCCTTTTCAGAATGTTTGTAAACAATAGGCACCAAGATACTTCCGGGTGGCAGAACGCGAGCGGCTTCTACTGACTAACTGAAGAGATCCAGCCGGCGACTGCAACAGTTTCCTACTTATGTTGTTTTTCAACGGCTCTGAGTGGACGTTGTGTCGTCAAAAGTAGAAAATCTTAACTATCCCCTAAATTATATGATTCATCCAGTGTTTACATTTCTGCTTTAACTCTGCTTCGTGTATTCTCAATCTAACGTTACATCTACAAAATCACATCAGAGCATTTATCTTCAGCCGGGGAAATTTGAGACTAATATTAGTAAACTTGTCTCTTTTGAAGATCAGATTCATTGCCAGTCACTGCCTGAAGTAAACAATATTAACCAGCTGAGACTCACGCGCTCTCACGCCACACATCCATTTCCTCACGCAACTTACCGAAATGTATATTCCTCATAATATCGACCAATCAGTGTTTTTCAACCGTGCAAAGGTCAATAAAACAGCTGGAGAACAATTATGTCACATAACATTTACCTCAGGAAAGCCATTTAATGACCACGATAGGCTATATAATGTTAGCACGTTATTTTGGCTGGAAAAAAGAGCCAGAGAGAGAGTATTTTGCTAATTATGTGTAGGCCTACTATATTACATATTTATTATATTTTTTACTTATATCATTAAACACAGTTGTTATTATGATAACAAAAACGCAATATATTTAATTTTTTTTTTTTTTTTTATTACATTTTTACTGTCGACGGTGGGTCTCTCTTCCATGCAATTTACTAGTATTGCCATAGGAACGCTTCAGCTTTTGCCACCCGGAAGAACGTCTATTACTGTTGTGACGTCATGGTGAATTGTCGTATTGTGATTCTAGGTAAGATTTGTATTAAATGAATGTTAGTTGTCTTGATCTTTGAAAAGTTTGAAGAAAAAAAAACATGTTATGTATATAAAGTTACTTTGTCTTGAGATGACCAGCCAATTATGGTAGTGTGTGTTGATTGGTGTTCATGTCTGTTCAAGTTTGACAACCTTATTGCCTTTTTGATTACTTTCTAATATATATTTCTAATTACAAATAAGTACAAAGATTACATTGTTAAAAGGGATGCTTATAAGAGAGTATACATTTGAAACTGCTGAGTCTGAAGGGTTTTGATTATATCACCCACCAAGTACATTGTACTCAGCGTACTGTCATTCTTAAAAAGAAAACAAATCATTCATCATAATTTGCCTGCCTTATATGTGTGTATATATATATATATATATATATTTGTGTATATAATCTCTCTTTTTTTTATATTTATATTTGTTGTTTTTCAGACCAGCTGCTATAGAAGAAAAACTGAAATCTGAGTGCAGAGACAAGCGAAGAAGAGAGTAGTAAGTATGGTTTAATCTCATATGACCTCTGTAATAGAGATTTTTTAATCAAAAGCGCACTGTTTTGTGTCTGTTCCTTTAAATGCAAATGAGTAGGGCTGAACAATTAATCGCACTTTCCATGTAATCGCACTTAAATCGAGATGGCTTATCGCGATTTTAAAATCGCAAAGGCTGCGATTATTTTTTTTATGTGCAGTTTGTCATTGATGTACGGCTCTGTAAACGCTGCTCCATCTGAAAGCACTGTGAGTCTGAGTCACTTATAACGTGCATTTGAAAAAACAACACGCGTCAAACATCTTTCCAAAACATGAGAAGCATTTATGAACCTCTTGTCCAACAACAGACAACATTTAATAACATGCTTTTTCTCCAAACTCACTTCATAACGACAGCTGAGCTCCTCCTTCTGTGAGATGATGTGCTTCTTACACAGAATAAGGCAGTCATGTGTTTATAAGTCATGTTTAATCAAAGCGTTTCAATCTTCTGTTTATTCAGATACAGCGATAGGGATTTCCTGGAATGATGCGCATTATTGTACTTTGTATTTATTAATTGTATTTATTACCAATCAGCCGCACTCCACTGACAAGCTGCGCATAAAATAATCGCAAATCGCGTGCGGTTTTGTTGTGATTAATCGTTCAGCCCTACAAATGAGCTGCGGCTCCCGGCACAGAGGGCGGAGCTTCAACAGCTTGCACTCACACAGATATGCACTGTAAATTTCAAAA
>CM040832.1:1476718-1609218 GCA_022828995.1 Vimba vimba | reverse complement strand
GTATGTACAGTTTTAGAATTGACACAACATCATTAAACACAACAATACGCCATCGCATTCACGACTCTCCTGTGATTAAAGGCGACACTTCCGGTTTTCTTCCCACCGGAGCCTCGCTTTCGATTTCAAAATAACGGCTGCGTGAAATCAGCGTATTGGTGGCGGCAAGTGACCGTCTTAATGAGTGAGTCATTGAGTCATTGATTCATTCAAAATGCCGAAACATTCGAAACACAGCGCTGAGTGTTTTCCTTTGGAACTATTTTCATTGGTGAAATAGAACACAAACAGTCATTGTGACACTGAAGACTGGAGTAATGAGAAATATTTTTTTAAAAATATCAAAATAGAAAACAGTTATTTTAAATTCTACATTTATTTCACAATATTTCAAAATAAAATAAATGCAGGCATCGTGAGCATACGAGACCTCTTCAAAAACATCTTATACACAAAAAATAAAAAAAAATAAAAAATAAAAATCTTAGCGAGCCCAAACTTTGGAACAGTAGTGTAGATTTGGAACCTGAATTATTCATTTGACTTTGTTCACTCTGGAATCACTGCAAAGCTTCAAGGACTTTCAGTCATGTCATTTATTTCTCTGCATCTATTTGTTCTGAAAGCCCTTTTCCCACAGTACATTCTTTCTGACTGATTTGTATCTGGAATTACTATGTTTATTGCCTGGCCATGGCAAACAAATGATATTTAAATTTACGTTCAATACGTTAATGTGTTCCCGAAACATTCTCATCAAATATCACTTAGTTAAACTGAGCCGTTCAGTAACTGGGTTGAACTGCAGTGGGTTGTAAATTAATGTCTGAAGCGGTCACAAAGATGCAGATTTAGCAATTCAGCACATGAAGTATTCAGAACAGCACTGATCGATTAAGCATGTGATTTCATTGGAGGCCTATACATGATATTAGTGCATCACTTACCTTAGGCTTCTTGCGGAGGTTGGGCGAGAGCTTGAGGCTGATGACATGGCCGCGATCATCACCCACGATGATGAAGGGATGGACAGGGTTGAATTCGATTTTCACAGGCCTTCTTTTCCTTGACAGCACTATTTGTTGGCAGAGAGCCTCATATTTGTTGACACTGAGGTCGAACACATGAACCTGTGAAAGAAATAGAAGAGGGGCAGGAAGTTGTAGTCTTTGTCATTTATGTAGTATCAGTTTATGTTTTGATGTTTTCAGTGTGAAGCAGACATTAGCACCTTTCTTGCTTTGGCTCTGAGTGTCAGCAAGCAAGATAATATATTTTTAGCAAGATAATATATTTCAAGATAAAACAATTTTACATCGCTTTTAAAAAACTGGTGCTTAAATTAGCATCAATTCATCCTTTGCAGGGAGTTTGATTGACATGCGATCTGAGTCTGACCAATCAAAATCCACCATTTTTCATTTTTCAAATCACCAAAGCAGTCAAGAGAGTTAGATTAACGTCGGTGGATTTAAACTTGACTTTAACTGAGGCAATCTGTCACGACACATTAAAGAGCCACAAAACGGTAGGCCTATTTATAGTTTAATTTTCTTTGATTGACCAAATTTGAAAGTTGAGACTTTGTTTCATATTAAATATTACCTGCTCGGTCCTGTCTTATAGAGCGTTGTCAGTGTCCTCTATTTTTCACTGCTTTAAAGTTTAAAAATAAAACTAATTCAAAATCAAAATATGAATAAAACTAAATAAAAAATGTAAAGAACACTCCAGGTCTCCACACCAGTCACAAAACTGAAAACTATGAAAGCCGTGTGACCGGCCAACCGATAAAAAATATACATTAAAGAAATGATTCCCTCTGATTTTCTGTTTCATTAATAAAGTTTGACTACTCGCAGCAGTCTCGCATGCGCGTGTGAATTGCACATATAAAATAAAGTTAACGAACAACCTCGATCCATCAGGAAACGCCACATAGGTCGCTGAATTTCACTGCGCTTCATGAAGAGTTTTTCTTTTGCGTGAAGAAGCCGTTCGCCGGAGATGTGTTAAAAGATAGCGGAGTGCATTCATGATTATTAGGCTACCGGTATAATAATCCTCCTGGCACCGGGTCTGAGTGAGTAATTCTTACCTTTGTTCTTTGATTAACATTAATGACACTTTAAGACCAGCCGCTGTCAGAGATGTGATCTGAAACGCGTCCCATTTTCTTACAAATCTCTACGTTCATCTAAGACTTTATTTAAATCATTTAAGACTTTATTTAAATCATTTAAGACATTTTGTCTGTTTAGTCTCTTTAGTCTTGTTGCGCTTGAATGGTTTAAAAGCATTCACATTAATAAGAGCGTGATGATCATACAACTGCGTAACTGCGGATACTTTAAACTTATTTTTTTTTTTTGCGGTGCTGCAGTGGGCAAGTGATGAAACCGGTGTTGCGACTTAACACCGTGTAACACCAGTAACACCTATATATATATATATATATTTAACTTTTAATACATATAAAGTATATTTGCTGTTGTGCATCTGTCACATTTAAAATGACCCTTGAGGATGACAGAAGGAAGTCCAAAGCAAGACAGATCAGGTAGGATTACATTTAAACGTACAGTATGGAATTTTTTCTCCACTAGGGGTCGCTAACCTATTTACAATAACAAAGGCGTAGTTTGATGACGCAACATTTGCTAAGAATTATGGATCTTGTCGTCAACGTCAAGCCATCCGATCTAATAATGTTTATGGATGAGTAAATACATCAATGTTTTTATCATGACTGTGATATGAAGCAGTTCGTGATTGCTAAGAGACAGCTATCAGCTCCACACGCGACGCGAGTCCCGCGGATATAAAAGGAATATGGACATTTCATTCTACCGAACTACACGCAGAATTACTACTCACAGGTCAGTTTATTAGACAAATTAAACTTGTGAGGTAACGCAGCGCTGTTTCACTTGGTCTAACATTACACTATCACACTAAACTGCATTTAAATGTGTTGAAATGTATGTGTTAGTTTGTCTGTATGAGACTAGCAGTGAGCTAGATCAACATTAGAATAACATACAGATACAGAACATACTCGTTTATATACTGTCTATGGGAGCTCTCGGCATCTCGAAAACACCGCGCTGATATTGATTCTCGTTTTAGTTCTCCTTTTTTATCCAAAGGGCTTGCCATGGTCCATAATGTTTGAACGAAACAACAACAGCGTGCAAATAGACATTGCGAACTACAGTGGTCCACGTCTGTCGTCTTGGTTACTATCAGACGGCTCTGGTTACCATGGCAGCACGAGCGGAAACCAGGGACAACGCAGATATGACGCAATTGACTGCGACAAAGCGGAAATAAATAAACGTGCCGTGTCTTCGAAAATTTCTCCTGGTTTGAAAGTTGTTGGAAACAGTCGGGATAATGTAAGTACACAACTAAAAAAAATATATAACATAGATATAGTGATTTTTGCTATTTTTAAAGCAAAAAAGTTACATATTGTGCCTTTAAAGTCAATGTCAGAGCAATAGAGCAGATGGTAGCACACATGATGCTTGTGACATAGCCTATATTGAGCTGTTGTCATTATGTAACAGTTCAAATTAGACCTCTGTTATGTCCTGAACCCTTTTCTCTTTGTTCTTTAAAAAAAATTAGGCTAAAAACGTTTTATTTATTTTTTATCTTTATTTACTTTCTTACTTGCTTATTTACTTACAACAGACGCTACTTTAGTTTCCATGGGTGATAGATATCTACTATTTTAAGAGCAGGAAATTATTACTTTTGATTGCACTAATGATCACTTTTGGTTTTATGTTTTTCTGTTTAACCTGACTGTGTGTGTGTTTGACTCGCACAAGCAGAATGTGAGTGTTTTGTGCGTGCTGATGCAGTCACGCGCCGCTGGAAAGACGTCCCACTGTCAGCCTGCTACTGTGTTTCATTAGCAATCATTACATGAAAAAAGTGCTTTAAGTGGAAGTTATTATTTAAAGGGGGGGTGAAATGCTATTTCATGCATACTGAGTTTTCTACACTGTTAAAGAGTTGGATTCCCATGCTAAACATGGACAAAGTTTCAAAAATTAAATTGTACGTTTGAAGGAGTATTTCTGTGCCAAAAATTGTCCTTCCGGTTTGTCACAAGTTTCGGAAAGTTTTTTTTCGAGTATGGGTCTGTGTGACGTCAGATGGGGCGGAATTTCCTTATATGGGTCCTAAGGGCACTTCTCCCGGAAAATCGCGGGCGCGCGCGCACCCGTAGACCAGAGCAAGAGAGCGAATGCAGTTCGCCATCAAAGCGCTCTGCTCGGCTTTTGGAAGTCAATGTCACCAAAGAAGTGGGTTTTTGGTTGCCAGGGCAAGACAACCCTGCACAGATTCCCAAAGAACCCAGTGTTAAGGGACCAGTGGATGGAGTTTGTTTTTTCAGAGCATCATCAACGGAGTTGTGTAAGACTGTTTGTTCCCTGCATTTCGACGATGATTGTTTTATAAACAAAGCCCAGATCGACGGATTTGCAGATCTTCTAATGTTTTTAGGATCGAGCAGTCACAATGATAAAGGTTCGCGGTCGTGGTTGGAACCGGGCGGTGAGTAAAACTGCTTCAAATGTCTCTGTGTTGTTAGCTCGGCGCGTTAGCACACAGCTTTAGCTTCGCCAAAACGGCCCGCCTCCAGCCGCTCGGGTTTTTCCGGAAAGACTTGTTACAGCCTATCTTTCTTTTATAAATATAATAAAACTAAATACTTTTTGGAGATATGAAGGATGCAATACTACTCTATAGGTACTCAAGATTAACAGGAGATTGAGTGAAAATGAGCATTTCACCCCCCCCTTTAAGCTTTAAGTTTGTTATTATTATTATTTAAAAAAAGATTTAAAAAAAAGGATTTTATCATATTGTGGATTTTACCATTGTGTTTGTATTAGAGGTTGGCTGTTTACCTTTCTATCACTGGTGATAGCAGCAAAGACAGTGGAGGAGTATGGAGCCCAGGCCACATCTGTCACGTCAGCTCTCAGGTCAAAGGTGAACAAAGGAGACCTGGAAGAGATATGTATTGTTACTGGAATAGTAGAATACTTCAGATGAGCTACTATTCAGTCAAAACAATGTGACCCTGGATCACAAAACCAGTCATAAGTCGCACGGGTATATTTGTGGCAATAGCCAACAATACATTGTATGGGTCAAAATTGTCGATTTTACTTTTACTAGTGCAAAATGCCCGTGCAAAATCAGTTTTTGTGTGTGTTTTTAGTAATTGTTGGTTTGGTATGTTTGAGTGCTCATTGTTACAATTACACAGCAAAAGTTCAGTGACATTTTTATTTGTGCATGGTAGAAAGCACACAGTGAACTCCGAGAAACCGCTATGCTTGAGGAAACAAATGATGCCCGTGAAAGAGACTGTGAACGCATTGAAAAGGATATGTTTAGTTGGTGAATAGCATTTACACAGTAGCGATAACTTTAAGCGCACCAGAATGAAATATAATATTCAGAAGTAAACAGCATAGCTGACTTATAGATTCAGTTTACATCCACAAATGAATAAGCTCATTGATTCAGGGAGCAGTGCAAAGTGCCCGTGCAAAATCAGTTTTTGTGAGCTGATCGCCGTCAAAAAAGTTCAGGAGATATTTCTTAGTGATGGCTGATTTCAACAGTTTCAATATGATAGCATTTTGAAAAAAAAGTGTCATGAATTTATTGCATTTTTGTGGAAAAATAATCTGTTTTTATAATAAATCTTTGAAAATCCAAATCTGGATTTGAATTTTTTATGATATTATAACCTAAAGATGCTATGTGAAAGTTTGAAACAGAAAATAGTGGTTTTCATCTTGCCACTTTCTTGGTAAAGAAAACACATTTTTACTCAAATTAATCAAAAGTAAACAGTGTAGCTGACAGAGTGTTTATGTCAGAATGTTTATTTTTAAACCACAACCTTCTTGGAGCTTCTTTGAACGACACAACCCTCTAATGTCAGAATGTTTATTTTTAAACCACAACCTTCTAAAAATGATATATTTAATGATATCTTTAGCATTTCTCATCCAAACAACGTCAAACTTGGCACTGCACTAACTCGTGCCCGTAGCTAATTTATAGATAAATCCCAAAAATCATTAGGATATTTAGTAAAGATCATGTTCCATGAAGATATTTTATAAATTTCCTATGGTAAATATATAAAACATTTATTTTTGTGAGTGAATGCAGCACAATCGCCAACATAAATTGACACCTTTAAAGGCGATTTTCTCAATGTTTTGATTTTTTTGCACCTTCAGATTCCAGAATTTCAATAGTTGTATCTCGGCCAAATATTGTCCTATTCTAACAAACCAAACATCAATGGAAAGCTTATTTATTCAGCTTTCATGTGATGTAGAAATCTCAATTTAAAAAAATTGACCCATGTGACTGGTTTTGTGATCCAGGGTCACATATATGACAATACAACAAGCTTCTATACAACTTGCCCCAGACTTTCATTGTAAATGCAGTCATGTAAACAATCTATGTTTGATTTCACAAACTGAGGGGCAAGTCAAAATTGTTGTCTGTGGTGTCACAGGATGCTGAAAAGTCTATTGTAAAATCTATACGGTCAACTTGTAATATATGAACACACTTCTAATTGCTTATCCTGCCATTGCAGATCCTACGAACACTTCAGAGAGTAAAGCTCTATCCACCTTCTTTTTTTTTTTAATGCAAGAGTGGCGTAGTCATTTGTAAATTGAATGTGTCTGGCTACTAACACGTACACAAAATGTGCAGTCAAGAGAAAGATTCATTCATTATTATTAACTCAAAGATGTCTCTTTGCGGAACATAGACAGTCTAATTGATTTGTCAAATTTACATTTAAGACATTTAAAATTAAGACAACTGACAGATAAGTTGGAAAAGGCTGCTGTAGATATAGTGCTACAGGGAATAAGTGCTCATACTTAATTCTCTCATCCCAAATTTTCACCATGCCGTCCAAGCCGCAGGAGATGAAGATGTTGGGATGGAAGGGATTCCACCTCACACACTGGGCACTCTTGAGGAAGTGTGCATCATACGCCTCTAGGAAAGTGGAAATGCGTGTAGAGCCCTGTGAAAGACAAACAAACTCATTATTGGTTAAATTACCATGAAAAAAAAATGTTTGTTTTATACAACAACACTCTTGCTCATGTTATACTGCTTAATTATCTGCTGGTGAAAAATTATCCACATAATGTTTCTTGTTTTGTGCAGCTCTGGAGTTTGTTCGATCCACCAAGCACGATCCATCAAGTTTAAAGCATAAATCCTGCAGCATCCGTTTAGCTATTTTTTTTAACCTTATCTATATTAAAAATACATACGTATACATATATATAAAACTTTAAAAAGAAAATCTGCAAGCATCTGATTAGCTTTAATGGCTGTTGCATGTCACATAGATGCTTATTTTGTGTGTGTGTGTGTGTGTGTGTGTGTGTGTGTGTGTGTGTGTGTGTGTGTGTGTGTGTGTGTGTGTGTGTGTGTGTGTGTGTGTGTGTGTGTGTGTGTGTGTGTGTGTGTAAAAAGTAAATAAAGTAGAAAGTTTTCTTTTAAGGTCAGGGTGTGGGTTAAGGTTTGGTTACAGTATTTATAACTAATTAATTAATAGAAGTCTATGGAATATCCCCATTTAGATAGCCAAGTAAACGTGTGTGAGTGTGTTTTGTAGAAGTGGAGGGATGTTGGGAGTCAGTAGGAGTGAAAATATTAAAGAAGAACATGTGTTGGCCTGTGATGTTTGTCATTTAGAACAAAACAAGTTATACAGACCAAAGCGTGGTATGAGATGAGAAACAAAACTGTCTGGTCTGTCAAAATAAATAGTGTAAATGCTAAATGACTCAAGACTGCAGATGTTCACAGGGTACTGTATATAAAAACAATGTTTGGCTGAATGACTGTATGATAGACCTTGGTATAAACGATCATATTGGATGTGATGGTATACGACTGACCTTGTAAATCGTTCCAGATTGAGAGGCAAGGAGAAAAGACCCGTCACATTGTTTGTGAATGTCCAAAGATGTTCCAGCTAGAACCACAGAGAAAATATCTTCAGTGAGGATCATACATTAGTGCATGCGATTTTTACACCATTAGCACTTTTATTGCATTTGACATTTCAACGGTTTCTTTCTGTTATGTGTGATTTCTAAAAACAGATATGAACATAAATGGAACTGATTAGAAGCTCGCTTGAGAAGTATGTGTTTATAACAAAAAAAGAAATGTGGTCCATACCTGTAGCAATGAAATCCTTAAGGTCATCAGGAACTTTCTCCATGGCTGGGAGTTGGATGATGTTGTTGAAGCTTAGATCACGCTGAAATCCAAATGATTGGCATCAATTAACCTCTTACAAAAAGGACTTGTTTTAGAATCAACACTTAGATATTTCCTTCTGTACCTCTCTCAGTGTCCAAGACACCACTCGTCCATCAGCGCCCACAGAGATGAAGCTGTGTTTCCCGTCAAATTCGTCTTCCAGCCACTTTACCTGTAACGAAGACAATGAAACACAAGAGCCAAGACTTTTTTTATCAACCAACAATCACTAAAACTATTCAAGCACTGAATAATAAATCTGTATTTAATTTCATTTAAATACATTACCATTCAAAAGTTTGGGGTCAGTAATATATTTTAATGTTTGAAAAGCCTCTTATGCTCACCAAGGCTGCATTGATTTGATCAAAAGTACAGTTAAATATTATTATATTTAAATAGCCATCACTTCAGTGTCACATGATGCTTCAGAAATCAATATTAATATTAATTTTTATTTAAATTAATTGCTTATGTGTTGTTTGTGGAACTACGATTAAAAAAAATATCAGGATTCTTTGATTATAATAATCTGTCAGAAAAAAAAATGTGTTTGAACAGTAGTGCATACAAGTATATTTAAAAATAGTGCATACTGCACAAACACAGTATACAGTACTGTATATAGTAAGAGTAGTATTCTATTCCGACCATTGTATTGAACATACAGCTCCATTTTCATATCATAGGTAATGATGGTTTACTGTTATTATTTTACCCATGACTCCATGGTCACATCCTCCTCCATACCTGCATCACAGGGCCTTTGTGTTTCCCGGGGCTGGCTGTGCTGGTATAAATGGGCTGCTTACTCTTTTCCAGCAGGTTGTACACTGCGACACAGCCATTATTCAGACCCACAGCCACCAGTTCGGACCGTTGTTTGTGGATGTCTACGCACATTACGCCTGAGTTTGTGTTAAAGATGAATTCTGGGTAAAGGTGCATCTTCCGGGTGTAAAAGAGAAGCATGCCCTCACGATCCTCATGAGTACATCCATCTTGAGGGGTAAGAAGAAACACACTTCAGAGTCATTCAGCTTACAAAAGATTCCTTGTCTAAGGTTTTCTCTCAGAGTAAATAATAAACTTACATGACCCAAGACCAACAGCGAACGAATCATTGTATTCAGTGCTCCTAAAAATAAACAAAGACATACGTCACTCAAAGAAGGGCTTCCTATTTTACTCAAAAAACATTGTTTTAATAAAGTATGAAACTCACCAGCAGAGGGAAGTCACAGGCAGTCCTTTGGCTTTTTCATACTGGAACTTCCAAAGCGGGAGAAGAGTGCCCTTCTCTCCTCGAAATTCATCAGCGGGATCCTCAAAGTACAGGAAATCTGAGATTTGGATATAAAGCTGTTTAACATTTTTAATGTCTGTCCATCCGTCAGTAATCCCTAATAAATGTTTTCTCTATATACCATCTGTAATGTCTCCATTTCTATCTAGAACCACTGAACGCTCCATCATCTTGACTGCATGAACTAGATGGGATATGTCCTCTTTCTGGAAGCACAAGAGGGGATTTTTCCCTTTCAACAAACCTTTTAAACAAATCAATCACACTCTTGAACTAAATAAGACAAATCATTTTCTTAATCACTTTTGGACAAAAGAAATAGAAACATGTATAATAATCATCCCAACATCACTATAATGTGACATTATGTAGAATGAGATCACGGGTCCAAAGGTTTGCGTACTTCGTCACCTGAATCCTGCCAGTACCACTCTTCTTCCTTAGCTGTGCCCTGTAAAAAATAATAATACATTTAAAGGAATGTAATCGTTTGGTTTTAGCCAGGTTTCTGTCAAACACAGCACATCTAGATTATAGTCTGTAATAATATCATTAACAATAAGTGCTTTAGAAGTAAGGGATCTAATATTCAGCAACCCCAGCTTTATCATTTGCTCATTTGTATCTAAAGCATTTGTAATTGTATCTTTGTATCATTGTGTCTAAACATGAAAGTAACGTCATTTTGACGAAGTTACTTATTTATTTCTTATTTATTTAACTATATATTCAATGTAACGTTAACATTTGCATCGTGATGATATTCAGAAGAACAGCTCCCTTATTTGTGTTTTGTTAACTATATCATATGTTAAATAAAAATAACTTTTTTATTACGTTAATAACGTTTCTTGTGTGTGCTGTTATGCTACGAAAGTCTCTGACTGAGACAGGCAATGCGACCTTGTTAGAAATACCCCTCATCAATCTCTGTTTACATTGAATGTAATAAAATCAAAATCATTATCGTGTTTTGATGCTTCCCTAGTTATTTTTTATCATTAAAGTTAACGTGAAGTAAAATTCTCTTTCACTTGAGCCTTCAAAAAATCCAAGTGTCATGGACAAGCGTTAATGTCGAGCCCTATCAGTCTATTTTCTTTGGATTACGAATTTGCATTAGCTGTAATATTGTTAACAATTTACCTTTTCAGATTTCGCTGCTTGTTTTTGAGGAGCGGACATCCCTTTTTGCTTATTGTAGTTACTTTATCAACAAAACAATTACTCCACTGAACTAACGCTTGTTACTGCTAGTGTTTGTGAGTCGTTGTCATGGCAGCGGGATGTGCACGCGGGATGTGCACGCGCATAATGAGATATTCCCGCCTCAAACCCAGAGCCATAGAGAGATATGGCTCTGCTCAAACCGCTTCAAACTTTTGAAAGGTGGTGTGTAGAGCCAAAATGAACAGAAATGCCCCCCAAATTAAAGATAATGGGCAAAATACACCACACAATTAAACTAAATATATTACGGCTGTCGTGATTCAAATTAAATGTGAAAATGAATTAAAAGTGTCGATTGCGATCTGCTCGTTTTTAAAAAATGCGTTTTGTACAACACCCTAAATATTTTCCTGTGTGAGTTAAACATCATTCCCTCGGCTCAAAATTAATTTAATTACCCAAAGCATTAAAAAAAAAAATGCTTTTAACACTTTTTTTTTTTGTTTGGTCCAGAAAGCTTATGTTGATTTAATCTGATACTATTTTTGTTTTGTTTATTATTTACCTATAAATTACTAATCTGAATAATTGATTTTAAAACAAAAAATAAGCACATTCTTTTAGTTAAATACAAAATAACTAAAAATAAGTAAAAAATTATTAATTTTGTGTCTCTGCCGACCTCTTCGAGAAGCATCAATGGTTTGTATTCATTCACGATATTTCACGGTAAAGCAACGATGAAGAAGCGGTGAAGGACGTGTAACGTTATTCATATTAATATCATCCTTTACAGGAGTAACATGTATTACTCCTGTAAAGGATTATGTTAATATGGTATTAATGTGGGCTGTTAATTATGAGAATTATACAGTCGGCATCTAGTCATAGTTGGGGGCGTGGCGAGGGGTGGAGTCGGCATGGGGGAAAACACCATAGATATCCTAAGTCCCGCCCCTCCGCTTCCGGCTCATGGGACCTTATTTCGGAAAAAATATGTATGGAAGTCAATGGCGAGAGACAACTTATCTTTTTATTCCGTCTGAACTGTGCCCTGAATTACACATATGCTGTTTGTCAATTTAAAAGGAAATTATGAAAGTCAAGAAAGTCGCAGTTTGTCATAAAACAGAAGAGTAACGTTTAGTTTTATGTGAAAATCGCTCAATGAACTACATCTCTCGTCTCCCATTATGTACTACGTCACAAGATCCGTTGCTCGTATGTGTGTATTCTGGCTCAAAACACTCAGGCATGACGGCGTTATGTTACGATTATAATGTAAGACTATAGAAAAAATGTCAGACGTTAGCTTCAGTAAAGTTAGCTTCATTCATTGAGAGAAAAGGTATGACGTCCCATGTGCGCCTTCTGGGTTTGTAGTCTTTGTAATTACGTATTTTCACAGACATATACCTCAACAGTTTTACATCAAGCTGCGACTTTCTTGACTTTAAAATGTATCTTTTAAATTGACAAACATCATATGTGTAAATCAGGGCACAATTCAAACGAGATCAAAATATTTGTTGTCTCTTGACTACCATACAATATTTTTCCGAACTAAGGTCCCATGGTGGTCGACCGGAAGGGGAGGGACTTAGGCTCTCTATATAAAGGCTTGATGTCTTAAGGCGGAGTCACTTCCGGCATCACCGGCGGCCATCTTACCACAGGGAAGCTTTCTGGCGGGCTCTGCGGTATCTGAGGTAAGGTGAGTGATCAGCACGAACACAAATCCTCTTATCTCGTTTAAATCTTGACGGATTTACAAACGGTTTGGTTTCTTACAAAGGTTATTAACGTGGATATAATTCTGAATGCTGGAACATGTTGAAATTGCAGATTTTCTTTTCGAAAGAGTTAAACGACTTAATCGTGCAGCATAGTTTTGTATCACGGCTAAGTTACTTGCGCAAGTTATCAAGGCAGAGATCACAATCGACCTGTTCGATTATAAAGGCTTTACTGACACCAATAACGATTTTATGACAACTAATCTTTTGTTTAAATTACAGTATTTGTGGATGTGGTTGTAGTTAGTTGCTGGCTAATAACAATAAGCTTTGAGTGAGACCTATAGCAGCTAACGTGTGTGTGTGAGAGGGGGACTGCACTGTGCTCACTCTGTAGGTGTGTTCGACATTGGCTGCGGCTGGATGCAACCGATCGGCGAGAGTAGCCGCGTGCAGGCGGGGAGGAGCTGCAAACCGAGACGTGAAGTCGGACACTTTCTGGTTCCCGTAGTGACCGCTCACGTGGTGTTCGCATTCTTTACCACAGCTGCAGTGAAATAAATGCAATATTTGCCAAATAATGTTTCAGAGACATTTTCATTCAATACTATATGTATTGCTTCATACAGCGTCTGTTTGAACAAGAATAAAGTTCAACATAAGCTACTATCAGTGAAGTGGAGTCTATGTTTTTAATCAGTTTAATTTGATAAACATGACACAATATAACATCGCAACTACATGAAAGAGTGTTTACTGTTATAAAAAAAACTGATTTGTGAGCTTTAGAGGAACTAAAGGTGTTCGAATAAACACGAAACACACGTGATCGTTGTCATGCGGTGAATCCGGCCAATCGTGAAACAGCTGTGTCGTCATCAGCCAATCGTGGAACAGCTGTGTCGTCATCAGCCAATCGTGGAACAGCTGTGTCGTCATCAGCCCTAGTGCAGCCGCTCTTGAGAAGCTGCGCCGGCTGAGTTCTCCGGCTACTCTCCAATCGCTCTCTCTGTACTTTGATGGCATACGTCACAGTCACGTGGCATCGGCGCTGTATCAAGTCCAGGGGGGCATGGATTTCTATTATTTTGAAGGTACCCCCGGGCACCTCCATTGGCCTGCTGTTAGCATCCCATTGACTCCCATTCATTTTGGCGTCACTTTGACAGCGAATAACTTCACATCTGAGGCGTTTAAAGACTCCATTTGTCCATTATTTATTTCTAAAGAAACACGAAAATGTATAAAAGTCTTCATTACCTTGTATCTTACGTTATGGCCCCGTAGAAGCAATTTTTGTAAAAATAGGCTAACGATTGCGTCATAGCCACGCGACTCTCTGTCGCACAGTAGGAAATTACCGTATGGACAGGAGGAGAAGCTTGCGGTCAATCGGGAGGACGTGGAGGCATAATGACAAAGTAATTAATCAGAACACCTACTAAAAGTTTCTCCTGCTCCAAAATCATAGACAGCTCCTACTCACACTCTCCGTCTCTGGAAGTCTCGGAAGGGAATGATTCAGATTTCTCTTGGCACAGCTACTGGAAGACAGACGGTTTGCTTACGTCACATCTACGTCGTCAAGCTCAGTTTGAGTCTGCGCAGTACGCTCGACCCCCAGGAAGTAAGAGTTTCTAATTGGCTTCACTTTGTCTCCGTTGAATCCAATGGGGTCGCTGTGTCCATTTCTTTTACTGTCTATGATCAAGTCGGACAAAATTTCTAACCGGCATGCACTGCTTCAAGTCAGCCGCCGATCGGTCTGCGTAGAGCTGCATGAAGTCGAACAAGCCAAATGTGTGCTTCTTTTACCAATATATTTAACAATATCTTTTGCATTTCTGATCCAAACAGCACCAAACTTGGCACTGCACTTACTCATGCCCGTAGCGAGACACCTGTCAAGTTTGAAATCCATCAGACTAACGGTTTGAGAGATATGCGAATAACAGACATACAGACAGACAGACATACGTTTCTGTAATTTATAGATAGATATATTGCTATATTAACCCTAACACTTCAAAAGAATTATATTTAAAACTAGTCTTCTTAGTAAAAATATTACTATAAATTACAGCAACACCTCCCCTTTTGCCTTTCAGACGAGGTTCATGTTTATAACAGTAATCTTGCGGGGTGGTCGCATTTAAAGTAATGTAATCGTTTGGTTTTAGCCAGGTGTCTGTCAAACACAGCACATCTAGATTATAGTCTGTAATAATATCATTAACAATAAGTGCTTTTGAAGTAAGGGATCTAATATTCAGCAACCCAAGCTTTATCATTTGCTCATTTGTATCTATTCCGAGGGAATGATGTTTAATTTTTTTTTTAAAACGAGCAGATCTATTGTGATGCCGCAATCGACACTTTTAATTCATTTTCACATTTAATTTGAATCACGACAGCCGTAATATATTTAGTTTAATTGTGTGGTGTATTTTGCCCATTATCTTTAATTTGGGGGGCATTTCTGTTCATTTTGGCTCTACACACCACCTTTCAAAAGTTTGAAGCGGTTTGAGCAGAGCCATATCTCTCTATGGCTCTGGGTTTGAGGGAAGGAATATCTCATTATGCGCGTGCACATCCCGCTGCCATGACAACGACTCAAACACTGGTTTCAGTGGAGTAATTGTTTTGTTGATAAAGTACAATAAGCAAAAAGGGAAAATGTCCGCTCCTCAAAAAGAAGCAGCGAAATCTGAAGAGGTAAATTGTTAACGATATTACAGCAAATTCGTAATCAAAGAAAACAGACTGATAGATGGGCTCGACATTAACGCTTGTCCATGACACGTGGATTTTTTGAAGGCTCAAGTGAAAGAGAATTTTACTTAACTTTAATGACAAAAAATAACTAGGGAAGCATCAAAACACGAGAATGATTTTGATTTTATTACATTCAATGTAAACAGAGATTGATGAGGGGTATTTCTAACAAGGTCGCATTGTTGAGGCTCGCTGCCTGTCTCAGTCAGAGACTTTCGTTGCTAACAGCACACACAAGAAACGTTATTAACGTAATAAAAAAAGCTATTTTTATTTATAACTTATGATATAGTTAACAAAACACAAATAAGGGAGCTGTTCTTCTGAATATCATCACAATTGCAAATGTTACATTGAATTTATAGTTCAATAAATAAGAAATAAATAACAAGTAACTTTGTTAATATTAAGTTAACGTTACTTAAAGAGAAAAGGAAAGCACTCAAGCGCTGTGTTTCGAATGGTTCGGCATTTTGAACGAATCGTTTGAACGAATGACTCAAAGACTCACTCATTAAGACGGTCACTTGCCGCCACCTATTGGCAGTTTAGTTTCATGTTTAAAGCATCATTGCATTTTTTATTTGTATATTCAAACATTTATTTAAAACATCAGTCTCATAACATTATTTACTGCAGTTGTAATTTTTCAGTGTAAATTATTTAATTTGATTGAACAGCCCTATAGTGTCTTCACCAAAACTGAATTTGTTGATCAAATGTAAGAATGTGATATGAAAGAGGATGCATGCATGTATTTTCAGTTTATGCATAACCAACTGCACTTTGCTTTTTTAAATGATGTTTTGCAGGACGTAGCTTGTAAGCCGAAGCCTCTTCAAGCAAACTTCTCAGCTAATGCCAGTCGGGTGAGAAAATCTTGCCAGTAAATTATTTTGAGCATTTTTTGTGGTATACCTGCAGTAAAACAGAACTATGCTTGTGTTGTTGTGAATACGGACATGTTTAATGTTAGCATGCCCTGCTCTTTCTGCAGTCAGAAATCTATGATTTTTACCAAGAGGAACTGAAGAGGCTGGAAACAATTAAAAAAAAGGAAGAACAGAAGAAGGAGAGCATGCTGCTGCCAAGGAATTGATTTGTTGCTAAAAGTTCCTAAATGACGTTGTGATGTCATTGCGCTATGACGTCATTTTGTAATCGCAACACACAAAAAAAAAAATATATATTTAAATAAATAAATTTGCGACAACATGATAGTGGACTTGGCTGTCGGTCAGGTGAGTGGTATGATACATGTCTTCCAATATTATTGTTCCTTCTCTGTGAGTTCGTTCTTTGCAAGTGCCTGAAATATTTGACTGATTACAGGATCCTGATGTTGTTCATCCCAGATGTTTTCAGGGGTGATCGGAAACTCAGACGACTCTTTGACTGGTGTTACGTCCCAGGTCTAGGGTTCAGGAGAATAAAATAAATAACTTCCGATACAACTGACTTCTTGTTTCTTTCTTTTTTATTACTTTGAAACAAGTTGTTCAAATTGGAAAACAGCAGCATAAGACGTCAAAAAGAAGCAAATTAACTTCAGGGTTGTGAAAGCCAAACAAACAAACAAAATTCAATCTACCTTTTTTTAGAGAAAACTTCCTATCAAAGAAAAAGAAAACACAAAAATACAGACTGAACTGACTCCCTTACTAGCCAAAAACAGGAGAAAACGTGTGTTCACAATAAAGCAAAAGTGGCACCCCAACCCCTACGCCTTCTGTGCTGAAGTAGTGACATTTACTATAATTATAATAATTTCACATAACACATTGAGTGTTAAAAGAAAAAACGTTTACAGAACGCTTTAAAAAAAAGAAAATAATAATAATAAGAAAAGAACAACTAACGGGGATTAAGTAAAAGGACAATAAATAACACAGTATTTAAGTCACTGCACGGAGATATTTCTCTTTCCAACAATTCAACAACAGCGCAATGAATGAACAACAGTCCCCTTTCTCTCTCTGCCAGATCCACGTCTCTTCCTCTTTTTTGAAAGACGCGCAGTTCCAGGTTGACCAACCACGGGGCACATCCTCGACACGTTCAATTAGGGAGGTGCAACCTGCGTGAGTGACAGCGAGAGAGAGAGAGAGAGAGAGATAGACACAATACACAATACGTCTCATTATAACAATTGACAGGAACAGAATGTGAGGCTGATCAGACAGTCGAAACGAATGTGTGTGCGCCTTTAGGCCTATATAATATTTTTTTTATTGTTCTTCGAATTAGTCAATTATTTTAAATAAAATTAAAATCATTTATTATTTTATTATTACATAATGATTTAATTTCTATATGGACTCGACAAAGGTGGTCTTGACTACAGCCCTACTGCACGCAGTTGGATAACACTACAACCAATCACAACAAGTTATCGCTTAGCTAATAAACTGGTAGATTAGACTCTTGCCGTATCCGGTCTGCAAAACAGCAAAAACGTTCTTCTTGCAAAGGAACGATTCGAGCGGCGTCTTCTGTTCCTCTTTTAGATAAAAAGCCAAGTCTAACTCGTTCATTGTAGCGGCCAAAGCCGTTTCAAACAACTGGTGTTCATCCAGAGCCATCTTGCAATGTTTACTAATGACTTCGACGTCACAGCGCTGTCGTCATCTCGCCTCTGGCCCGCCTATATCAAATAACCCGATGTGATTGGTGCAGCTCAGATCGAGGGGCATATTTAATGAGCGTCATTACTCGACGCCAGAGTAACTCGCTGAGCAAATTCAACTCGCGAGAGCACAAGTTGAATTTGTATTGATTAACTGACATCTAGTGTATATATCTATACCCGCCCGCGCCCTCAGATCATTTGGACGCGGCTGTGTTCAAGAGGTAACAACGATATAAATACTGTTCGTTTTCTCACAAAAACCGCTCGTTTCGTGTCTTAGGCCATCAATGTGTACTTACGATGGGGAATTGTTTAATTTGGACTTTGTGCATGTTCTTTGAGACAGTGACCATAGACCTGACACCTACATCTTGGATGCCCTTGAGGTAAGCTAAAACATACCAAAATTTTATTTCAAAGTGAACTATCCCTTTAAATCCCATAATCACCCTTACAAACATTTACTATGAATTTACTGTAGTAATTTACCATGGTTGGGCAGAAATGAGCAATATTTATATTGAATACTATGTAGTAATACATAAATATAGTAAATATATATATATATATACTATAATATTATATAGTATAATAGTAAATATAGTGATTTATATTGCATTAGTTAGGTGGGTAGAGGAATATATAATTAATGCTTGTTATGAAATTATGTCAGTTTCTTTGTAAAGGTGCGTATAGTTTTTAACTTGTGTTTAGGCATTTTTTATACATTGGGAGTGAGTAGCCTGTGGTTAACAAGTCTCACTGTCAGAATATTTTCATTTAAGCATAACAATTATAAATAAAATAATTATTATTTCTCACCAACAGCTATACGTTTGTATAAATAATTTATTTGTTCCAAGGAAAATAGTTGTACACAGCTGTAAATTATCAAGTTTTTTATTTATTATGGTTTTATATATTTGCATAGGCTACTGTTGGGTACCACATTTCCAAGTAAATACCATACTTTTTTAGGGTTACTTTAACTTATTTAATGAAACTGTTATGTTCCAATAAATAATATAAACCCCCAAACCAACCCACCGGCCCACCTCAACTTTTCGATTTGATAATGCGGCCCTCGAATGAAACTAATTGAATAGCCCTGTTGTAGATTATCATGTAAACACTATTGGGCCATATCAATAAACAAGAGTCATTTTACAGGGTGTGGGCCACATCTGGGCCGGAGGAAATTGTTTGTGTCCGTTTTCAGTGTGTGGGCCAGTTTTGGGCTGAGGACCAGCAAGAACTGGGCCAGAATTGAAGCAAGGATATGAGGACCAGAGGTGGGACAGACAATGATTGCTTTTTTTTGTTCAGTTCTCAGCTAATATGATTCACTGCAATATTAAATACGGTATATAATACTTAAATCTGTATATAATATAGTGTACTGACTGCTGCTTTGTACATTTAAATCAGGAACGGGCAACCCTTTTTTAGGTCTCCTTTTGAGGTGCAGAGTTTACCTCCAACCCTGATCAAGCACACCTACATCTTTTAACCAAAGTCTAGATCATCAGGTTTTACGAGTGTACTAATGCACCGTTTCAAACAGCATGTTTGTGTGTTTTGCAGCGTTCCTCAGCCAGTCCAGCCTCCTCGTCCACCAGGTCACGACCCCACCATGCCAAGGGGAAATGGTCCTCGGCACATCTCCGCTGACTGCATCATCTAGGCCTTAGGATGGTTCCACAAAGCATTGACTGCACATACAACATGACTGACTTCAAGCTAAAGATCTGACTTTACATAAAGACACTGCAAAAGAAACTGCATCTATTTGTGTCTCATTAGTTAATCCAGGATGGGCCTAAAAAAACTTTCAACTTTCTTTAAACTTACAGTTTGTTAAATTTTTATCTTGTAATAAATATTGGAAATGGAGAACAAATGATTATGAATTCTTCTGATAAATACCCAGAAATAGTATTTATTAAAGACTATCTGCATGCTTTGAATGTAACGGATGGAGATGACCCAGAAATAAGAAATGTTGATGTAACAGACAAGGTTGAGATTTTTATGGACGATCTTATAGTTGAACACCTCAATGCAGGGACAGCGCAGGGTATTCAGAGTGTTGAACAGCACAAGTGTTTGGGTTCTGTCTTAGATAACAAATTTACTTTTTCCCCAATTACTGATGCTTTGTGTAAGAGGGGTAATGTGAGACATCGGGTAATGTGAGACATCCCCTGTATCTAGGCAACGGAACACAGTTGTGGTCATATGACATTGTTTTCAAAACCCTCCCATTTCCCCATGGCCATGAAGCAGAGGACCTCCTGGTGCTGTGGTAAGCATGTTTTTTTTTCACAAAAATATTATTTTTTTGCTTGTAAAAGTAAATTTTCTTTCTGTCAACTTAATCAACTGTTGTGCCAAAGCAAACTGATTCAGGTAGAAAAACTTATATCATACATGTTGATGAACTACTAACATATAAAACCATGTGATGATGCTAGCTGAAGACAAGCCTGAATTGCTAAGAGAGATCGTTTTTTTAATAAAATGTGGCGGTGGGGTAAAGTGAGTTAAGTTTAGTCTTAAACATATTTTAATGTAATATTACATGACATATTTTTTTTTTAATGTCATAAACATTGTAGAAAAGCCATCATGCCAAGGCAATACACCAGGAAGACAACCTGGGGCAAACACCCCTCGAGGAGATGGAGAGTGCAGCCGCTGAGGTCAAGGAAGGAAAGAAGTCTATAAGAGCAGCTGCAAGGGAGAGAAATATTGACAAGTCATGCCTCCTAAGATTCATAAAGAAAAAAGAGAAGGGGGAAGTAAAATCAGTAGCCTGGGGTGCAGTAGCTGAGGCAAAGCGGTGGAGCTCCTTCTCCCTCTCACCTTGTCCCCTTCTCGACAAAACCCCCAAGGTCCGTTTTAGGACCGAGGTCGCTCCGCACTCTCCCTGGGAGCCTGCTAGGGAGTAAAGTCAGCATGGGAATCTCGTCCATCTGCAACCTCACGGACACTTTCCGTTTTTGTTTTCGGAGGACCTTCCTCCACCGCTTTTTCTCCAGGGGTGTCTGAAGCCCCTGGAGTCGCTTCGCCGTTTACCCAGACCGACCGGCTCTTAAGACGTGCCAGGAGGGCCCCAACTAAATTACCGAGTGTTTGCTTTTCTTTAATAACATTTGAACCTTATAGTTAGACTATAGTCAAGTCTTTGGCTATAGTAGGCCTAGTTTTGCTGTCGTGTGGGAAATGTCACTGGTAGGCATGTCTAAAAATGTGTAGCTTATTTATATGAATAAAAGGTTACATGGGTCTGAATTGCGTGGCTGTGATGAATGGGGGGGGGGGACGCTCTACGGTGCAAATGCATGAAAAAACCCCAGCTTGCCTTCATTAAAAAAAATCAGTTAACTAAGTGTGGTTTCCTGTCAAAAAGAGTGAAAGCAGAACTATTAAAAGGAAGTACACATTTTTCATCAGTGCACAAATGTTGTCAGCCTTTAATCCCACAGTCAGCGGACAGCAGAAGAGAACGAGTCATGTGGATCAGAAGTCTGCTCAGCGCTGCCCGTGACGGGACGGTCCTGCTGAGAGTCCGGCAGAGATGCTCTACTGTGTGGAGAGAGACTCACCACTGCTCGGCTGTGGTTTACAGAGAACACTCACACAACATCGATACTCTGAGGTACGGACATATCAGTCTCTTTATAGCAGTGGATTCCCAGACAGAAACATAGTGTCGGCCCACATCTGTGGGATCCTCATGTACTGTACCAGATGTGGCCCGGATCTGGGCCAACATGATGTTGCTGTCTGGGTTATGTTGTACAACAGTGATGTTTAGTCTTAATTATAATGTAAATGTGACTTTTAGTTGTGATGAATGAATAACAGACTGTAACATCCAAATGAATGGACGGGTAGATCATGATTAGCATTGTCCAGCCATCTGAATCAAATTGTTTTTTGTCAAGTTGGGTTTTTTTGTAGAGACATTACATTCGAGATTATTAAAGAAACCAGCCCAGAAAGTAAGACACTATGTTGCTGTCTGGGGATAATTTTTCACATTTTGTTATGAAATATCTGAACGAAACCCTGAAAAATACTTGAAATATTGGTGTATTGTAGCGTAGATGTTGTGCTCTTTGGTAAGCATTGGATTAACTGTAGGACACTTGTGGCCGGTCATGTGTCTTCAGGATGGAGCAGCTGCCGTTGCCTCCAGTGAAAGATGGTTCAGTGAGAATCCGCATGCTCGCAGCTCCTGTCAATCCTGCAGACGTGAACATGATCCAGGGTGAAGTCTTCGTGTCTCTTCTGATATTCGTTCTCTCTAGTGCTGTTCTTAAAGGAGCTGTATGTAAGAAATGTATTTCAATTAATCATAAAATGGCCCTGATATGTCACTAGACATTAAGAAATCATGTTCATTTCAAATACTTATATCACTGACAACAGTAGTCCGGCCAGGATATTGTCATTTAAAAGTGAAGTTGCAGCCCTCAACTGATGTTGATGTTGTCATCTTGTGTTTTGGCCTGAAGCCCCACCCTCCACCTATCTACCAATCACGAAGTCAGTAGTGTTTCGGCATCCGGGTTGCCAGTTCTGCTCTAGTTACCACAGCTGCAGCTACAAACGTTCCTGCTGGATCCTGCAGCCTATCTGGCAACCTCGAGTCAGGGGGGAGGGGGAGGGGATACACCGCTCTACAGTAATTTGAAAGTGATTGCAGTACCAGTTTTGGCCACAATCTTACATACGGCTCCTTTAACTGTCACCGTCCCGCTAGCGGGACGTTTAAGTTTACTTCAATATATTACAATTAAATCCTAACCTAATCATGACAAACTATATATCGTTGGAAAGGTCTAAGGCTCCTAAATAGATATTTTAGCACTGTTTTTTGTTAAAAATTCTGTAGGAACAAAAATAGATTAATTTATGACGAGCGCACCTCAAAAAATCTACAGTTTTGACCTTTGTCACAAAAAGTTGACGCACACATTTTAATAATTGAAACGTTGGTTTTCATGTTAAAAGTTCATAATATAACATATAATCTAGTATTTGCAAATAAAAAATTATAAAATAATATCCTCTAAAATATAATATTATCTTTTTATCGCCTTTTTTATACATCACATATTTTAGTAGTTATCATAAATTAGGTATCATTTGAAAGCTTACGATCTCAGAATTCATCCTGTGAAAACCGTTTTGAAATTGGACATTGCGTTTCCATAGAAACAGTACTCTTTTTATCAGGCTCCTCCCCTTTTGGGCGTCGTCATGTTTCATAATTTATGATCAAAATCTTTTCTAATCTTGACAAAACACATATTGTCAGAAAGGTCTGAGTCTCAAGGTTCCATATTTTGTGACAGAAGTGTTATTTGGACAGAAATGTGTTCATTTGTTATGGCAGAATGCATACAATTAAATTCAATGGAATTCAATATCACCCGGTGGCTATTTCTGGTATTACGCCTAAACAAAATCTCATGGGAACTTCAATTTTTGTGATATCAACTTCAAATTTAGAACACAACTTCGTTAGATATATGGCTTTGATTTTATAGTAATTTTATAGTAAAATCTGAGGAGAAATGAAGTAAAATATGTATTTTATATAAAAGAAAAAATATTAAATAAATTATATTTGATTTAATGTAAATTTGAACTTCCATAACTTTTTCATACTTTATTTTTTTGAAGTGCTTTCACTTCAGCAATAATCTGTTTATCTAATCTATTTCTTCCCTTTAAAACAAGACCAAACTTAGGTCTATACTCCAAAGCATTCTTGAATTACAACCATTTAAGCTTGAATAGTGCATTTTAACGTCCATTCTCAAAAAGGGGGGGTGACAGTTAAGGGGTTAAATCAGATGTTTTGTAGAAATTTTATTCTACTCATTGGTACAATGGAGACTGAACGTGGTGAACTGACTATAACGGGCTATATGTGTCCATACTGTAGGTTCGTACCCAATCTTGTGCCCCGTCCCCGCGGTGGGGGGGAATGAGGGCGTGGGGGAGGTGCTGGAGGTGGGCAGTGATGTCACATCTCTCAGACCTGGTGATTGGGTCGTGCCCGTAGATGCTGGCTTTGGTAAGGAACATTAAATCATGTTGTGTAAAATAAAAGTACAACTTATGTGTTACACTTCATATTAGACCCGCATTGGTTTCCATGCAACTTACCAAAAATCGACATTATCGTAGCAAATCAGTTCAAGGGAAATATGAATAACTAATCATAACTGGTTATAATTCATTATTAATATTTGGATCAGAATTAACATTATAATCAATTAACCTGTTCGTAAATTAATTGCCGATCAACTCTCAGAAAGGATATTTTTCATGGCCATAGAAAAATGACTCTTTCTTACTGGATACAGTCCTGCCAGATCACGGTTTAAATCTGTCCTGGGGCCGGTTTCACAAAGATAGACTTTGACTATGGCTTAGATATAGCAGATAGTCAGACTTCAGATCTAAATCAGACCGTTGCACAAAGCACTGAAGACTCTGACTATCTTAAGTAGGGACTACACTGCAATGCATTCTGGGTAAAATAAGACACTTTTCAAAACAAAAAACATGGCGGATCGAGTAAGCGCATTCAACCGCTCAGTGCAGTTTACCCAGCGGAGAATATGTGTTTGTTGGAGGAGTATAACAGTTACAAGGACATTTTACTTGGGAAATTTAGCGGAGAATGTAGTAACAAGAAGAAATGTTTAAATTATGAGCCATTTTCCCTTTTCTTTTGGCTGTCTGTAATGTAACTGATTGTTACTGCTGGTTGCCAAGGTAACAGAGTCTTAGACCTCAGTTAGCCTGGGGGTCAGAGGTGTCTAATTTTTTTGGTCTAAATTAAGTCAGTCTTTATTTTTGTGAAACAGTCTAACTTGCACTGGACTAGTCTATGAGCGAATTTTAGACTAGTCTAACACTATAGACCGGTCTAAAATAGCTTTGTGAAACCGGCCCGGGTAAAGACAACACTGCATCATTACATCATTTAATTTGAGTGACGTTGTGCACGTGTGTGTGTGTGTGAGTGACGTTGTGCACGTGTGTGTGTCAGGCACGTGGAGGACAGGTGCTGTGTGTGAAGAGGATGAGCTCATGTCTGTTCCTAAAGACATCTCTCTTCTGGGAGCCGCCACTGTCTTCGTGAACCCCTGCACTGCCTACCGGATGCTGAACGACTTCCACACACTCGCCCCTGGTACGAAAACTCACTCTTGGTTAAAATATTGGTATCTTACAGAAATAAAAAGTGACCAGTGATTTGTTGCGATAGGCTGTACGGTGATTCAGAACGCCTCTAACAGTGCCATGGGTCAGGCCGTGGTTCAGATCGCCGCAGCGCTGGGCCTTAAGACCATCAACATCATCAGAGACAGGTCTGAAGCCAGCCGATACATCACAGAAGAAGCTCTGTGTAATAATCCCACGTGCTAACATGTCCCAGACAGTGTGTGCGTTTCCATTACAGATTTGCAATTTTTTTCTAAATGTCGACAAAAAACTATTGCGAAATGACGGCGTTTCCATTAACTGATGTTATGCGACTAAAACTTCATTTTTTCCTCTCGCGATCAGTAAAATCATTCCAAAAACCATGATAATGGACGTTGGTGGGTTTATGTACTATATCCCAGCCACTGCACTGGCCATTATTATTAATGGAAGGAGATGTGTGTGTGTTATCAAGCATTAATGGTGAGGAACGACCCTTATTATACTGTGAGCGGCTCATATGAGGAGTTTCTGGGTGTTTCTCCCTCAGATCTGCTGCGAGGTCTTGATTGTGGCATTTATTTGAGGTTTAGAATCCATTATTCCTGTAATTCTTCTGTCTTATATGAGTTTAATAAAGAGCTCTGTCTCGTATTCTGTCCAATCACACCGCGTCATCTACGTCAGGTGACTGTAAATGCGCAAACACTGTTTCCATCGCAGTTTTGCGAAATATTTCTTTTTCGAATTGCCTGAAAAACCTCCTCATGCGAGCGGAAAAACTGTTTTGCGATAAATGGGAGTTTTTGCGAAATTGACGTGTTTCCATCGGGCGTATTTTCAATCCGCAATTTCAATTTGCGCAATTTGAAGGGTAATGGAAACACGGCTAGTGTGTGGTTGAAAGGGATTTCTTATGCTATTTCTTGAACTCAGACCAAACTGTGCCGAGTTGGTGGATGAGCTTCAGTCACTGGGAGCTGATTATGTCGTGACAGAAGAGGAAGTGATGTCATCGGGGCTTCATCGGGTCTTTGAGGTTGGGGATTCTGCTCTTCTGCAACACGGTTTCACTGATTTCTACAGAATTGCGTAAACACAGACATTGCATTTTTGCAGGAGGTTCCCAAACCTAAACTGGGCCTGAACTGTGTCGGAGGCTTGAGCGGAGGACTCGTGTTGTCTAACCTCGAGTAAGTGCGAGTATGTACTGCGGTTTCAGGGTAGTTTATCAGAAACTCATTGTGATCAATGGCCGTCCTCTTTTATTTCAGTTATGGAGGCACAATGGTCACATACGGAGGGATGGCCAAAAGACCCCTCCAGATCCCTGCTGTGAGTTTATGATGTTCATGGTGATATTTCACCATCACTGGAACGTTCTGGATCAGAACGACAGTGTCTGTGTCCCAAAGACAATAACACTGAATAACACAAATCATGTGTAATCAGTAACAGCTGCTATTAACACTTCAGCTACTACTAACTAATATAGAGGATTAATTAATCAATAAGTAATAGCAAATTTGACAATTCCTTATTGGCTAATCAATAATTATTGAATTAAATTATTATCATAATTAACTATTAAAGGGATGTTCAGGGAGATATTTCTTACACGAACGCATCGCTATGTGTCGAGCACTTTGATGGACTTCCAAAAAAATTCACTCCCATTATAAAGCTTGGAAGAGCCGTGACAATGTTTAATATAACTCTGATTGTGTTCGTCTGAAAGAAGAATGTCATACACATCTAGCATGGCTTCAGGGTGAGTAAATCATGAGATAATTTTCATTTTAGGGTGAACTAACCCTTTAACCAATTAAGAATTACTAATTAATATACAGTACCAGTCAAAAGTTTGGAAACGTTACTATTTTTAATGTTTTTGAAAGAAGTCTCTTATGCTCATCAAGCCTGCAGTTAAAAAAACTAAAAACTAAAAAAAAAACAGTAATATTATGAAATATTATTACAATTTAAAATAATGGTTCTCTTTTTTAATATACTTTAAAATGTAATTTATTTTTGTGATGCAAAGCTGAATTTTCATCAGCAAGTACTCCAGTCTTTGGTGTCTTATGATCCTTCAGAAATCATTCTAATATGATGATTTGATACTCAGTTATTATCAATGATGGAAACAGTTGTGCTGTTTAATATATTTTTTTGGAATACTTTTTTCAGGATTCATTGATGAGTAAAACGTTAACAGCATTTATTCATAAAAACAGCATTTATTCAAAATAAAAACATTTCTAACACTATAAATCGTTACCATCACCTTTTATCAATTTAACGCATCCTTGTTGAATTAAAGTACTAATTTCTTTAAAAAAAAAATAGTTATTGTTCCCAAACTTTTGAACGGTAGTGTATATTGTTACAAAAGATTTCTATTCTAAATAAATACAGTTCTTTTAACTTTTTATTCATCAAATAATCCTGAAAAAAGTATCTCAGGTTATAAAAAAAATATTAAGCAGCACAACTGTTTCCAACATTGATCATAAATCATCATATTAGAATGATTTCTGAAGGATCATAAGACACCAAAGACTGGAGTACTTGCTGATGAAAATTCAGCTTTGCATCACAAAAATAAATTAGATTTTAAAGTATATTAAAAAAGAGAACCATTATTTTAAATTTTAATAATATTTCATAATATTAGTTTTTTTTTTTTTTTTTTTTTTTTTACTGCAGGCTTGATGAGCATAAGAGACTTCTTTCAAAAACATTAAAAATAGTAATGTATAGCAACTTTTGACTGGTACTGTACATATATAAATTTTATATTTTTTAATCTAACACGTTCAGTGCAGTCATACATTCCTTTGCATGGCCACGACCGGAGTTCAGTTTAAAGATTATAACTTTACTCATAAACACGTATTCCAAGGAATGTTGTAATACAGTTCTTTTTAAACTGCATCCTAATGTTCCATACATCCAGTAAAAGTGGTAAATTACTGCAAATAAGTGGTAAATGATTGCAAATTCTGTGTTAATTGACAGCTTAACTTGTCTTGAACCCAGAGCATTCCTCAAAAACTAAAAACAATAAACTAACATTTATATTCCACTTCCTCCCGAGCAGAAATCCTTGATCTTCCAGAATGTGACTCTAAAGGGCTTCTGGCTGACCCAGTGGAAGAGACACCGCAAGGAAGGTAAAGCAGAACAATATGTGCAGCACTTACTGCAGGTCATATGGTTTTACATCTCTCTCTCTCTCTCTCTCTCTCTCTCTCTCTCTCTCTCTCTCTCTCTCTCGCTCTCTCTCTCTGCAGATAAAGCCCAGCTGAAGGCCATGTTGGATGCTGTGTGTGAGCTCATGAGAGCCGGACAGCTGTCCACACCACACTGCGTCCAGACACCATTTCAGCAATACACACACGCTTTACGAGCCACTGTGCAGTCGCACCGCCGCAAACACGTCCTCATCATGTAGACTCAAAAACGCTGTTTTCTTCTGCAGAACCACGCTGGATATCACAAACCAATGTCTACAGCTACACATGCTTATTCTCAGAAATGACATAAAACAAGGAACTGTGGCACTATAAATGTGACATCTGTAAATACAGTCATATCAGGTACAATTCAGACCTCTAAAACATCTTTGTTTCCATTACACATTTATCAGGTTTATGTTCAGTATGCACATTTTATTTACAATAAATCAAATTATACTAATAATTGTAGTTACTTTGCTTTAAATGTTAAATATTTGTCCTGATTTGTATTGTATTTGTAATGTGCATTATTCCTGTTAGCATGAGTGCAATGGCAGTTCTCATGTAGAAAACAGCCCATGTATGTCAGACCTATAGTGAATATACTATAGCTATACACACTCCTGCTGTGTTTCACCATTTTATCAATTTAAACGGATATCTGTGGTGTTCACGGTTTATTAAATCGCATATTTTCCATATCAGCTTGTCTTGGTGAGTGTAAGGCTGTTCTTCAGTATCTTCAGATGTGTCTATGTGGATGTGTTGTGCATTGACTAACTTAATGCATGCATTTTAACACTGTATATCCATCAATCCATCCACACTCCTGCCGTTTATCCAGGACCGGGCTATGGTGGCCGGCACGTCTTTTACCCCGGCCGCTTCCTTTGGCTCCTCCTGGGGATCTCAAGGTGTTCCCAGGCCAGTCATGAGATATAATCTCTGGATCTGTCCTGGGATCTCTGCTGCATGTTGCTGTCTGGGAACTCACACCCTACTCGACGTGGCCAATCCAACCTTTTTCCAAGGCCTCAACTGAAGGCCTCTTTTAACTTGGGGGCACTTACACGACACCGTTCAAACAGAAAACCCTCAATGCGCTCCGGCTAATCAAGCCTTGAAACATTTTGAAAGAAGGTTATCTCTGCACAAACTTCAAAAACGCAAACCAGTGAGAACACCAATGGCGTGCACATGCGTATTACGTGTTCAGTCTATAGGTATGCGCGTTTGAATATATGTGCGCAGGCGTGTAGTCCTTCCCTACAAATCAACCCTCAACACACTACTTGTCTGGCCTTAAAAATGTATAATTCTGAATTATTTATCGCTTCCGCATATCTATTAGCCTGGAAATCCAGACCTAAATCTGAAAGATTAATGGTCTGGCATCGACTAATGAAGCTCGGCCAGCTCGAGGGGCGGCACCAAGCATGCATTAGAAAATCTCACTTCACGCAACTGGATAACACTACGACCAATCACAACAATAAACCCCATACGCTTAGCTTCCAGCGGAGCTAACTGGTAGATTAGACTCTTGCCGTATCCGGTCGGCAAAACAGCAAAAACGCCCTTCTTGCAAAGGAAGGATTCGAGTGGCGTCTTCTGTTCCTGTTTTAGATAAAAAAGCCAAGTCTAACTCGTTCATTGTAGCGGCCAAAGCCGTTTCAAACAACTGGTGTTCATCCAGAGCCATCTTGCAATGTTTACTAATGACTTCGACGTCACAGCGCTGTCGTCATCTCGCCTCTGGCCCGCCTATATCAGATAACCCGCTGTGATTGGTGCAGCTCAGATACAAGGGCATAGTTAATGAGCATCATTACTGGACCCCAGAGTAACTCGCTGAGCAAATTCAACTTGTGCTCTCGCGAGAACTCTGGATTACTAGGGTACATATCCATGTGAACTGGAATTATTTTGACAGTGTTTTATCTGTGCAGAGGTGAAGGGAAGGAGGCCTTCACAGGGGAGAGACTAGCTGACATCTAGTAATAGACAAGAAATGTACAGTTTTCTACCATCTTGATCTTGCTGATAACGTTTCTTTAGTCGTTCGGCAGTCCTGCAGCCTGAACCCCTGTAGTAAACCACCCTTACACCTTCTCACCACCCAATACCTGTCGGCCATATCAGGAGACCAATCCCAGAAGGCCTTTCGGGAACACTAAATGAGTTAAAGACCAAAACATGTTAGGATTCTCCTTCTCTTCTACGCTACGCCCCATCACTGACCAGACCAGAGATTAAAATACAGCGGACAAAGTTGAGGAATTACACATTTATTTACAAAAACATTTAGTGGTTATTTTAGAAGCATTAAAACATACAGCAAGTCATTTTCAGCCATGTTCACAGTAAAAGCATAACATCTGTAATTGATGTAGAAGTTTAATAAAAAAATCACAGCTCAAAACTACTCATTTAAATGACATCTGCATCATGGTGAATAACAGAGAAGGTCAGTTTAAGTGCCAAGTGTTTCCCTCCATTGAAGTACTTCTTGAGGTCTGCGTTTAGCTGAGAAACTTGATTTCAGTCGCGAAGAGACTGAAGAGATCTGCAATATCCTTTGACTTGTAGCAACATTGTGTTCTCCAACATTGCGAAACATGAATAAAAAGCACATTCAAGATCCCTGGGAGCGACCGAACAAGTAATACAGAGACATTTTATTGGCAGTGAGAGCTAACATGAGACTGGGGAAATGGTCATGTGACTGATTTAAAGTAGAGATTGCTACAAAACTACAAGAGATCATTCACATATAATTAAATGTTTAAGGAAGAAATGTATGATACATAGTTGTACCTCAGTCCTTAAATGATCTGAGACCATTCTTCCATGTGATTTATATTATATATATATATATATATAGAGAGAGAGAGAGAGAGATGCATAGATATATATATATATATGAATCAGATTTGTGGTTAGGTGCATTTCACAAAATCTATTTAGATCATGTCCAGGTCATATTTCACCCCAAAAGAGATAAATTGTATTTTCTAAATTACAAAGACACAATATGTATATACTGTGTGTGTATGCATTATATATATATATATCAGTCCATCAGTAGTGGTGAGAATCTAATCTAATGAGAATAAATACAATTACAAAAGAAAAAGTTCAAGATGCATCAAGCATACAGTAATGAGACATTGGAGGGTAATGCGTTTAATCATGATGAAAATAGTACAAAAATAATGCAAAATAATGCAAAACATCGAAATAGTCAGTCATTTCTTTTTTTTCTCTCTCTCTTCTTCTGATGTGAAATATGACCCGGACATTTTTTTGTGAGGTTTTTGAGAAAACATGGAAAATTAGCGTCTGGTTCTAGTACTAATCAAACAACCTGTCCTTCAAAAGCAATGAAATGTGATAAACCTGACAACATTTTGGCTTCCAGTACAAATGATGTACAGTGTGTACAACTGCCACTCGAGCACTGAATGAAAACCACATTTGTGTGGGTTATGGTTTAGGATTGTGTCACGGGAGAGAGTTGGTTTGGTTCGAGTATCAGTAGAGGACGGGATCATTCAGATTGTTCGTGTTAGGCTCCGAGTCCCAGTGCTGTGATGCAGAACTGCTGCTTTCCCTTTATACACACACCTGTGGAGGTCCATGAGGCGCGAGGCGTGACGGCTGGATTGGCATGTTCAGTGTTGGGTCAGTGCTGGACAGATTTAATGACCCACTCTGCACTGGGGTTGAGCTCCAGCAGAGCTTTGATGTACGTCTCTTCATCCAGACATCTCTCCTCTGGACAAACACACAAGCACACACACGTCACAGACTGCTTCTGCCCGGCTTCTCTACAGCATCCAGGTTACGAAATGTGTTCATATAAACTCTAGGAATGTGCCGAGGATCTGATCAACTGAATGAAAAACACCTCAAAAGCCATCAGAAGATGAAGCGCTCCTGTTGCGTTCAGTTGTGTGTCACTGCTCTCTTATTAGGGGTTCAAGCATGAAATGAAATGTAATTGTAAGGATTTGTAAAACTGATCGTGCAGGGCAAACCGTAAGGCCTAGAGACTTGAAACCTGGCCAGATGGTTGGCCTCAATTTGGGGAGAACCTATCAGAGTATGACCCCGATTGGCCCATAGGTGGCGCTACAGCAACCAAATCGCCCATAACTCTTAAGACCGTTTGTCCCTTTTCTGCTATGTCGAACTTTGTCCGAAACCTACTTTTGTGAACTATTCCCTGTTTTTTCACCCGATCGGAACCAAACCAGTCGAGGACAATTCTCTGGACTTTCTAGATCAATAATTATCGAAAAAAAGTTGAACTTTTGCATTTGGTTGGCTGTAACATTTAGAAAAGGGGCGTGACAAAATACATTAAAAAGCCTATAAATCCCAAAGGAAAACTCAGAACTTCACAAAAATTGATGAGCATATGTGTCATAACATGGTGAAGAAGCATGCCAAGTTTCATGGAGATCGGACCATAGGTGGCGCTATAACTGGCAAAAAGCTTTAAAACCATATATTTCCTATGGTACATTGCCTGTATTGGCTGTAAATGGTCTTTTCCATCTATTATATCAGTGGTTACATGCTTGCTAAATAAAACTTAATAACTTTTGTGCTTAAAGGCCTTAACTGCTTGAACCCCGATAAATGCTGCTTGTGTTTAACTTGTTTTTAGTTGAGTTGTTCCTAGGGGTATAAGGATACCCTCATGTCACGATTCGATATATATCACGATACCATATTTTTGCGTAAGGTTCACAAAAAATGAACTGTTGATTAAAATGCTAAATTTGTTGCATTACTGCTTTGAAACGATCTGTATTGTAAAAAGCGCTATATAAATAAATGTGACTTGACTTGACATTTAAGCTATTTTAAGGTATGAAGAATATTTGTTCAAGAAAAAAACATTTAAATATGTAATTTTAGTGATCAAAGATGAGTTTTAAGGGATCAAATTATTGACAACATGGGAACTTTAAGTTTTGTCTATTGAGAAAAGGCGACTACAAATATTTGTAACTAAGTTGGAAAACAGCAGTAAAGCTCCTTTCACACTGGACGCGATTTTGACGCACGAATAATTCGCACAATGGTTTTATATTTTGATCAGCTGTTTAAAAAAAACACTTTTATTCGCTTCGATGTCGATTTTTTTTACTTTTGCGGCGACAGAAAAGGCTTCAGCCAATCACACACTACAAGGACAACGATTTGAAAGACGATGTGTGGCGTAGCATTGCCAACCAACTCGGTTATCTCGACTGTGAGTGTGTTGTGTGATAGTTTAGTCGTTGTGTAGTCCTGTGCTGTGTAGGCTAGCAGGCTAAACTACATCTGGGATAGAAAGCGAACACTATTATCCTCAAAGATAGAGACAGAGACCGTGTTTACTTTGAACACGTAACACAATGTAGTGAGTCTATTTAGGGCTGCTTTTAGTATCTATACACTCTTTGTGTGATATCTACAGTTTCTAGACAAATGATTTTAACTTGTTAATAGTGTGTGACATGTAATGTGTATTGACATTACAAACGCACTGTGTTTAGTTGAAGACACAAAGAAACTGTGGAGAAACCTCAGGGACACCTGTGAGAGAAGAAGGAGAGCGGAGAAGGACACTAAGAGTGGACATTAGCACACTCCCCTTCAGACTCTCTGTTCTGTAAGATCGGGTGAACCCAGAACCTTCTTTCTGTCCTTTAAAGAAAATGAAAAGCTCGTCTTCACTGGAATGTTGAAGCTCTGAACATCACAGACGTCGCAAATGTGAATGGTTTTGACGCAAACTATTCGCTTTTTCGTTTCGCTTTTTCGTTGCGCGTCCGGTGTGAAAGGGCCTTAAGGAAGTATTTAATGTTTCGTGAATCCGACCCCTGGTTTTACATCAGACACCAAGTGGCCAAAACTGTTCATAGCACAAAAATCAAACTGAAATGTCTTAATCTTAGCGTGAGCTGCATAGATCGCCAATATGATCGGGGAAGTCTATGTTGAGGAGTGTATTTATTGAACTATACGCAGTTGTACGGTTATCTGCACTTTATGAGTTCAGCTCTGTGTGACGCTCATGGATGTGAGGCTCATGAGATACTCACTGATGTTTCCTCCCATCTCATAGAGACACAGATCTTCTCTTCTCACAGACCTGTAACACAGCTCGCAGTCAGTCTGAGCACAGCACATCATTCACTGGTGTCTAGGGCTGGGTATTGACACAAATTTCACAATTCGATTTCGATTTCGATTCAATATTGATTATTTTGGATATCAGGTTCAATACATGGCAAATTTTCTCAAGGAAAACAAATCTCTGAACTATTATTGTAAACTATGAGAGTCAGTGGTAGCCTATAGGCTTCATTAGCCTACTATAATATCGAAGGTAAAAATTAACTGATTTGTATACAAACACTTAAATTACACTTTTATTTATTTTTATAATAATAAAGTTATATGAAATATAAACATTTAAATGGTGGCTGTCATAAAAACCTGCCAGATTTATTCAAACATGCATTAAAAATTGAAGAACATTAAAAATTATAATGAATATGTAATATGGTGCATATATTTAACAAAATGATCCTCTCTAGAGTTAATTTTTCTAGCTGACTAACGAGTTTATGGTCACTGGATATGGTTTTTCTGAGGTAAATGTGACGTTACATGACAAGCTGATTTACTGACGTCTTTCCACGGTTGAAACACTGATTGAGCGACTCCATGTCAAGTTGTACTCTATCTTTTAACACACTTTCAGATGCTCATTCATGTTTATTTCGCGCTGTAACTGGTGTTATTAAGGCGGAAGAGAAGGTCATGTGCTTCTCTTGAGCTGCGCCAGAGCGATCTCACGCCACAGCGACAAAACGGTATTTATGTTTTTGAATTTCGTAGGAAAATGGACGTAGTTTGAAATCTGATACTTTGTTTCATATCAATAATAACAAAGGACAAAGATTATTGCGATGTATTGGATGGGATGCGCGCTACAATGTTCCATTCATTCATCAACTGAAAACAGGATGACTAATCGATTCTTGGGATTTAAGAATCGATATCGGTTCGTAAAAATGAGAATCAATTAAAATCGAGAAATCAATATTTTTTACCCAGCCCTACTGCTGCCTGAAGCTGTTTAAAGCTATCTGAGGGTGTGTTTGCTCACCTCTCTTGACTGAAGCGTGCCAGGACATCCGAGGCCTTCAAATCCTCCGTCAGCTGAACGGCCATGGACACCATGGAGAACTGAGGCGCCTGAACCCGTATGAAGCCTCCTTCAGCCTGAACACACACACATCTACACATGTACTCCAGTAAAACACACTCTGTCCTGGGAAACGTGTGCAAACGCCTGCAGATTCCCCAGTCACAACCTGGACACTAAGAGCCTGACATGTCAAATACACACGTAACAGTTTATTGAACCTTTAGATAAAGTATATTTTAAAACAAAATGTTTTTGTTGAGTATCATATTTGATCCATCAGGCTTTTATGGCTCGTACAGTCTGATATAGAGAGAATATGGAGGAAAAAAAAACAGCTCACTTGTATGAGCAAATATATGATGCTGATATTTAAATGGACAAAAAGAGTAAATTCTGATCTCAATCAATGAGTTTATTACAGTATAGCAGATACTTGCATAAAATGCATTTAAATATCAGGATCTGCCAATAATATGTCTTAGTAAGATATTTAAATGCTCAGTTTTATGATCGAAGTTCTGTAGTTTTGAATCATATAATGCAATGCAATACAGTGATGATTGACAGATGAACAAATAAACCTTCCTCAAAAGCCTGATGATCATATTTTTCTAATAAATGATGTCTGTCAGTCCCAGCATGCAGTTGTGCTGCGCGTCCACTGGGTGTCAGAGTGGAGCTGTGCGTTTCGCTCACATTCTCAAACTCTGATTCATTCAGCTGGGTGGGAAACACTGACTCACACACACACTCTCACGCACACACACGTCTCACACTTCAGCTCAGCGTAACGGTCTGCAGTGTTTGTGTGATTCACCTCATTGTTCTTCTCCTGTTTGTCAGAGGCTCTCTCGCGGTCGTAGGCCATCTTCTTCAGGAGCTTTTTAACCGCTCTGTCTCTGTTCATCTTCCTCTGGTTCTCCGTGTTGTGCTTGCGCACCTGATTCAGGATGAACTTGGGAATCTGAGACACACACACAAAAAGACTCGTTTGAGCTAGTCGGACATGAACGCTGAACAAGAACTCGCTCTTCTCGCCTCTGACTTTTGCCTTGCTTAGTTGAGGACATTTAATTTAATATTCAACAATAATATTGATCTTCCTGCACTTAGAGTTCTCAACGGGTCGGGTCGGCCCGACAAACCCGACGGGACCCGCGGGTTCGGGCCGGGTTCGGGTCGAAAATATAATCAAATGACTCGGGTCGGGTCGGACCTCGGGCTTAATCTTTTCCGCTCAGTGAAAAAAAAAAAAAACATTTATTAATCATCGCTGCTGTTCACCGTAAAGAAAGTTTGGCTGCTGCGTGCAACGTGCATTATGGAGAGGGGCGGGGGCAGACCTGACGCCGCCGCGTGCACGCCTTTAGCCTGGAGAGAAGAAGATGGAGTTGGTGAAAAGTAAACTTGCTGCAGGTGAATTCACCGTCGCTACTACAGCCTATTTAGATATTTTAAAGTTTATTGTTTCAGTTGTTTGTATTGTTTGTATTATTAAAAGGCGTGAACATTAAAGGTTGGTTTGAATTCCCGTCTGCTGGTCATGATAATACGTGTATGAGAAGAAAAAAAATCCGACGCGCGTCGGGCCGCGGGCCGGGTTCGGGCAGATAATTATGTTGATGTGTCGGGTTAGATCGGGTCCGGGCTTTAAAAGCCACGGGCCGGGTCGGGTCGGGTTGTAATTTTCAGGCCCGTTGAGAACTCTACCTGCACTGACACCATTATATGAGAACTGAGCTGAGCTGGACGACGACATAGCGATTTTCCCCAGAGCGGATATACATATAAATTAACTAAATTAATAACTTTTTTACAGCAGAAATGAACCATGACTGATCTTACTTAAGCTGGACTGTGATGCAATTTTCTTCTGTAAACAAACTTTGTCACATTATTCTCCTGTTATCTCTGTAAAGCTGCTGTGAAACACTCTGTATTGTAAAAAGCGCTGTATAAATAAAGCTGACTTGACTTGACTTCTACCACTAACAAGCAAAACGACTTGAGATGTTACATTTTCCAAGTCATTTCTCTTCTCATTATCTTGATTTCCAGATCTTTTCTGATGGAAAGCCAGACGAAGGCATTGCTCATCCACGAGGTGTGAGGTGTAACGCACCGTCCAGAGCAGGTTCTGGTAGCGGATGAGCAGCCGGACGATGTTGGCGGTGCCGGTGGCCATGGCGAACTCCTGCTGTTCGCTGATCTTACTGCGGAAGCCCTTACACATGAAGATGTTGGGCGCCATCACCACCGCGACGTTGTTCAGGGTCATCTTATTCCTGTCCTTACGGTCGATCACCCGCTGGAAGAACTCCATCAGAGCCTGAAAGACACAGTCGGATCCGGTTCAGTCCGGTGAGGTCACGTGAATGTGGACTAAACTCATCCCGGACAGCAACACAGGCCTCGTTACACTGTCAGTGACATGTGACCCAATTCTGATTTTTCGCTCATATGTGACACAGATCGGATGTGTTCTATGACTAAGGGTGTCACGATTCTCCAAATCCTCGATTCGATTACATTTTCGATTCTAAAGTCACGGTTCGATTCGATTCTCGATTTAAAAAAAAAAAAAATTGAAAGCACAAGCTATGCCATTTTTAGACTTTTATGCAATATAATAATATCTGACCTTTGTTCGCAATGTACCACACACTACATTGTCAAATTTAAAACGTTTATTAACAACATAATGTAACAATAACTTATATCTTAAGTCAATTGGAAACTTAAACAATATAACCTATTACCTACTATAGTCCCGGGGCTCCCTGGACTCCTCAGAGCAGTCACAGGCGAATAGCACGGTGTTTTAAATTGGGTTCCCACAGCGTTTGCATCGCAGTACGAGAGGACGTTCTCGTGAGGGAACGTACTTGGTTACTTGCGTAACCTCGGTTCCCTTAGAGATAAGGGAGTACTGCGTTGCCTTGCCGTGCTATTTCGCTCATATCAGGTACTTCGCTTGAGTCGATTTAAACCTAAAGTCCTTTGGCGAGTTTTCTCTGAATGTATACACTTCAGCCGCGTCCAAATTGGCGCGCTCGAGGTTAGCAGGGCGCCAAGCGCTCTCATTGAACCGCACGCCACTGCTAACTCACCATAGGTTCGTGCAGTTGCCGCAGCACAGCCAGCTCGCTCAGACGAGCTATGATGCTCTCGCTGTGCAGCTGCAATGCGTTTTAAAATAAAGGCTTCAATATTCTTGAGAAAAGGAGTTTTACCTATTACAGGCAAGCCGAGCTGACGTGACATATGGGGCGTGGCAGCATCGACGATTCCATTTTTTGATTCGATGATCGAGATTGAGCATTAATTTCGATCGATTTCGATTTAAAATCGAAATCGTGACACCCTTATCTATGACCGTGTAAACAGGAAAAAAACGCATGCATTCGGATATTTCGAGATCGGTTTCAGGCCTCGTTCATATGTGGAAATAAATCAGATCTAAATCAGATATGTGCCAATGCGACTGTCATGTAAACAGGCAGATCGGGTTTTCTGAGACATTAGGTTACGTCTCTGCGGTTTAATGACGAGAGAAACCCCGACGCGCTTCTGTAAATGGCCCAACGAAACGTTGTGTCGTCGTAGGACAGGAATGTGGACACACGTTGACACATATCAAAGGTTGGCTTGCTCACACAAAAATCTCGGACCCACTGCTCCTCGTTAAAGCCCGCCACGATCTCATGAAAGTGCGAATCTACAGGCTAGCACGAATTTTATTTCTCAAGCCGTTTACGCCAAAAATAGTTTTTGCATGTATATGATATGCACTTTATGGAGTGTAATACGCACACACTCCACACCCCTAATCCTACTCAAGGGGTTTACAGTATCATGCAGGAAAAAAACTATTTTTGGCGTATAAATGGCACGAGAAATAAAATCAGTGGTATAGATACGCACTTTCATGAGATCGTGTTGGAGGTTCCCACCAGTCCTGAGATCTCTCTCACACACAATAACTGAAGCATATGCGCAGCTGCAATGATGACACTTCTCGTCCTCCTCCGCCTCAAAATCATGCTGATGTTTGGCGAACTTCGCATATATCGCAGAGCTAGCATCAAGCATATTTCGCGTCCGCCCATCTGTGCAAGAGAAGTTAACCCTTTAAGCATGCGCAGTGTTTCAGATAGTATCAGATAGTATGAATCGGATATGGGTCACAGTTGAAAGAGCGTGTAAACGGACGGTCAAAAGAATCGGATAAAGGCAACAAATCAGAATTGGACATCAAGACCTGCAGTGTAAACGAGGCCATAGTGTCGGCCCACATGCGGATTGCATGCGTCCCAGATGTGGGCCGGATCTGGGCCGACTCTCGTGTTGTTGTCTGGGACGTGAGTGTGTGCGGGCGTACCTTGAGCGTGTCTCTGTTGGGTTCTGGGAGCAGGAGCACCAGCAGATTGAGCGCCTGTAGCTGCTGTTTCTTAGTGGGCAGCTCTGCTCACAACAGACACGATCACAACCATCAGTGACACACACACACACACACAGATCACACACACTGTAAAGGCCCCGATACTAACAGCAAAGTTCTTTCCACTTACGGGTAAAGGTACGTTAGAAACACCTTTTCAGCGATATACTGTTATTGAACATGCTGATGATCCACATGTAGATGAATATGTAAATATGTGCTGCGCGCTAAAACACTCACTGCCAATAGCAAACCATTAAAAAACGGCGCCTCTCACTGCAAAAACCGAGATCTGTGTGATCGGGGCCTTAAGCTTCACTGTACAGAGTCATGCTGCATTACGGCCTTCAGTCTGAGCCGACGCCGTCACTCACTCAGCACAGAGATGAAGGCGTTGAAGTACTCGACGGTCAGCAGGGGATACGGCAGCTCCCGGATGAACAGCTTCAGGAGACTCGCCGCGTCATGCTGCTTCAGGCTCTCCCACGGAAACATGCCTTCATAAAACTTGTGTTCCAGTTCCTGACAGACAGCCTGGGAAACACACGCCAGCAAATGGGTCACAACCATGCAATGACTACAGAAATAACACACAGAAACAACGCTCACCTTCACTCTGGTAGCGGCTCCAGGTATCCGGAGAACGCCCTCCGTGTCCAAACCCTGCTCCTCGATGTGAGACATCAGCTGAAGAACACCAGCTTAAAGTCAAACTCACATTCAGCCTCATGGACTAGCAGTGCTAGCATAAAGCAGCTAATCACAGACAGTACGCGCACTATCGTTCACAAGTTTGGGGATGGTCAGATTTTTAATGCTAAGTCTCTTCTGCTCACAAGGCTTGATTTATTTGATTAAACATACAGTAATAATGTGAAATATTATTCCAATTTAAAATATCTGTTTTCTATGTGAATATATATTAAATACATATATTATATACTGTGATCAAAGCTGAGTTTTCAGCATCATTACTCCAGTCTTCAGTGTCACATGATCCTTCAGAAATCACTCTAATATGATGATTTGATGCTCAAGAAACATTTATGATTATTATCAGTGATGAAAACAGTTCATATTTCTGTGGAAACTGATACATTTAATTTTTCAAGATTCTTTGATGAATAGAAAGTTCAAAAGAACAGCATTTATTTGAAATAGAATCTTTTGTAACATTATAAATGTCTTTACTGTAACAATTGAATGCATCCTTGATGAATAAAAGTATTAATTTACTTTTTAATTTACGTACTTCTGAACGGTAGCATACATAACACCGTTCTCATCACATCACATTACTGAGGTCCTGGACATACAGTATCCTGAACTTCTCCTCTGGCAGATGCTGTCCTGAAAACACTATGCTTTCCTTTCCCAGAAAGCTTTAGCGCACAGGTAAAGGGGTTTTCTAGGGCGTTGTTTACATGTCCACCCTCAGCTCTCAGGCATCCTGGGCTGGGTTGTAACACTCAGATTTGTTGTATCAAATACAAAATAATGCAGTGTAAATGTGTATGTTTCGGTCACACTTTAGTTTAAGGTCCAATTCTCACTATTAACTACGACTTTTGCCTCAATAAACTAATTACTACTTATTAATAGTTAGTAAGGTAGTTGTCAAGCTGAGGTATTGGGTGATTAAGGGATGTAGAATATGATCATGCAGAATAAGGCATTAACCCTTTAGAACCGGCTGTGTCGTCGCCGACACAAACCAGCAAGCGGGATTCATTTACCGTAACTCTTCAAGCGTTTGCACTATTAAAACCATTCAAATTGCCCCTGACAGTAGACAACATGCGGTTTGCAGCAATATATGGCTTATTATGGTAATTTCATGCTTTCCCTCTGCAAATGACAGCAGATTTCAGGCGGAGCGGGAAGGAAGGATTTGAACAGAGAGATACGAGCGCGGCAGGTTAGAGTGTTTTGGATTGCATAAAATAATAAAAGAAACAAACAAATACATGGCGAAAGAAGTGTTAGACAGCAGAAGAGGGGATTGGGATGATTTTTAATGAAACTTGGGAGGCGGATGGCCGTTACTCTTTCACGTATCTAAGCATGAAGTGTGCGCATGTGTATGTGTGCGTGCCTATGAATGCAAGCATTTATGTGTGTGCGTGTATGAAAAAAAAGTGTCTTAAATGAAAATTGTGCAACCCAATGTCACAAAAAAGACTTGAATATATGCATTATAGTTCATTTTTCAACTTTAAAGTGTTAGTTTCTTTCGTTCATGACTTTTTCTGTTATTTTCTAAATAAAAATCAGTACATTTATTCTCGTTTTTTTTTTTTTTTTGTCTATTTAAATTCTATTTACAAACTCACCACACACAATAATGGTCAATAACTGTAATTTGTTGAAAGCTTATCTTTTTCTGAAAAAGATGACACCTTGCACATGAAGATTGTTGCACATTGTTTTAGAATTTCACAGTCAAAAAATCTAAATATGTGAAAAACACCTATTTTAGCTTCAGGTTCTAAAGGGTTAATATGTGCTTTATAAGTACTAATAAACAGCCAATATCCTAGTAATGTGCATGCTAACACTAGTTAATAGTGAGAATTGGACCCTAAACTGAAGTGTTACCCATGTTTCTTATCTCAAGGGACGTCAGGGAGAGTTGCGGGTGAGTTATGAGCGGCCCTGTCTCGGCTAGCGTCCCGTTATAGTTCTGGCTCTGCTCTCTTACATGCTGCAGTATGAGAGGCACTTTGGCTCCTGGGATCCTCCGCTGGTCTTGATCCAGGAGCGTAGAGAGAGGAACACCAAACAAACCCGACTCTACGGATGACACAACAAGATTTCTGATTCAGCTGCATAAACATAGCATTCAGAACTAGTTTGAGCAACTAGCAGTTAGACGAGGGATAATCAGACCTTCCTGTTCATATTCAAGTCACACAGCTTTTTTCATGTTTCCTACACACACATATCAGAGGCACTGACCTCTCACTTTGACCTTGAGAGCTTTATGGGCCTTCACCTCGATTCCACACGTGTCGAACAGAGCGCTCATCTCAATCAGGACCAGTCTGCGAACCTTCTTCATGTCCTCAGCGGAGAGATCGCCTACTTTAGTCTGTCCCGTCTTATCCTGAGACACTCGGAAATCCTGCGACAGGCCGAAAGAGGAGCTTTATCATCCGTCACAGACGACACATGATTTGAGGAGTCATTAATGTCTGGAGCACAAACACTGCAGGACGACATCTTTAAGACTTAAAGCGTTAGTTCACTTCAGAATGAAAATTCCCTGATCATTTACTCTCCTCAACGTCATCCAAGATGTTCATGTCTTTCTTTCTTCAGTGGAAAAGAAATGAAGGTTTTTGAGGAAAACGTTCCAGGATTTTCTCCATATAGTGTCTTCAATGGGGTCCAACGGGTCGAAGGTCCAGATGTGAGTTTCAGTGCAGCTTCAAAGTCTCCACACGATCAGCTGAGGAATAAGAGTCTTATCTAGACAAACCAGACATTTTTTTTTGACATTTTATAGCAAAAATAAACATTTATATACTTTTTAACCACGAATGCTCGTCTTGCACTAGCTGTGATGCGCCACACATTATGTAATCACGTTGAAAGGTCAAGCGTGACGTAGGTGTAAGAACAGACCTAGTGTTTACAAAACAAACGTGCAAAGACTGAGTCAAACGCCATTTACAAAAAAAAACGTGATTGCGTAATGTGTGTCGCATCACAGCTAGTGCAAGACGAGCATTCGTGGTTAAAAAGTATATAAATGTTTATTTTTGTTATAAAATGGCCGCTGGTTTGTCTAGATCAGACTCTTATTCCTCGGCTGGATCGTGTCGAGACTTTGAAGCTGCACTGAAACTCACATCTGGACCTTCGACCCGTTGGACCCCATTGAAGACACTATATGGAGAACAATCCTGGAGTGTTTTCCTCAAAAACCTTAATTTCTTTTCGACTGAAGAAAGAAAGACATGAACATCTTGGATAACGTGGGGGGGGGGGGATGAGTAGAGTAAATGATCAGGAAATGTTAATTCTGAAATTCCTTCAATACTAGTGTTAGTGTTCAGATCGTAGAAGTAAATAACACAGTAATGGTGATTTTTGAAAAGGGAAGAGATGCAGTTGCACAGACTGACCAGCAGAGGCCACTTTCACTCACTAAGAGCACAGATGCACATGAGTGGATTTAAATCTTTAACTTGACATTTTTGCAATATAAAAATATAATATAAACTTTATCCTCAAGCAGTCAGAGTGAGTTGCACTGGTCCAGTACACACACACACACACACACACACACACACACACGCTTGACTCACGGGTAACCTGTCGTCGGCCTCGCTCTGGGGCTGGGTAACCTTCAACCCTTCTTTGTAGATAAGCGCTTGCTCGGAGAACGACACCTCCAGGTTAATGTCCGTCTCGGCGTCAGCTCCGCCCCCGGGAACATCAGGCCCCGCCCCGTTACCTAACCAAACCATAAACACACAATAACATTTCATGCTGTGTGAAACTATGACAAACATTTATGGGCAAAAACACACACGGGCGTCCTCGAGTGACACTTCAGTGATCTCACGTCACTCTTTGCTGATTAAACTAAATCAGGCTAGTCAGAGTCCAGCAATCAAACATGTCATTATTTAGCAGTCGTTACCACAGTCAACTCTCTGACGATGATGGGTAAAAGACGCTTTTAACAGGTGATGTCTGATTACAGCAGCGTCTCACACCTGTAATTGTGAAAGAGTGCTGCGTTTAACCCTGCATTATGAGCACAGTAGTGTCTAAAAAGCAGAGCTAGAACGTCACGGTGAGTTGTTTAGCAACAGACAACCAATCATTAACTCAGTAGAGTCTCATGCGCTATTTTAAGTTGGACAGATATTCACATGCTCTGATTAGATGGGAAACGCCTTCAGTGATGAAATATAAAGTCCTAGAAAAACATTAGAATTTTCTCCTGTTTTCCTTCTGTTTGTGTTAGCATGTTTCAGCTGATTTAAGAGTTTTACGTGCAGCATTTTCCATAGATCTGAAACAAGTTGTGTCCTCAACTGATGTTATTAACATTGTTAATAAGTACACTATTGTTGAAAAGTTTGGGGTCAGTAAGAATTTTTATTTTTAATGTTTTTAAAAGAAGTCTCTTCTGCTCACCAAGGCTGCATTTATTTGATTAAAAATACAAACAAAAACAGTAATATTGTGAAATATTATTCCAATGTAAATCATCTGTTTTCTATTTTAATATACAGTAAAGTGTAATTTATTCCTGTGATCAAAGCTGAATGTTCAGCATCATTACTCCAGTCTTCAGTGTCACATGATCCTTCAGAAATCACTCTAATATGATGATCTGATGATCAAGAAACATTTATGATTATTATCAATGTTGAAAACAGTTTTATTTCATGATGCTATGATGAATAGAAAGTTGAAAAGAACTGCATTTATCTGAAATCTAAAGCTTTTGTAACATTAAACACGACCCTTCAAAAGTTTGGGGTCAGTAAGAATTTTTATTTTATTTTTGGGGGAAAAAATAAAATAAATCAATACTTTTATTCATCAAGGATGAGTTAAACTGATCAAAAGTTACAGTAAAGACATTTATAATGTTAGAAAATATTATATTTTAAATAAATGCTTTTGAACTTTCTATTCATCAAAGAATTTTGAAAACAAATGTGTCCACAACTGTTTTCAACATTGATAATAATCATAAATGTTTCTTGATCATCAAATCATCATATTAGAGTGATTTCTGAAGGATCATGTGACACTGAAGACTGGAGTAATGATGATGAAAATTCAGCTTTGATCACAGGAATAAATTACAGTTTACTGTATATTCACATAGAAAACAGTCATTTTAAATTGTCATAATATTTCACAACATTACTGTTTTTTTTATTGTTTTTTATTAAATAAATGCAGCCTTGGTGAGCAGAAGAGACTTCTTTTAAAAACATTAAAAATCTTACTGACCCCAAACTGTTGAACGGTAGTGTATATTAACCCAATGTTTACAAATGTAGAGTGAAATCTCTAAACCTGACAGCCAGGACTGAACCAGGGTAAAGTATGAACGCTGTAAAACGAGATAGCCCAGCACTAAAAATGACTTTCAGAATTCTCATACGTTTACGAGAAATGACTTTACAGCTCCTCTGTCGTATTTATTTCCACTGGTCTATCGGCGATTACCTTCAGAGAAAAAGTCCTTTATAATCTGCATGTGTCTCTGTACAGGAGTGTGTGATTAGACACAATGTTACGTTTTATATAAAGCAAAATGTTTCATTTTAGTTGCACTGAACGTTACATTTCTTTAAAGAACAAAAGGAATGGATATTCCAGCATTTGTGTGTGTGTGTGTGTGTGTGTGTGTGTGTGTGTGTGTGTGTGTGTGTGTGTGTGTGTGTGTGTGTGTGTGTGTGTGTGTGTGTGTGTGTGTGTGTGTGTGTGTGTGTGTGTGTGTTGCTGTCTTTGTCATTTCGACTCCCTCTGTCCTGAAGTTAAATGTTAAAGGCATGTTGAAATGAAACACAAGCTTTAACTCATGACACATACCCATTCCTTCCACTTCCAGTTTGCTGCTCCCACTTCTGTGTGTGGATTCTGCCTCGTCCTGCTTCGTCAGGAAAAGAGAGTGACAAACAACAAAGAGAATGAAGCAAACTGTTAGCATGTGTGGTGCTGTGTTAAAAACAAACTCGTTCATCAATACATGTGCAATAAACACAGGGATCCAGAAGTGTGCACTGACATCTGGGACTCTTTCAGACTCTGCATTTTCAGGTGAATAACGCAGTCAGTGAATCAGCATGATCATGTGACTCAAGTCACATGTTCAAGACAGTGCACACAAACCAAGCGAGTCGAATCAATTCAGCGGCTAATGAATATTTATCTATTAGAACACTTATTATAACAACAATTATAAGAGCTGAAGGTAAAACAGTTGACAGGTATGATGCATAAACATTAATTAGTTTTATAGTAAATGTCATATTGTTAGGTTTATGTTTGTATGTGCTTGTGTTCCTACTTCTCCTTTGTTGTCATGGAAGTGCATCATCATACAATCACACAGACATTTTGTTTATCAATTGATGTCGCAATTTTAGTTCAATTACAGTTGTTAGAAAGTCATTGTCGAATCATGCAGTTCAAATCCAAGTTGAGTCTCGAGTCATTGTTGTTATTTTTTTTCCAAGCATAAACAACATCTGCAAAGTTACGACGCTCAAAGTTCAAAGCAAAGGGAGATATTTTCTTTTAAAGAAATTATTTTTTAAGGACTACAACAAACAGCTGGTAGAGACTACACGAGCTTCCTGACAGCTAGTGACATCACTAACCCTAGAATTTACATAAACCCCGCCCCCGGACACGATTTATAGATTCTTCTCGAGTCTCTCCATCTTTGTCTGACTTCGGTTTGAACATAAAAGGCTAAACATTTTTGAAATTTTCAGTGCATGTGTGTGTGAGGTAAAAGGACACGGGCTCTTGAAGCTCCGCCCCCTGTGCCGGAAGCAGCAGCTCATTTGCATTTAAAGGGACACACAAAAACGGTGCGTTTTTGCTCACGCTCAAAAAGTGACTTTAACATGCTATATAAAAATATCTGTGGGGTATTTAGAGCTAAAACTTCACATACACACTCTGGGGACATCAGAGACTTATTTTACATCTTGTGAAAAAGGCATTATACCACCCCTTTAAATGGATTAGTGCAGCGTCCAGCAGAAACATAAATCACCGCTTATGGCTTTCCTTAATAAACTACTCAAAACGGTGGTCGCAGATCCTTCAAACTGGAATTTTCTCAGTTATTCATTACACTTTGCTGAAATGTTTATTAATAACTACTGTGTAATTGGTGACACTGTTAACAGCCTGTAAAAAAATTCCAGAAAGCTCTGGTCACTAGTTGGACGTCCAGCATGAACTTCATCCTGAAGCTTTATCACATGTCAGTGCTTTAGACTGGATAAACCCATTTGGGAGAAGAAAAACAGGCAGACTGCTCTTTAATAACCACAGGACAGTGGCACACTGATCTTACATTCACCCCAGTCAAGCCAATCATTGGTTGGTAACTGGTTTATGCATCTAACGGAGATAAGAAAAAAGCTCTTCATCATTTACACTAGTGCGAGTTACATTTTTCTTTAAATGTTGCTGTTTGAGCATGAAAACGAGAGTTCTTCTCTATATCAGTGTCAGTGTTTCTGAACTCCTGAAACGCCTCCATTGTATCTTGAGCTTCGTCCAGGAACGAACACGTCACAATATTCCTCATTATAATAATTAATGCGCAGAATAAAGGGGCGGGGCCTGGTTGAGTTAGCTAGTAGTGTGTTAAACTGGTAAGCGGCGGGACATTTCCCAAACACACTCGAAGCTCTCGACCAATCGCAACACACTGCTCCAGCCGACCAATCAGAGCACAGTGTACTTTTCAGAAGGAGGGGCTTCATAGAGACAGGAAGTAAACAGAGAGTTACTGACAGACTGGGAAGAGAGGAGCCGCAACAATGGAGAATATGAGGAGAATAATCAACATTCAAGAATGAAAACATGTTCTAGTAGAGCCTGAAACAACATCAAGACTTTGTAAATGCGGTCATACTGTAGATGCTGTTCAGAAAGCTAAATTACATTGAAACCGGAATGCGTTCATATATCTTTGTTCTAGACGGATGGTCATTCATTCACACATGACCTCCTGTATTAGGGGTAGGAACAGCACTAGTGTGCAGCGTTTTCTTACTTTACTTTGTGAATCCGGTGATGGTTTAAAGATCTCTCGGACATCTGGGACAGTGTATGGTTTGTTCCGCTTGCGTAGCGTCTGTTTGAGCGTCTCCACGCGCCTCTCCACGGCGGCCGCTTGCGTTCGGGTCAGAGTCGACAGCAGAGCGATGCTGTCCTCGCCGCCTGAAGCCGATTCGTCGAACAGCGTCGCTAGCCCCGCCTCCATCAGCCACGCCTCCTCCTGCTCCCCCTCTGCAGGACAGAAGAGAAGAAGATAAGCCTGGACCAAGTGCTGGAAAGTGAAGCTAAAGCGTCTCGATCGCCCCCTGGTGGCTGGTCCCAGTATAGCTCATAAACCCCACCCTCCTCATGAAGTCCAATGGACGTGAGGCAAACTAAACAATCAAATTACACTTCAAAAAAATGTTTTCCAAAGATGTTTTCTAACATTTTAGGTAGTTTTTAATCACGCTGATGCAAGTTTAGTGCTCGTTTTTTTTAAATAAGTTTGGTCTTAGTTAATTATTTGAGGCTATAAAAACGGGGATGTGACGTCATGATTGACAGCTGTGATTGACAGCTTCACTGAGCGAAGTAGTCACTGAGGCATCAACAGTTTTTCTTGGGTATTTTCAGGAGGAGATTGGAGCTTAAGCTTTTATTACTATACATTAATGATTAGGCTTGGGTATCGAGTATCGAGTATCGATTGGAACCGGGACTAGCTTTTCGATTTTCCCGGAATCGTTCAAAAGTTTGAATTTCGATTCCTAGTTTCGATTCACAGTCCGCCGACCGGAAGAAGAAACCGCTGTCTAAGTTACCAATTTGATCATTTCTAGCCCTATTCTGAACTGAAGTAACTACCTAATCGATTTCAAACTGCCAAGTTAACTCGCTGAACACTGACAGGCTGCTATAGCCTTCCCCACATTAGTTAAACATTTGTAAACTGTAACGTACACTGCATGGTAAATGCGTGTATTACTAGCACAGGTGTAAGCGTATATGGATTGTTATGCTAAACTGCGAACCGATACATTTTATGAGACACTGTGTGAGTTGCCTTAACTCACACAGCGTCTCATAAAATTTATTCAGAGCAAACAACCCTGATGTTAAACCTTGAAAACGTACTTATATGATGTTTTCTTTTTCTTCGGTATCTTGCAAGTTGCAACCATATTCTATCGTCCTCTGCTCGTCCGTTTGAAAACTGCGCGCGATGCCGGCGAACGTAAAAAAAAAAAAAAAAATCATGAAAACACATTTACACATGCAGAGCTGCCAACTCTCACGCATTCACTGTGGGACACACGCAATTTACACTTTTCACACGCTCTCACGCCACACATTTTCTCACGCACAATAAAATCGCGAAGCAAAGAGGACACGGAGACCGACAGACTAGACAGAGCAGTTACTTTATGATATACAAAAAAATCTCAGCTCTCAGATTCTGTCAATTTTATTACGAGATTAAAACAATAAATGCCGTTTTGGCACTTGTAAATGTGACGTGACAGATCCCTAGCGCACGTGAACCGGTCAACTAGCTAATAGTAAATAAACACGAACACTGTTGAAAGATACAGTATAACTTACCGAAATGTATATTCCTCATACATAATATCGATCAATCAGTGTTTTTTATCAGCGTGAAGAGGTCAATAACATAGCTGGAGAACAATTATGTCATATTTACCTCAGGAAAGTCATTTAATGAACATATAGGCTATAGCACATAGTTGGCAAGAAAAAAAGAGCTATAGAGAGTATTTTGCTAAACCTGTACTGTACTACATATTTATTATATTTTTACTTGTATCATTAAATAAAGTTGTTATTATAATAAAAAACGCATTACATTTAATATGAGTTATTTTTAACCTTAAATAATACTGCCAGCTGATAGGGCTCTCTGTATGTTTACAGCATTAGGTGAGTTGTTTTTTTCTTGAGAAAAATGAACGCCCATCTTGAGTAGCCTACCTAATATTTATCCAAATTAGTCAATATTAAATCAAATCACAAAAATTGAATTGAATTGAAAAATAATAAAAAAGCGTAGCTTACCAGAAATTGTACCATGTAAACATTGTAACATTCAGTTTAGTTACTAAAATGTTAGTGACACTTATTGTGATGCAAATTTTTTTATATTTCAATTGATGGAGAAGGTCAGACTATTTCCTTCAGAAAGACTGTTGGTTAGCTAGCTCATTTAAAATGTCCTAAACAATTTTGTTTAAAATAGATTTGATATTTATATTGTAGTTGAAAACAGCCCTGTGAGAAATTCATAGTAAAGTTCATAAAAAGTAAAAAAAGTAAAATTGATTTAAACTTTTTTGACCCTGCCTCTTAAAAGAATCGGAATCGAGAATCGTTAGGAACCGGAATCGAAACAAGGAATTGGAATTGGAATCGGAATCGGAATCGTTCAAATTCAAACGATACCCAACCCTATTAATGATTTGTTATAACGTAGTACAAACTTCTATAATAAAGTGATTTTGTATGATTTATAACCAGGCACTAAATTGGCACTAAACGGATTGCTTGGGTCCTGAGCTCGGACTCATCTCTTCAGTCGGACTCATTTGTTCACCACACCGGCTTCACTTTTCTACAGTGGAAGAGAGTGAAGGAGCGTCGTCCATCTTCTTTTACAGTCTACGGCCTGGAGATCTCGGACACCGAGTGAAACACAGCCAGGTGTTCTGGGATTCATGTTGACACTCGCTATCAGCTGAACTAAGGCCATCATTCTTGTTATTTTCCTCAGTGATTTAGCACCTTTAATGAATCACACAGGATAAATGACATATATGTGTCACAATGTGTTATTTTCATCACAGCCGTGGTGAGGAGGAAGACGTTAATTTAGCTCTGAGAGGAAGCAGAAATATCTTCCTCTTCCGGTAACTTCACAATGCAGACGCTCACAGGAGTTGAGGAAGTCACAGTTTGCGGTTCCTCTCGAGGCCAAACAACGACGATCTCCGTCTGTGGTTTTGATTATGGGTTCTTCCTGTAAGTTACGCCTATTGTCCTTAAACATGGAGGAATATAAACAAACAATGCCACATATACATTGCCTTGAGCAATGTGTTTAGATAATTAAAACAAAAAAAAACAATGTAAAAACGTAGAATATATTAAACACGTCGAATCATGTCAAATCATGACAAACTGAAAGAATTTTAGAAAATGTTAACTTGTGGTATGACATTTAGACAATGTGAACGCTCTATTTCTATTTTTAAAGTGACAGATCTAATTTCAGTCCATCTAATTTTGAAATTCACATCATCTCAGAGCCCACAACACGCACGACTGTCCTCTATCGCTGTTCAAGATTTCCAAGACGTTTTGCGGCCTTCTATTTAAAGGTAAAAGAGAACGTAAGACATTTAAGTAAGACATTTAAAGGGGTGGTTGATTATGATTTCACTTTTTTAACTTTAGTTAGTGTGTAATGTTGCTGTTTGAGCATAAACAACATCTGCAAAGTTACGACGCTCAAAGTTCAAAGCAAAGGGAGATATTTGCTTTTACAGAAATCGCTTTTTAAGGACTACAACAAACAGCTGGTAGAGACTACACCACATTCCTCCTGGGTTAGTGACATCACCAACCCTAGAATTTGCATAAACCCCGCCCCCTGAACACGATTTATAGATTATCAAGACAGAATATGCTAATAAATGACTAGAAGATAACTACATAAACTCATCAACTAACCATTCAGAAATGTCCTGTTGCTTCTACATGTTGTCACTTCTTCTTGAGTCTCTCCATCATTGTCTGAATCCGGTTTGAACATAAAAGGCTAAAAGTTTTTGAAATTTACAGTATGAGTGCAAGCCGTTGAAGCTCCGCCCCCTGTGCCGGGAGCAGCAACTCATTTGCATTTAAAGGGACAGACACAAAACAGTGCGTTTTTGCTCACGCTCAAAAGGTGACAACTTTAACATGCTGTATAATAATATCTGTGGGGTATTTTGAGGTAAAACTTCTCATACACACTCTGGGGACATCAGAGACTTATTTTACATCTTGTGAAAAGGGCATTATAGCACCCCTTTAATATGACGTTCAACACTTCAGGATCAGGATCCAGGGGCCGTCTGGCAGTGTTCACGTGAGCCGTGTGTGCCAGCAGTCTGGCAGAAGCGCAAGTGCAAGTCATGCTTTAATCTTGCTTCGCATCGCATGCTGAACTCAGCAGAAAATATGTTGAAAATGTACAAGAACCCATTTGTCATCACAATCTTTTGCAATAAAGACTTTTACGTTGGAGCTTAGCAACACGAAATAATGTTGTGAATGACTCACCAAGGGTTTGAACAAGATCTGTCGAGTGTAATCCACAAACAGAGGCTCAGAAACACAGACTGAATCCAGACTCAAGTTAACTCAATTCAAACTAATTTCAGAAACTTCCCCAGCTCAAATTTTAGATTTTGTTCATATTTATTTCTGTGATAAATGATAAAGGGCAAAATATTAAATGTCATGAATTAATATTTATTGAATATGAGTGGAGTCAAAATGATAAATTTGACCTGAGATTTTGAGCCGAAACACAGGAGGGTAAAAATGACTTTAGAAATATGGCAGCATCATTATTTAGTTTCTACACAGAGACTGGTAGGTCCATTAGTGAAATCTGTTGACTTCAGCAATCTTTGTAGCATTATATGCCAACAGTGACAGCTCAACTTTTTTCCACAAAGTCTGCATATCTATAACTCAAGAAGTGTTTAAGATATCTTAATATCCTTTTAGATTTTGGTTCTTAACAAACTCTCTTTCAGAAATGTTCATTTTAAGGCCCAATATTGTTCATTTCCAGAGAAATGTGGATCTAAATGTGACTCCATGAGTAAATTGTTGAACTTTACCCATTTTCAATGGTCAAAAATCAAATGTGGGTCACTTTTCAAACAGCTGATGCTTATTATATTTAAAGAGCAATGTCGAAAGGACAAATAATGCGCCCAAAACTGTAACCATTGGCATTTTATGCAACAAAAATAGCTAAAGTCAACAGATTTTACTAACAGACCTCTGTGTAAAAATAAAATGATGCTGCCATCATTTGACGACAGACTTTGGTTCAGGCATTTCAGAATGAGCAAAACAACTTTCCACATACTGTGCAACGAGATCGGTCCAATGGTTGGTCCAGTTATGCCGTCCCATCATGCAAAGTCACATGACTTTTTTTTAAATGCGTACCGAGGGATTTATTCGGTTCTCATCGTAGTTTATGTGCATGTCTTCTTATCTCAATTGAGCACATAATATTTTGAATTTATGCATTTCCATCCAGTGTTGTTTTATGCGAGATCCCAAAGTTCACATAAAAATAGGCAGATGGAAACTTGGCTAGTGACGACATGGTTTGTCATCATTCTCAACACAGTATAGCTAATCCGCATTAACAATTATATAATTAACCCCCTGGGACCCACTGTCCAGATTTGAGGACATGTCACAGTTCTCAGTCGGGATGTCCTGTTAAGAGCATTCATGCATGGGAGTTTAACTTCTGCTTGGTCTTTAAAAATGACTGACATTAATTTAGTGATCAAATTTAGCACTCTTATGGAAATATGACAATATATTGTAATTATAATTTAAATCGGATTAATTTTCAAATTGTTTATTGGTATAAATCAACATCTCAGGAAAATGTTATGGGGTTTCAGAACAGGGCACTGATTTTCACTGTAGAGGACTGTAAATCAAACATGTACATCATGTTTATCAGGCATTTTGGGAGACACAACAAATGAATAGGGAAAGAAATTACATATCAATATCAATATTCCTATGAAAAATTAGATATTATTATGAAAATGTTGCCAACTATTACTCCCATTATTACACTTCTTTTTTCATTGCATGTTGCCCTAAGAACACACTGATAAGCAAATTAGATACATTGCATTGAATGGGAAAACCAATGTATGGCCATTTTACACACATATTGCATAAAGTAAAATGGTAAAATCTGTTAATTCAGTTTTAGTTGAGAACCATTAAACAAAGTTTGGTTAAAAAAAAATCCTGAAACCTAAAGGTGAATGCAAAAAAACCTAAACATTGTTTAGTTTCATTGTCATGAAAAAATAGTAAATAAAAAATTAGGTTAAATTTTTTTTTTTTTAATTATTAAAGACAAGTATTAGAAAATCAGACAGTGGTGCAGGACTGTGCAGTGCTCTCACCGTCAGCCACCTTCAGCGGCTCGTCCTCCTGCGTCTCAGCGTCTCCGCTGCGCTGGATGATCTCCAGCTCTTTAAAGTAATCCACCATGACCTGCTCGTCCAGAGAGTCCTGCGAGCTGCAGCGCTGGTACGGGGCCTTGCCGGGGCCCGACCCCGGGGCCGCCGCGGGGCCTTTGCTCCTCTGGACATTGTACTGACCGGTTTTGCGGCTGCATCAACACAGAGAAGAGACAGATGTCAGATAAACCAAATCATTAATGTTCAGACCTTGGGTGAAACCAAGCGGCAACCTTCATGTCTCTCTCTTGAAACCAACATGGAAGTGACTTAAACTGCAGTTCATCGACTGGCCACTAGAGTCCGGCTGCAAAAGAGACTCAATCCCATAGACCCCCCATGTTAAATTGCCCAACTTTACCAGCAGAAAAAACATGTTTACAGCCTGGTGCAAAAAGTGGCTTTGGTCTATACAGCTAATACAGCTAACCTTAGAAACATTGCTAAGCTACGTAATATGCTATCAGTTTCTGATGCAGAAAAGTTAGTTCATGCATTCATGACCTCGAGACTAGATTACTGTAATGCTTTATTAGCCGGTTGTCCTGCATCCTCAATAAACAAGCTACAGTGAGTCCAAAATGCAGCCGCTAGAGTTCTTACTAGATCAAGAAAATATGATCATATAACACCGATTTTATCATCACTACATTGGCAACCTATAAAGTCCCGTATTAACTACAAGGTTTTGCTACTGACTTATAAAGCCCTAAACGGCTTAGCTCCAGTCTATTTAACAGATCTTCTATCGCCCTATAATCCATCGCGCTCTTTAAGATCAATAAATTCGAGGCTTTTGGTCATACCTAGGATATCCAGATCCACCAAAGGAGGGAGAGCATTTTCACATTTGGCTCCAAAACTCTGGAATAGTCTTCCTGATACTGTTCGTTACTCAGACTCGCTCTCCCAGTTTAAAACTAGATTAAAGACACATCTCTTCAGCCAGGCAGTCATATAATATTTTTAATCTTACAGTTCAAACTACAATCCGGCCTCTAGTTCATAAACGCCAGAGGAGAACTGGCCCCCGACTGAGCCTGGGTTCTCCCAAGGTTTTTTTTTTCTCCATTAGGTCACCTGATGAGTTTTAGGACACCATTAGGTCACCTGATGGAGTTTTTCAGTTCCTTGCCACTGTTGCCTTTGGCTTGCTCAGTTGGGGATATTTAATTTAATTTTATCAATCAATAAATTCCACTAGAAACAAACCTTGTTGTATTATTTTAATTTAATACTGTGAAGCTGCTTTTATACAATCTGTATTGTGAAAAGCGCTATACAAATATACTTGACTTGACTTGACTAATTTTGCCCTTCATGACGACTGTGAGGGGGGTGAATTATTTTATAACTCATCCGTTTAAATTATATTAAGTCTTAAAGTTCTGCATAATTAAGGGCGTGGCCACTTGATTGACAGGTGGATTGCCGCTGATGGCCGTTTGTCTGCTGTGTGTTAGCGTCACGTCACCTCAGCTAATCCGCCTCGCTGCACATTTTCAGTTATCCGGGAGTGAGGTGGTGCTAAAAAAGTACCAGGTACTAGGTGCTGTCCTCAGTGGAAACCCCCACAGTGAGCCGTACCATGCAGTGGAAAAGCAGTGTATGTAAAAGAAAGAAAACTGTGTGAAATCTTCTAGAGGCAAAATTCACAGAGAAAAATCATGCTAATGAGTTTGACAGTGGAAACGGACGTTTTGGTGCGAGAAACCTTGACTAGCGGACTTCAGGGGGAAAGTGCTACAGAAGTGCTGAATATGACTCTGCTTTGAGTCTTTTCTTCTCATTGGATGCATGACACAGCAGGAATGAAGAGCTCCCGCTGCTTATCCTGCCAACGGGATCAGGACAGGAAGGCCCAAAAACAAGGAAATAAAGATGCTATTGTGAGGCTGATTGTTTGCCTGGTTTCTGGGGCAGGACGGGCACAGAGAGCTCTCTCAGACGCTGGATGGAGGTATAAATAAAAGCTCAAAGCTCAGCACTCTTCACTCCTGCTGGACATCTGAGATACTTGATGTCGGCAAGCAGTTTTCTGGCTCGGATCAGGCTTGTATCCAAAGATTTCAGTTCACTGAGGTTGTAATGGGGGCAGTCGCTGGAAAACGGTGATCAAGCAGAAAGTAGCTCTTCAGTTTCTGGGTCACGGCTGCTTTAACCCCTTAACTCCTGGAGGATGGACGTTAAAATGCACTATTCAAACTTAAATGGTTGTAATTCAAGAATGCTTTGGAATATAGACCTACGTTTGGTCTTGTTTTAAAGAAAACACTCAGCAGAGTATTGCTGAAGTGAAAGCACTTCAAAAAATTAAAGTATGAAAAAGTTAGGGAAGTTTAAACTTACAGTAAATCAAATATACTGTACTTAATATTTTTTCTTTTTTATAAAATATGTATTTTACAAAATATTTTTTACTATAAAATCAAAGCCATATATCTAACCAAGTTGTCTTCCAAATTTGAAGTTGATATCACAAAAATTGAGATTTTGTTTAGGCGTAATACCAAAAATAGCCACCGGGTGATATTGAATTCCCTTGAATTTAATTGTATGCATTCTGCCATAACAAATGAATACATTTCTGTCCAAATATCACTTCTGTCACAAAATATGGAACCTTGAGACTCAGACCTTTCTGACAATATGTGTTTTGCCAAGATTAGAAAAGGTTTTGATCATAAATTATGAAACATGACGACGCCCAAAAGGGGAGAGGCCAGATAAAATAATTTAGAGTACCGTTTCTATGGTAACGCAACGTCCAATTTCAAATCGGCTTTCACAGGATGAATTCTGAGATCGTAAGCTTTCAAATGATACCTAATATATGATAACTACTAAAATATATGACGTATAAAAAAGGCGATTATAAAGATATTATATTTTAGAGGATATATATATATATTATACTTTTTAGAGGATAATATGATTTTATATTTTTTTAAGGACAAATACTAGTTTATATATTTTGGTAAAAAAAAAATTAGCATGAAAACCAAAGTTTCAATTATTAAAAGTGTGTGCGTCGACTTTTTGTGACAAAGGCCAGAACTCCTGTTATGATGTAGATTTTTTGAGGTGCACTCTTGTCATAAATTAATCTATTTTTGTTCCTACATAATTTTTAACAAAAAACAGTGGCAAAATATCTATTTAGGAGTCTTAGACCTTTCCAACGATATATAGTTTGTCATGATTAGATTAGGATTTAATAGTAATATAGTGCAGTAAACTTAGGCGTCCCGGTACCGGGATGGTGACTGAACCTGACGAAGACCTTCGGGTCGAAACGTTGCACAGTCCAATAAAGCGACTGCAGTGTGCCGACTTCTCTTTACTCTCAAATCAAAGGGTTTGACCAGGGTTTTGAAAGGGTTTTTTTAAATAACATCACTGACCAGAAACTAGCAAATCATGTTTCAAGGCCGTTTCAGAGAGAAGGACATGATTTGATGGGAGAACGAGTGTTTGATTGAGCATGAGAAGAGAAAGAAGTTCATTTCCATTGAGAATATCTGCTAAAACATTTAAGAGTACACTAGCATATAGCAACTAACACTTCTGACTTCACAGGGTCTTTAATATGAAGACACCATCCAGCCAGAGCAAATCAAACATTTACTCTTTAACAAATCCCCCTTCTTCGTCACGTTGGCGGAGGTGGTTTGCATTAGCAGTCGGTCACACACTAATAGTGGCATCTCAAACCATTCATTGCAAATACACGGCTCTCAAATGAAAAGGGGGAAAATCAACAACCTTTCCTCGGCCATAAACACTGCCGTTCATGGTTTAGCTATTAACAAGGGTTCGTGTCGAGGGGAACCGGGGGAGTGCGCTCGTCTCTCGCTGGACTCGACATGCTAAAGGTCAGGCTGAAACACAGCAGATAAAGAAAGAGAAAGGGTCAAGAGTCACATTGTTGCTCATTTTGCATAGACAAACAAAAGAGGCAGTCTATAGCAGACAAACACTAACACACTGTGTGTCCTCGCGGGGATGTGCGAGTGCGGGACGGGCTGGTGGTTACAGAGTCCAGTCAAAGGGCCAAAAGCAGTGTGGGAGTGCGAGCCGTTTCTATGAGGAGCGGGAGTGTGGCGGAGGAATGCGGAGGCTTGGAGACGTGACGCGCTTAAACATGTGTGTTCATGTTACACTGCTGGAGAGAAACACACTGAACCTGCATAATGTGATGCATTTCAAAGGGAATCAGAAACGGATCAACGGACTTGAATTTGTTTTCAATTTAAACCAATATTGTAGGGGTGTAGTGATACCCTCATGTCACGATACAGATCACGATACGATATTACTGTGATACTCCAAGACATTTGATAAAAGGATAACAAAACAATTTTTTTTTACTGTTGATTAAAATGCTGATTTTGTATGACATTGTGTGTGTAAATGAATATACTTGGTGCTGAAACCCAAAGCACAGGACAATAGAGACACCAGAATAACAATATTCATGATTCTGAAGATGAAAATACTGAAATATTTAGATGAATATGTTTGCACTCTGTCACTGACTAGATATATTTAAAATAGTGTAGGACACTTTTTATTGCTATCATCAGACATGTCGCATTATTAAGAACCACAAATATTCCCCCATTGCCTTATTATACATTATATTCAACATTATATAGCAGTTTAATGTAGTCCTGACACTAAAACTCTGTAAACTTTTTTTCTCACACAGTAAAATTGTATTTTGGGTGAACTAATACACTGTCCACGATACATATTGTTGCAGTTTTGTGTTAAAGGAACACTCCACCGTTTTTTGAAATAGGGCTTATTCACCTTCTTTCCTACATTTAGATAGGTGGGCAAATGCATTTTTGTCTCAGTGCATGCATTGTTTTAATTTGACAGGGTCGGCACTAGCTTAGCTTAGCATAATGAATGGAATCCTTTGTTGCCAGCTAGCATGGCCTGAGTAAAAGTGATATAAAAAAACAAAAAAAACTCCACCTAATTACTTCTTGTGGTCTGCATATTCACAACGAGTACAAATAGCGATGCAGATTAACACTAGGCGATTTCCTAGGCAGATATTGACTTATATATTAAGGACTATTTTAGGGGGAAGCACAGGCGAAGCACTGCTACTTGGGTGTGATATCTCTGCGCCTGTGCTTCCCCCTAATATAGTCCCAAGTCAATATCTGCCTAGGAAATCGCCTAGTGTTAATCTGCATAACTATTTGTACTTGTTCTCAATACGCAGGCCACAAGAAGTAATTAGGTGTTTTTTTGTTTTTTTTTATGTCACTTTTACTCAGGACATGCTAGCTGGCAACAAAGGATTCCATTCATTATGCTAAGCTAAGCTAGCGCCAACCCTGTAAAACTAAAACAATGCATGCACTAAGACAAAAATGCATTTGCCCACCTATCTAAATGTAGGAAAGAAGGTGAATAAGCCCTATTTCAAAAAACGGTGGAGTGTTCCTTTAAGAGATATTGTGACACCCCTACATTATTGCATATGCAGGTTAAAATGACTTGTGTTAAAGCACCACTTTATTGGTATGTGTGTTTTTCATGAGGTGCTCTTATCACTTAACATTGGTAGATGACATTTAGCCATGGTAAAGGACAGCGCTACTGACACGCATAGCCACATAATATGACCTCTCCTATAACGCTCTCTGATTAGCTGATTAGCTGATGATTAATAAAGTGCAGCTCATATGTATCTGTTGCTTTCGTTGACTTGAACGTTAAACTTGCAAATAGCACAGGAACAGAAGATCAGATTTATATTTGTTTTGCGGAGACACTTATGTGGTCAGGTGTAAATCCTGAACCGTTTTAACTAATCAGATAGCTATGCGATCCACGCATTAAGTGACATTATTTTCTATTTTAGTTTGATAGTTTTTTTTATGTTATAAGGAAATTTGTATCAATAATATCCAAATGCATACAGTGCATGTGTCAAAAATCACTGTTTATGGTGTTCAAAGCAATGAAACTAGTATTACATTGGTGATCTATTTTTAACTTTCCATCTGTTATGTCATTTTGTGTTATATTTATATTTTAGTATGCATGTATTAATATTCATGCATGTGTGTGAAGCCAATTAAATTACAGTTTCTCATTAGATGAGAAATTATTACAATACATTTTCATTGTGTTTTATAAAGAAAAAGATTGTAATTTTAACAGGCCATATTTATGGAAGCTTGTTTCCGCCACAGAATAAAACATTTTAAAAGATAATTGCGACTTTTTATCTCACAATTGCGAGTTTACATCTCGCAATTCTGACTTTATTTCTCAGAATTGTGAGATATTAAGTCAGAATTGTGAGATATTAAGTCAGAACTGCAAGATATAAAGTCAGAATTGCGAGATATAAAGTCAGAATTGTGTGATATAAAGTCAGAATTGCGAGATATTAAGTCAGAATTGTGAGATATTAGGCTAAGTCAGAATTTTGAGATATTAAGTCAGAATTGCGTGATATAAAGTCAGAATTGTGAGATATAAAGTCAGAACTGCGAGATATAAAGTCAGAATTGTGAGATATAAAGTCAGAATTGCAAGATATAAAGTCGCAATTGTGTGAAATAAAGTCGCAATTGCGTGAAATAAAGTCGCAATTGTGAGATATAAAGTCAGAATTGTGAGATATAAAGTCAGAATTGCGAGATATAGTCAGAATTACGAGATATAAAGTCAGAATTGCGTGAAATAAAGTAGCAATTGTGAGATATAAAGTCCGAATTGCAAGATATAAAGTTGCAATTGCGTGAAATAAAGTCGCAATTGCGTGAAATAAAGTCGCAATTGCATGAAATAAAGTCGCAATTGCGTGAAATAAAGTCAGAATTCTGACTTTTTTTCCTCGCAATTGTGACTTTATATCACGCAAGATATAAACATGCAATTCTGAGAAAAAAAGACAGAATTTCAAGTATATTTCTCGCAATTGTGAGTTTATATCTCATAATTCTAACTTTATATCACGCAATTCTGACTTTATAACCTGCAATTGCGACTTTATATCATGTAATTCTGAGATAAAAATCAGAATTGTGAGATTAAAAAGTCGCAATTACCTTGAAGCTTCCATACATATTTTACCCACACTTGATAAATAATAAGCAGAGCTGCATGTACTGGGAGTGAAGTCACTGAAGGCTCCTCTGGGGACTCGTATGATCTCAGCGTGCACGAGTGTCGCGACACACACTCCTCTTCGGGAAATAGCAGTGGATTATGAGCTGTGTTTCCTGAATCCTGATCCTGTGGGACTCACTGCTGGCGTCTCCATGGGAACGGCTCAAAAAGCTCAGGAGTCGAGCGGGATCGGAGGAACAGCCGAACGCTGATGCATCAGGACCGTGTAGATCCACCTTTACAGTGTTCAAGAAGGATGGGGAACAGACGCGAGTATATTTGATGCTCAGGTTATAGTTTATCACATCAGCACTTCAGATGCCCGAACACGATCAACTCAGCGCTAAACCATCTCTCACAGCCGTCTGAGGGTTCACTCGTCTCAGCATGAGTGGAAACTATTTCATGCCCACTTCTGTTTCTTTGCTTCCTTAAAGCTAATTCTCAGTGGCACACAAAACACAATCAGATCGTCCTTTAAAGCTTATTTTTTTAGGGTCGATATTATTTTGAAATTATTATTTTTCTATTTGCTTGTTGAACTTTTGATATTATGCTTTTATTTTATTTTTATTTTTTTACTTTGTCTGTATGACACTTTCATTAATGCATTGTTTGTATAATTGTATGTTTTATTGGATCTCATTCTTGTGAAGCGCTTTGAGATGCTACTTTTAAAGATGCTTTAGAAAATAAAGTTTATTATTATTATTATATATTTGTATTTAAAAGATTGCATAATAAGACCATACATGTCACGTCACACATAATCTCAGCTTTATTTGTGTTGAAGTGAACTTCTCAAACCAGACATAGAGGAGCAGATGATCTGTGTCAATGGTAAAGCGATAAAGGCCAGGCTACTATCGCGCTTGTTTATTCTGTACAGTGTGTGTGTGTGTGTGTGTGTGTGTGTGTGTGTGTGTGTGTGTGTGTGTGTGTGTGTGTGTGTGTGTGTGTGTGTGTAGTGAAAGAGACATCTTTGAGTCCTGACCCTGCTGAACATCACACACATCACACACAAAGCACGAGCGCACTATTAATGAAATATTCATTATGCAATGGTACAGCCACACAGGATGGAAAGTCAAGTGATGTTTACCATGTCAGCACCGGTTAAACCATCAAACACAACACAAAACACACACACACACCCTTCCATGCTCCTCACGGAGATACTCCCAACGTCATGTGCATGATCCATGTTTACCTTCACAGATACTTCACCTTCATCAGAGAGATGCTGAAATTCAGCCACATTATGAGCTAACGCACGCATGCACGCACGCACGCACGCACACGCACACACACACACACACACACACACACGCACACACACCCACTCCACAAGCTGCTTTATTTTTTCCAAATTCAGTGTTTTCCATTTTAATGGTTTATGTACAATAATCTTATCGAATGAATTCATGAAACTTTGACTTTAAACTTTAAGGCCCGGTTTCACAGACAGGGCTTAGACTAAGCCAGGATTAGACCATAGATCAATTAGGACATTTAAGTAATTTTTATAAACATGCTTAGAAAAAAACATTACCGATGTGCATCTTAAAACTAAAAAGGCACTGATATATTTTTAAGATCAGTCAGTGCAAGTTTATTTCAGTGGAAACAGCTCAGACTTACATTTTAGTCTAGGACTAGTCTTAAGCCCTGTCTGTGAAACCAGGGGTAAATGTTTTATTTTTAGAGCTGTGAGTTTGTGTGTGAATCTGCCGATAGTTTTCTGAACTCTTTTTCTTTTCTAAACGATGAGACTTAAGCCCAAAGAGCACTTCGGCTGTCTGCGACGGTCTTGTTTTAATATGCATCTGGGCTCTCATTTATAAAACTGTGCGTAGGATCCTCACTAAAAGTGTACGTGCGCCCGAAAGCCAAAAATGGCGTACGCAAAAAAATATTCACTTATAAAAGCGTTCGTACGCCAGAACCTGCGCAGAATTCAATTTATAAATCCCAGATTGTGCGCACATGCGTCTCCTCCCCGAAATAACCATATGTGGAGCTTTACAACACCTCGTTTTACTATGCAGATCCTCATCTGCATATCATTTGCATATGATTATTCATCCACGTGATAATGTTTAACGGTACAAGACACATTACATTAATAAAAATCATGTAGCCGATCCTTGCCTTGTTTTTGAATACATAAATCAAAAAGTGTAAAATACATTTCAGAGAAAGTTTTTCTCAATCTTTTCCACTGGCCGAACTGTATTTTTAATTGATTTATATTTTTAATGGAAACAGGCCTTGGGCATTATTTGCACGAAACTATTTTCTCAGACAATCTGGTATTATCATTAGCAATTATCTCTGTGGTTAAAACATTAAAACAGCACGCCAGAGGAAGTGTTCAGAAGCATCGCATCCATAACATATATTTCTATTGACTGAATATAAAAAAAATGTTGTAACTTCTCAGTAATGATTTCATGTTTAAGTGTTTAACTCCATTAATTTGAATGGCATATTTAATCTAAATGTTTATATCAGAAGTAAAACATAGTTTAAATCATTATTTTATTTATTTAAACTGTTATTTGCATCACTAAATGGCCCATCGCGCACATTTATAAGGGATGGATATTTGCTTCAAGTGACAGGCTTGGTCAGTGAAATTATATTTGTATTATCTTTCTGTATACGTTTAATTTTCTTTAGATATTCTGTCTAAAAGTGACCAAAAAGACACTTAACTCCAGCTCACCATCGGTGTCGCCAAACGGCTCCATCTCCAAAACGCTCGTACGCATGGCTCAGAGTTTGCGTGAAATTTTCCCGTCAAGTTTGTTTTTATAAATCACAACTTGTGCGTGTGAAGTGGCGTACGGCTCTCTCAGGGCCCGTTTGTGCGTACGCAACGGTTATAAATGAGGGACCCAGGTCAAAGAGACTTTTAGGCTTTTATGTCGGGCAGAATCTGCGATCTCTGACCCAGTTTGTTCGCTGGCGCCCATGGCTGAAATACGCGGTGTTTTCCACCAACTGGCAACCCGGGGTGTCGAAACACGGAGTCACACAGACCAAAACCAAAACAGCACGTTTCAAAGCAGAGCAACCGGCTGTAGAAGTGTTTCTCAGAGAAACCAGTGCATGTTTCCCAAATGTCTGCAAACATATCATTGTATTTTTATGCTTTAGTACGGTCAAAAACACACACACAGCACCTTTAACATAAGCGAGCTCAGCAGAATGATGCGAATGTTTGGTAGGGAAATAAACTACAATAATGCATTCTTAATAAAAAAGTGCTTAAATAGGCAATTTCCTTTTATTTTGAGCTGGAATTTGACAGAGCTTTCTTTGTGATGGACTATTCCCCCACAGAGTGTTCTGTTAGATCCAATTATAGACAGAAACTTCTTTTTTTAAACATGCTTCCATGCTGAATCTAAACAACAGGCCGTCTGCAAACAACCAGCAAAAAGCAGATGCTCGAGCAAACGGCTGGCAGAGCCTCACACACACACACACACACACACACACACACACACACACACACAGAAACCTTCTCCTCAGGCTGCTGTGCTCCGGCCGGACGAGTCCTCCAGGGAGTTGTGCTCGCAGCTGCTGAACGAGGAACACACCTGTACATCTGAGGACACACACACACACACACAACAGCTAGCATCCCGTTTCACCACCGTCAGCTCCAGCAGGAGCACACACACACACACACACACACACGTCACAGAGTGGACATTAGTTCAGACGGTCTCTGTTAAAGGCACCATGAAATCAAAACTGACTTATCCTCTTCTCTGATGACGAGGGCGGAGCAACCTGTCAATCACACGAGATCCACCAATAAGAGAGGGATACACCGATACCATTTTTTCAGAACCGAACCGATCCGATCCCAAAAAACCTGAGTATCGATACCGATCCGATATCAACAGGTTTTTTTTTTTTTTTTATCATGTAGCATTTCTATCCCTCTGTTTGCTGAACTGATAATTACTCTTTTGTGTGTTAAACATCATTATAAAGAAAAATAACAAATAAAAAAAATGATATGATCATAATCAATGACAAAATGCTATTATAAACTAGATTAGTTACCAAAAAGTTACCCTAGAAAAATCATGAGAGCACAATAATTGTATAAAATCATTACAAAACATTATTTAGTGGAGATGGAGAACAAATAAAAGTGGATAAGTGTAGCACTAAATCTGTTCACATGTTACTCTTTGCATTGTTGTAAAATACATTCATGAAAAAGAAGTAAATATATTTATAATACTATTAAATTAAAATATTTTTTTAAAGTACAGTGCAGCTGTTTAATGAGGCAGCAACATATGACAGACAGGACAGAACAAGAAAGGCTATTAATAATCTTTCATTGCACAAAAGTATTATAATATGAAAGGCAGAGCGGCACAGAGCGCTGAACGATGCGCATCCCGGCGCTGAACGATGCGCTGGAAGCATTGAAAAGTCAAAGCAAAAAGGGAAGAGATATTGATGCGTAATTCCGGTATTATATCAATGCAATAGTTTATTGAGCTTTTTCTTTCTAACAGTTTTAAATGTCAGTTACTGTGCGCGTGCAGAACACTAGCGCTCTCTTCTCCAGTGTGATCATTCTAACACACACCCGGGAGAAATTACACGAACAGCAATAAACTCCAGAAAGATACCATAGACCTTTATCTACAGATCAAGCATAATAATAGTAACATTGAATCATCTTGGAGAGCTTCACCGTGTTGACTGCCGTACCGAACGCGTCGCGCTGTCTGAATGGAGAATGAAGCTGAGGAAAGGGGTGAATAACGACTTCAATATTCATCTCTACGTCACTAAACTATGGAATGGCTCCTGAACACTTATAATATAGTGCATGAAAAGTTTATGGTTCTTTATGTTTTTGTGCCTTTTGTGAGGCTTAACAATAACACACAATCGTATCAGGGCTGCCAACTCTCAGGCATTGAGCGTGAGACTCACGCAATTTACACTTTTCACACGCTCTCACGCCACACATCCATTTTCTCACGCACAGAAAAATTGCGGAGCAAAGAGGTACTTTTAATATTAAACTAATTCTCAGCTCTTAGATTCCATCAATTTTATTACGAAATTCAGACAAAAATACGTTTGGCGCTTGTAAATGTGACGTGACAGATCGCTGAGCGCCTCAGTTCAAGTGCACGTGAACCGGTCATCTGTTACTTTTTTATTTAAAGATGCAGTACAACTTACCGAAAGTATACATAATATCGACCAATTAGTGTTTTTCAACCACGGAAAGAGGTCAGTATAACAGCAGGAGAACAATTATGTCACATAACGTTACATTTACCTCAGGAAAGCCATTTAATGACCATAGCATGTTAATTGAATAGAAAAAATAGCTAGAGAGGAGATTTTGCTGAGCACTATATTACATTTTTATTATATTTTTACTTATGTGATTAAATAATTGTTATTATAACAAAAACTGCATTATATTTAATTTAATTTGTTATTTTTAACCTTTAATAATACCAGCAGATTGGGCCCTCTGTTTACAGCATTAGCTGAGATTATTTTTTTAAATAAAATTTAAAATAAACATGTATCCAAATTAGTGAATATTGAATCAAAATCGGAATCAAATCACAAGAATGGAATTGAAATCTTTCAATTGAAATTGAAAATTGTAATTTTTGTCAAGCAACAATAAAAACTGTATCCTACGAGTCATTGTACAGTGTAAACATTGTAACATGTTGTCACTAAACTTCATAAAATTCTATTTAGTTACCAAATGTTGACAATCACAATTACACAATTAATTGATCAATTAATGGACTCATCTGCCCGATACCGGATCGGCACATCCCTAACCAATAGCAAACCACAACCATTCAACTGTCCAATCAATTCCCCACAGACAAAATCAAGCCCCGCCCTTCATTTGTTCTTGTTCCTGAAGCGTTTCACTCGGATCACTCGGATATACGACACAATATCAGGGTTTTTCCTGCATTTAACATTTTTTGGCAGCCGCCAAAGTGAATATAAAGCCTTATTTGATCATTTATTGTGATTTATGATGAGTGATGTAGATGACTGATGTGCTTGTGACAGGCCGCATGTTAACTGAGAGAACCAGCGAAGAGCGTTTAGTTTAGACTGGAGTGAGGTGAAATAAGAAAAAAGCGCAAAGCAAGTTGCTGTTAGCTAGCTGCTAATCTTATTCAATTGTTGGCTATATAGTAGAAAATTAGACTATTAGTTAAAATAAACGACAAATGTCAACAAAAAACTATTGCGAAATGATGACGGTGTTTCCATTAACCGATGTAATGCGAATAAAACTTCATTTCTCCTCTCGCGATCAGTAAAATCATTTCAAAAACCATGATAATGGACGTTGGTGGGTTTATGTACTATATCCCAGCCACTGCACTGGCCATTATTGTTAATGGAAGGAGATGTGTGTGTGTTATCAAGCATTAATGGTGAGGAACGACCCTTATTATACTCAGAGCGGCTCATATGAGGAGTTTCTGGGTGTTTCTCCCTCAGATCTGCGTCGAGGTCTTGATTGTGGCATTTATTTGAGGTTTAGAATCCATTATTCCTGTAATTCTTCTGTCTTATATGAGTTTAATAAAGAGCTCTGTCTCGTATTCTGTCCAATCACACCGCGTCATCTACGTCAGGTGACTGTAAATGCGCAAACACTGTTTCCATTGCAGTTTTGCGAAATATTTCTTTTTTGAATTGCCTGAAAAACCTCCTCATGCGAGAGTAAAAACTTTTTTGCGATAAATGGGAGTTTTTGCGAAAATTACGTGTTTCCATTGGGCGTATTTTCAATTCGCAATTTCAATTTGCGCAATTTGAAGGGTAATGGAAACGCGGCCAGTGTCTGTCGGCCTCCACCGAAGACCCTTTTTGACCCAGGAAAAGCCCTGAATAGGGAAGAAAATATCAGCACAACTTCCATTTCATGATGACTTTTAAAACTGGTCGACTGATATGGGATTTTCAATGGCTGATGCCAATTATAAAGAACATCATGTTTGATCGTTTGTCATTGAAGCTGTTCAAATATGTTATAACAGCTACATCAATGACATCCCACAATAGATTAACAGTGAACACAGTAAACCCTAATAAGTTAACAGAACTGGAAAAAAATGTAGAAGATCAGTTAAAAAATGTAAGTTAATAAACTCCAAGCCTAGAGCTTTATATTTTGGATTTGTACTAAACAAGTAAGCTATAAACACTAAAGTTTAGCTAACTGATCTTAAGTGTCCTGTTGTGCCTGTATTCACGCTACTATAATATTCACTCAAAATATAGGCTAAGCGTAGCCCGTTATCCACTGATAACACTGTCTGTGAGGATGTGTGGTTATCGGCTGAGGCTATAATTGTGTGAATTATAGGCAATGTTTTGTAGCATTTCAGGAATATAACATACATCTCATTCTTGTAATTCAGTTGTACTGCATCATATCAGCATCACTGATAAACCTGTGGTTTGGTCATGTGACACTGCAGTGTTTACCAGCTGTGATCATCCAAATATGAGTGACTATTAAAAAGAACAGCTATGTTATTTCTTAACATTAGTGTTTTTTTTACTGTGTTGTTATAGTTATTATTTTAGAATTATATAAAAATGATGAGAAAACTTGATGAGAAATATACTTCGGTTTAATAAATAAATAGAACAATAATAGTTGCATTGTTAATGTTAATGTTAATGGTTGTTTTATTGATGGTTTAAGTAATGTATATTTATTTAAGCTGAAAATTGTGTCAACATTAAGGGTGTGAAACATGAATTTACATCTGCACGCCTGGTTTAAACACAGAACACACTGTGACACGAGCTGGTTTAAAGGAGGTAGCCTAGGCAATTTTCAGAGCGTCTAGCAATAGCAAGCTTTGAAAGCATTAGATCCCTCCCTCCAGAGCGTCTCCAAAGCATCATGGGAGACGGCGTTAAACTACCTCATGTCTCAAAGCACATAACATAACATTACAGTAATAATGAACGGCCCTAACTCTGCATAGCATGAAACACACTAATGACCGTGATGTCTGCGCGAGCAGGTGCGGGGATGTATGAAAATACACATGTTGACAGGCAGGTAGGACATCCTATCACTGCATTCGGACCGAACCCAATGATTGGACGAACATTTTATGGTCCGACCCCTTCCACATACACACACATACATACAAACACACATATATAGGCTATATATGTTCATCATATATGATATATATATATATATATATATATATATATATACACACACACACACACATTTAGACCACTTAGTGATTGCTGTCAGGATTTGAAGAGATTTTCAACCAGCATAACAAAAAACAATTTCTGGAACAAATCACCAACCCTGCCTTTAAGCAATATACAGAACAAGTTCCCAAATACTACACAATCCCTCAAAAGCTGAAGTAGATCAGACCACACAAACACCAAACTCAACTCAACAGCAATATCAGGTTACCAGCAGCTGCTCAACAAACTTCCACAAAATCTCCACAAGATCCGTCCAACTTCAGAGCTAACCCTAACCCTAAGACTAGGGCTGTGTGATGCCTAGCTAGGCAGCATGGTGGCGCGCACGCATATGACGCCCACCTCACTAGGTTTGAGACACAGCCCTAGGATACAGTTGCCATAAATAGTGCACACTGCTCTGGGTAATAAATGAATGCGTTCATGCGATCCCTCACCTCGCTCCTAGAAACTCCGTTTGCTCTTCCTTTGCTCTCAGCACGGCTTCGGTATTGCTGGTGTAAGCGGTTAACACGACGCCCTGCTCGTCCTGCTGTCGACTCATCTTCAGTGCCACATTATTAGGGAAGTTTCGGTGTAACTTCGGACGAACTGCGGCCGCTCGACTCTCCCCTGACAACATGAATAATCAGAGTCATGAAGCTCCGCCCACTGGGCGGGGACACGACCAATCCTGGCGTGGCGAAGACTCGTCTAATGAATATTAATCACGTTATGTCACGCTTACCCACCTGATTGGCTGAAATGCATACATTGTTACCTTTTATTATGGTGAAGGCTTGATTCATGAATATTAATAACTTATGTACATCGTAAGATATGAGTTGTGCTGCTCTAAAAAACGATTAAACGTTTTAAATTAGACAGTAAACTTCAGTCAGTCCCTCAGAGATTAAATCATGTTTATATACTGTTGCACAGCGGCATCTATTGATCCCCAGTGATTTACCTCAGCTCGCATCTCATCTGATGTGTATTAATTTAATTACCGTAGTTCCGTTAATTAATAATGGCACCTCATATCTATCGGTCAGGTTGATGTGAAAAATACCTAAAAGCCTAGTGTAATATTCTGTCACGTATAAAGCTATGTTGAGACCAAAAATCCTTCAGTTGATCAGTGATATTTTCTCACGGACGTCGTTGCCTTTTCCACTACACTGATGTCTGATTCTGACTGATCTAACTCCCGATGCTCGTGTTTTCCTGCTGGTCTAATTAATTTTAGCAGTCCATCTTCGGGATCTCTTTTTATCAGAAACACCATCAGCTTTAGGCTACTCGTGGATATGGAAAATGAAAATATGCTTGACTGCGTTATTGACATTTTGCCGATATGAACTAATTTACAGTACTCAACATTTGAAGTGGATCAACAAAGGTTATTCTAAGTTGTCCTAAGAGTAAAACGGGTATTGTTCAGAATTCATTTATAACTTTGATGAAAGGTTTTGATCCATTTCAAATGTTGACTACTGTATATTAGAATAATTCATCAGGTATAACTCTCTCCAAACTTTATGCTACTGTCTAAACTTTACGTTTTACTGCATGCATAATAAGCAGTAAGCACCAACCAATGGTAGTGATTTTGACCTGAAAGCTGATCAAAATATATGCTGAGGAGTGAGGACCAATAGCGAAACATAACCTCCAAATAAATCTGCATTAACCCGCGCTTGCTCTGTCTCTCACGGTGCCGGAACGCAAAAATCCCAAATCTGACATTTTCCGGAACAGGATCCGGCTCAAATTAAGCACTGTCTGTACGCGAGTCTGGCTCCGGTGGAAGAGTGACCTCTGACCCGACGAGTGACGAGTGATCTCTGACCCGACACGTGACGATTGACCTCTGACCCAACGCGTGACGAGTGACCTCTGACTCAATGAGTGACCTCTGACCCGACGCGTGACGATTGACCTCTGACCCAATGAGTGACCTCTGACCCGACGCCTGACGAGTGATCTCTGACCCGACGCGTGACGAGTGATCTCTGTCCCCGACGCGTGACGATTGACCTCTGACCCGACGCGTGATGAGTGAGCTCTGACCCAATGAGTGACCTCTGACCCGACGCCTGACGAGTGACCTCTGACCCGATGCGTGACGAGTGACCTCTGACCCGACTAGTGATTAGTGATCTCTGACCTGACGAGTGACCTCTGACCCGAAGCCTGGTGAGTGACCTCTGACCCGACGCATGATGAGTGACCTCTGACCCGACACATGATGTAGGAGTGGTGAAAGCTCAGGTGAGAGTCGACGCCTCTTGCGGTTCAAACAAATAGAGCTGGGCAACAAACTCTTATTATTATAGTTTATTAGATGATAGTTTTTTAAAGTAAATAGGGATATTTTTCTTACACAAACGCATGGCTTCGCTTCATAAGGCCTCTATTAAACCCCTGGAGTCGTATGGATTACCTTTATGATGGATAGATGGATGGATGCACTTTTTTGGGCTTCAAAATCTAAAGTAATATTCACTCCCATTATAAAGCTTGGAAGAGCCAGGACATTGTTTATTATAACTCTGATTGTGTTCGTCTGAAAGAAGAATGTCATATACACCTAGGATGGCTTCAGGGTGAGGAGATCATGGGATCATTTTCATTTTTGGGTGAACTAACCCTTTAAAATGGTTTCGATCTCAGACACACCCGTTTAGGGATTTTCCAGTCAGAAATATACTTTTGCTGATGTCATTGTTGTACAAACAGCAGAGCCAATCAGAAGATCCGGAGACCCAACACAAGCCTAAAGCTGAGACGTGCTCGTTTTGTTCCATTTGCCTGTAATTTGCCTTTTGTGTGTCAAAAACAACAACGTGCCCCACGGTCAAGATTAAATTACATCCTCCTTCCTCATGACATATTAAACTGTGACATATTATACCCAAAAATTCTTCATACAGTGACTACCAGTAAAATGTACTGTATAAAAATTTAGAAAAAATATTTTTTACACTTTGATCTGACCATGTTTTGCTTAAAGGGGTGGTATAATGCTCTTTCCACAAGATGTAAAATAAATCTCTGATGTCCCCAGAGTGTGTGTATGAAGTTTTAGCTCAAAATACCCCACAGATATTTTTATATCGCATGTTAAAATTGTCACTTTTTGAGAGCGAGCAAAAACGCACCGTTTTTGTGTGTGTTCCTTTAAATGCAAATGAGCTGCTGCTCCCGGCACAGGGGGCGGAGCTACAACAGTTTGTGTCCTTAGCAGCTTCGATTACCTCACACACACATGCACTGAATATTTCAAAATCTTTTAGCCTTTTATGTTCAAACCGGAGTCAGAAAGATGGAGAGACTCAAGAAGAAGTGAAACATGTAGAAGCAACAGGACATTTCTGAATGGTTAGTTGGTGAATTTATTAAGCTGATGTGTAGTTATCTTCTAGTCATTGATTAGCATATTCTGTCTTGATCATCTATAAATCGTGTTCTGGGGGCGGGGTTTATGTAAATTCTAGGGTTGGTGATGTCACTAACCCAGGAGGAAGCTCGTGTAGTCTCTACCAGCCGTTTGTTGTAGTCCTTAAAAAGCGATTTCTTTAAAAGCAAATATCTCCCTTTGCTTTTAACTTTGAGCGTTGTAACTTTGCAGATGTTGTTTATGCTCAAACAGCAACATTACACACTAACTAAAGTTAGAAAAGTGAAATCATAATCAACCACCCCTTTAAGTGTTTTTTCTTTAATTGCTAATGCTCTTTTTACACACAGACTGAACAAAATGAAGCATTGCTTGCGATTGCTTGAGCTAAACTGGTATTATCTAATTGTGTAGTTAAATTTAACAGCTGACAGATATTCAACATAATTCATGTGTGAGACAGTCTAACAGAAGGACGGACAAAAAAGTTCTTGTCATATTTTATTACCATTTTCTAAACTATAGTGAATAAACTGTGATAATGTGAGACATGTTGAAGGTGTGTGAACACACTGTGGTTTGACTGATGGCTGTGTTTGGGCCGAGCTGAGAGTGGAGGAACACAGGTACACTGCAGGACATTATTTATTCAGTTCAGTTCCTAAACGCTCTTCAGAACACAATCGCACGTTTCCATTACCATCATCAGAGCCGTATGTTCAGCGTGAGCGTCTGCAAGCTGTGTACGGTCCAGGCAAACCAGAAGCACATGTTTGTTTTCACATCTGTTATCAGACCCATGCACAATATTAATGAGGACGGCAGAAAACACAAACATGGATTTTGCATTGTCTCATGTGGTATTATCGTTGTGTTGTATATTTAAAATAACAAATTTAAATGATTTTAGAGGTTTTTGAAGACAATCATGCATGGTGTGTTAGTGACACAATCAAAATATTGACTAATTAATAATTAAGCATCAACTGCCTTAGGTGAATGGTGTCATTTCTGCAACAAAAGCAAAAGCATATCATTTCTACAGATACACTGTAAAAAATTATATGATCAAAGAGTTATAACAACGTGTTTTTACATTGCTTTAACTCGTCAAAATAAGTAAAGCAATTTTCTACTTTTTTACAGAAGTTATGCAAGATTCAACTAATTTTTTAAAGTCAGTTTAATGTAGTTGAAGTTGAAATGACTAAAACATCCAAGTTGATTGTACTTAAAAAATGAAGGCAGCAACTTCTTTTACAGTTGTGTGTGCCACCGTACATTTACAGTGGTTGCTAGGCTAGGGTGTTGCTAGGGTGTTCTGAGCGGTTGCTAGGTGGTTGCTATGGTATTTTGGATGGTTGCTAGGGTGTTCTGGGTGGTTGCTAGGCGGTTGCTAGGGTGTTCTGGGTGGTTGCTATGGTGTTGCTAGGTGGTTCCTAGGGTATTCTGGGTGGTTGCTATGGTGTCGCTAGGGAGTTGCTAGCGTATTCTGGGTGGTTGCTATGGTGTTACTAGGTGGTTGGTAATTGTCAAAGATGGTTACTATGGAGTTTTTATAGAGTTCTTAAAATCTTTAAGAACAAGTGCCATTAGCACGTAATTCAGTGTAATGAAAATAATAATTTTGAAAATGAAAATGAAAATCAGTGTAATTTACAGTGTAATGAGTGTTGTGTGTGCCACCGTAGGGTTATGTGTTACTGGTTTAAGTAAAAAATAAAAACGTTGCTTTGTCCAAAATTGTGTATGGTCAGAGTAGGTACTGATGAAGAACTTACTTTCCGTCTGTTAATGAAGTGCTAAAAACACCAGGAAACGTTCTCAGAACTTTAATAGCGTTCTTCCAGTAATGTTAATAGAACGTTTTATTTCAAAGTTATCTGGCCTTAATGTTCTAAAAATATTAGCCTATTTATACATTGTTCATGGAGCCTTTTTTGTTCTAAAATGTTTAGTTGGATTTTCTTCTTACATTTAAATGTTACTTCTTGTTTCAGAACATTCAAAAGTAACATTTCCGTAATGTCTGCAAAATGAGTCCCTCTGTGGTGAAAATCCAGCGTTTAATGTTGTTTATGTGTCTATGTGGTGTTTTTAATAGGCTTTAAGACAAACCATGTGTAAATTCATAAGTCGACGCCATTGCTGAGTATTTTCTCCTTAAAACTGCAGTGAACCAAAGACAGTCTCAAAAACACGCTTTGAAATCGCTGATGTTTCTGACGTCACAAACTACCTTGTAACCAATCAGATCAACGTGTGATCGTCAACCAGTGGATCTCTGAGCTGAGTGAGTGAGTGGAGGCGGGGCTCATTTGCATATTCATAGAACCGCGCATACTAAATGAGGCAAGGGTGTCGCATTACATTCAAGATATTTTAAAGCATGTAGAAATTCATTTCAAGGAAACAACATTTAAATGTCATTTTGGTGATCAAAGATGAGTTTTAAGGGATAAAATGATATACAGGGGGAAATAGAAATAACATTTTCTTAAAGGGAATGTTAGCAAAATGTTCTTACAACATATATTTGTTAACAGGGAAGTATGTATGCGAGTAGTTTTAACTATGTAGTGATCATGGACATGCTACAGCCACCAGGTTGAAATCGTCATGTGACCTGTAACGTCATCCGTCATGATGCTATTGACTGGCATGTACAAATGTGCTGGATGTTTGTGGGACATCTGTGGGATTGTTTCAGCATGGAGCGTCTGATCGCCGTCCTCAACAAACACATGACCTCAGGAATCATTCATGTGACGTCCAAAGCATGATGGGACAAGGGACAAAGTTCAGTACTGAGGTTTCGGGGTTTGTCATTGATGACAAATGTTGTTTTTATCTCAGATTTGCTTTTTTGTAGTCTTTTGTTCACCTTTATCATGCATGCTTTTTTTGTGCAACTTTTCACATATTTGAATTATTTTGGCTAACGCATTTGGTCTTTTTTTTTTTTTTAGAGTTTTTGTTTTCTTCAGTTGACATCTTGGACAACACAGTGCAATATTTTGACCAAAACACCAGAAATAGGGGTACAATAGGAGTCCATTTCTGTCCCCCAAGGAACAATCTACACTAACGTACCCCATAGGGCTTATTATTGGACCTCAAGGTACATATATGTATCTTTTTGAGGATCAAAAAGCATTAAAAGGTACATATATGTACCGTTACTTTTAAAGGTTAAGGTAGGCTACAATATTGTACCCTTGAGAGTACAGCCCCAGTGACAAGCCATTGTACCCCTAAAGGTACAATTATGCACTTTATTTTCTGAGAGTGCAGTGTTAATCTTCAAGAAGTCAATCTATCAGCTTCTTACTTATAGATAACTTAGGGTGGGAAAACATGAGCACAGAGCGAATGGCAGGTTTGAGAGTCGAGCTCTTCTTCAGTTGTGATACTGCCCTCTAGTGTTCACCGCTCACTTCTGCATCTTCAGCCTCTCTGTTTCACACAAACAACATCATTCTGACAGTTTACAGCCATTACAGAGGCTCACCTTCTCTTTTGAATCCGTTTCTACATTTACTTTTATGCATTTGGCATACGCTTTTGTCCAAAGCGACTTACATTGCATTTCAAGATACACATTTTACATTCTTATCAGTTCTTGCTTTCCCTGGGAATCAAACCCATGACCTTGACCATGACCAACGGCACGCTCTACTGTTTGAGCTGTTTGAGCCACAACATGGTCAGTTTTAGAGAGTAACAGGTCAGCTTGATCATCTCTGAGTCTTTATCATTCTTAATAGGCTTAGTTTATTTGTGGCTGTCCACATCTTAACCCTCATGGTGAAACAGATGAGCCAGACACAAGCTCTGAAGCCACATCTAATCACTGGCGTCAGACGCATTTGTTCAGTGTTGTGGTTCACATGATCTTCATCATCATCATGGAAAGCTCAGCTTCATTCAATGCTCTGAGCTCTTCTTGAGTTTATTTTTTATTTAAAGAAAACTATTTGTCCTTGGATCATTTTTCTAATAATAACTTCTGTATTTGTCATTCAGTTTGTGACGAACAACCCTTCTTGTGGAAAGTGCTGTTCAGTGCAGTCGTTCCCAGATACGGCCATTAACAACCGGTTACAGTCAAACTCAGAGCAACACGTGGCATCACAAAAGATACAGCGTCCTAGATTCAGATCACGAGGAAGACGGCTGAGAAAGAAACGTTGAGCTCAAACTCCACAGAAATCTCATGCTCTGCTGGAGGAAACAGCGCTTCTCCTTTCTCAGGGTGAAATGGATACAGGCCGGCTGAAGAATGGACTGAAATGTTATCTGTTAATAGCGGAGGTGTCAGAGCTGCTCCACACATGCTGCTGTTATCATGCATTTGCAATCAGCGTCTCTCTGCACGCTGCTCTTGTTGATGCATACGCGTTTCGTGAAGTTTACTTTCTCCACAAAATGTGATCAAATTTCATCAACATCATCAAATGCATTAATGTTTGCAATGATTTTGACAACCAATTCAATTGTATTTACAGTTTCAGGCAGAGAAGTCGTCAAAATCACACATCCACAACTGTAAAGAAAAAATATTAAGTAGTATTGAAGTATTAAAATGTGTCTGAATGTCTTTGCAGTTTAACTATAGTCCTATGTCAAAGCAAGCGTCACTTATAGTAAAGAAAGTTGCACAAACACACTTTATAATCAAAACAATCAAGTTTGTCAGGTTTGAATGGCTAAATCAATAGATAGTGTTGAAGATAAAGACGGTTAATGATGTGTGTTTGTTTGTGGTTAGTTAGTTAGTTAGTTAGTTAGTGGGTGATGTTTCTGGTTCATGTGAGTCTTGAGCAGAACTGGCTTCATACGTCCACTAAAATCACCAAAACACCAGCTGACTCAAACACAACGAGACTCCAAACATGATTAACTAAAAGTGACATTAGTGAGGAGAAAAATCCAGCAGCATTTGACAGACACAAACGGAAAAGGTTCTGGTAATATCTGTCAGGATAACTGTGTTAAGTTGATCTCCTTTGACCCTAAAACACAACACAATGCCAGCATGCGTAATTCAAAATACTGGTAAAAATGAAATTGCCCTGTTTTTACAGGCAGCAAATACAGACACTTGATCTAATACAGTGACTCTTGATCTAAGAGCTTTTTGTGCCTCAAACATGTCATTTTCTAAATGATCCCAGCGGTCTCACCGAGAGTAAAAAGCCGGCGTACTCACCAGAGCTGCAGGTAACACACCAGTTTGGTGACCATGACCTCGGGCCGGGGTCAGAGGGCTGTGTGACCCCCGTATGGCAGCATGTACTGAGCTCAGTCCTCACGCACCTCACCTGCTTCCCTTCTCTCCGCCTATGCATAATCCCATTAAATGATTAATGAATTTTTGACACCACGAGAGAATCCTCAGACACAGGACGCCGCCAGAAAACACCTGACACACACTGCATTGCGAGCAGGAGTTCTTTGCTATTTTACTTTTTCCTCATCTTTATGTTGAATCAGTCATTTTATAACTGCTTGAATGTATTAAGCAGATCTGAAAGGCCTGTGGAATCTCTCCATGTTTAGATATATATTAAATCGGGTGCTGAGATGACCAAATACACCAAATATGGATATGAATATTGCAATTTGGTAATGCTTTCCACCATAACTATCGTGAGGCGGTGGCGTGTTACTGCTAATACTTCATGCACTTAATCCAACCGGATTACAGGACAGCAGCTGTTCAGGATTAGAGCACACTTTAACTGCACTACTACATCTATAGTTCCCTTCTAAGGGTATGTTTACACGACAACATGCTTAAAACTGAGAAGTTTTTCCTTTGAGTTTTCTGCGTACAGACGACACCATTGTCAAAACGATCCCAATTCACACGGATCTGCGAAAACGACTTAAAATGATGTATTCTGCTGCCAGGCCACTAGATGGCGATGAAACACTATAGATTGAACACGTGATACACATGTGAATGACGTCATCGTCTTCACAGATTCGCGTTTTTGTTGTTTACACGGAGACGGTGTCGTTTAAACAGCCCCTAAAACTTGTCTAGGTCACATTGATTTCACCACAAATTCAAGAGAGAAAAGCCTAATTCAGTGTCTGTAGATCTTTTGCATCGTGTCAGTAAACAATTCCCCCCCAAAGTGGATCTTAAACGCTGCAGCATGCAGTTGACGCGATGAGAAAGCTCCTGCGTGAGGCGGTGTCTGAAAGACGTGTCTAAACACGGCAATCTTATTGGTCAAATGTATGGACGTGGCGACATAGCATAATGCGTCACTAGCCGCGCTTCCATTACCCTTCAAATTGTGCGAATTGAAAATACGCCCAACGGAAACACGTCAATTTCGCAAAAACTCCCATTTATCGCAAAAAAGTTGTTACTCTCGCATGAGGAGGTTTTTCAGGCAATTCGAAAAAGAAATATTTCGCAAAACTGCAATGGAAACAGTTTTTGCGCATTTACAGTCACCTGACGTAGATGACGCGGTGTGATTGGACAGAATACGAGACAGAGCTCTTTATTAAACTCATAATAGACAGAAGAATTACAGGAATAATGGATTCTAAACCTCAAATAAATGCCACAATCAAGAGCTCAGAGCAGATCTGAGGGAGAAACACCCAGAAACTCCTCATATGAGCCGCTCACAGTATAATAAGGGTCGTTCCTCACCATTAATGCTTGGAAACACACACACGTCTCCTTCCATTAATAATAATGGCCAGTGCAGTGGCTGGGATATAGTACATAAACCCACCAACATCCATCGCCATGATTTTTGGAGTGATTTTACTGATCGCGAGAGGAGAAATGAAGTTTTAGTCACATAACATCAGTTAATGGAAACGCCGTCATTTTGCAATAGTTTTTTGTCGACATTTAGAAAAAAAAGAAAGAAAAAAAAAAACGCAAAAGTTTTGCGCAAATCTGTAATGGAAACGCACATACTGAGACCATAAATAGATGCCAGAAATGCACGTCGCCAGCTTCTTCGTCTTCAGAAGCTGCATGTTTGTTGAGTGTGTGTCTGTTCTTGTGTGTGTGTGTCTTTAGTCAGTAGTTAAGCTGGGTGCACACAGTATGATTTTAGCCACGATTTGACCGTCCGAGACACATTTAGCAAATCCTTAAAGAATCCTCTGATCCTAGGCTAAAATCTGAAGTCTTTAATCGTTAGTTTGACATGCGCACCGACAGCCGATTCATGACCATTGTGATAAAATTTTACCTCAACGAAATTCTGGCGGTGTGAGAAGGTTTGATTGACAGTCCTGCAGTGTGTCTTCTCCTGCGACGGAGACACCATTGTTGAGATTCATACGCTGATTGTTGATGTCTGTGTGTGTCATCGTAGATTAACTTTTCGTGCTCATGTTTGTCAAAAACTGATTGTTATAATATTGCTGGATCTCATGCTGCAGTGACACACGGTTAGTGATGTGAATATTAATGGTACAACACAATAGTTAGATCAGTGAATCAGTCTATTTCATGATGATTATAAAGCCATCAACAGGTAACCATCATCACCTGATCTCATTTCACTTTAGCTTTATTTGCTGCTGCAAATGAGTTTGACAAACACACGGTCACAGCGGCCAAAAAAGACAAATGATATAACGAGTTATAGTTAAGTTACAGTTAAGCCCAACTAATGGAAACACTGATCACTGTTGTGGTGACTTCAAATGAAACACAGAGTTAAACCCCTGTTAATTCTCAATAAAAACTTCTGTGGACGTCTGACAGAAATAAAGTCAGTCTGGTTAGTAATAAGTGAAGCTGTAATAAGTAGACTGTGTCTGAAGTCAGTCGTAGTTCTTGTGTTTCTGCTCATCTCTTTTTCTGTTCTCTTCTTTCCTTCAAGATAAGGTCCAGTTCTGGTTTATTTCTTTGCTCTTGGCTGACATGTGGCATTGCTATGGCCGACTTGTGGCCCAGATCTGGCAAATCCGCCCAAGGGTCGTCATTCCAGCTGCATGTGGGCCAGATCATCTTTCCACGTGTGCCAGATGTGGGCCGGATCTGGGCCGACACAATGTTGCTATGTGGGAACCGGCTTTAGAAAAACTATGTCAGGACTAAAGAGTGGGCATGATAGGTCAGTCCTTGAGTGGGCTGACTGTGTTCAATGACACAAGTTTAGCTTACCAGGGCAAAGCATACCAGTACCTTTCTTTCGGCCTAGCCTTCAGACACCTTCATCAAGTGCATGGATGCAGCTCTGACTCCTCTGCGACTCCAGAGCATTCGAAGCCTGGAAATCCAGACCCAAATCTGAAAGATTAATGCTGGGTACACACCAAAAGATAATCGGGCTGATTTTGGGCCGATTTCCCCCCTTCCGACAGTCCTAGCTATGTCCCGATTATCTTGATGGTTCCACAGATCATCTCATCAGATTTTCCCTCGGTGTGAGGTGTGTTAAGAGTGTCCGAACCTGATCGGAAGAACGTCGGAGCCGCCCCGATCGCGAATGGTAAATATTCAACATGTGTAATATTTACGATCAGAAATCCTGATGTGTGGGAGAACCCCAAGGACAAACGCGCACGCTCTGGAGATTATCACGCGAAACAAAACAATATCCAATCAGAAAGCGAGATGATGGAAGACGGAAGCATAACGAACACAGTCGTGGCGCAGCACAAAGTGAAACTGATGTGGACAGCAGAGATGGAGGATCAGCTTGTTGATCAATCCAACAAGTATTGTTCTTCCAACAACAAAATCATTCCAAACACTTTCATCGCAATTTCTTCCTGCATATCGTCCGCCATGCTTTTTCTGAAGTCTCGCGAGATTTCGCGAGATTTCCTGTGTTCACAGTCGGTTGAAAATCTGTGTGTGTGCTGTCTTTGTCACATCATGGCACACCACACACACTATAGGAGCAAAACATTTAAATCTAGGATTTTTTGTCCTCATGTTTGTGGTCTATCACATTTTGAAAATCTTATGAGATGTAAAAAATCTTTTGGCGTGTACCCAGCATAAGGGTCTGGCACGCAATTGGATAACACTACGACCAATCACTGTCGTGATTGCGCTGTCACTAGCGCTGTCGTCATCCGTTTAGCTCGCCTCTGGCCCGCCTATATCAGATAACCCGATGTGATTGGTGCAGCTCGGCGACAAGGGCATAGTTAATGAGCATCATTACTCGACCCCAGAGTAAACTCGCTGAGCAAATTCAACTTGTGCTCTCGCGAGAACTCTGGATTACCAGGGTACAGCATTCATGTACTCAACTACATAGATGGTTATTATTAGCCCAGTCAGAAGAGTTATAGAAGAGTTAGTGTTTTGTCACAAGTTAGAAAGGCCACCAAAACAACATGGTTTACTGGAATTATTTTATTAGCATAAGCAGTTTCCAAAACAAATCATAATGCAAAATATTAAGTAGGAATAACAAAACCATTTCAAACTACACCATGATGTAAAAAAAGTACAAAACTGAGAATATCGATCCCTGTACATTCTCCTCAGTGCGTCAGAAGTTCTGAAGATCTGCGGGATGTACAAAATTATATCTGAAGAGTCGGTAAGCCAGGAGTTGCCCTCCAGAAATCATCATCAGTAACCCAGAACCTAAAGGAGAGAAGACAGACGTACAGTTATTATATTACATTACGCACACGATGAGTGGCCTGATTTCACTTTAGAGAACAGAAGTTACCGAGAGCAATCCACCAGTGCTCTGTTGAGGGAAAATCAGCCATAACTGAAACAAAAACAACAGACAAAACAGGAAGACAATTAGCCATCATGTGCTTTCAAATATACATTTATAGTGGATATACAAAGTCAAAACTGCTGGTTTTAATACAATGAAACAAAGATAAATCATATCAGAATATCATGATGTTGATTTAGTTGTGCTGATGATTAGTTCATTCTGAACACAGGCACATATGCGATTATAAAGGGGTGTGGACACTTATGCTGTTAGTTTTTATCTTTTTTTTCTCTGAAATCACTCTGAAATTTTTACATCAAATGTGCAAAAGTTCTGAAATGATTGACAGTAGTTGAGAAAAGTGGTGTTGGGCCTAGAAAAATTGACATCATTTTGTAATCATATTGCGTAGTTGTGCTTGGAGTTGGTTGTTTTATTTGTGATAATAACACAATGAAATTGTGCTGACATAATTTTTGGCCATACAAAGAAATTTCGAGCATGCAAAAACAGTGAGTCAACCAAATATTAAAAACTGATTAAGTTTTAATGACTACTGATATATGTCAGCTTTTTGTTTTTCTTTGCAAAGTAAAATAAAACCTGTAGCTTGCAAAAATAATTTTGTAATATATATATTTTTTTAAATCTATTATTTTCCTCATATTTTGATATTTTGGTAGGGTCATTAAAAGCAAATATTCATCATCTTTGGCAACTACTGTAGATCAATATTTGCTGAAAAAAACTCTCAAAGATAATTCAAAGAGATCTGCCTACATTATTATGCCATACAAATAAAGCATTGAGTAGAAATATGTCTGTAGAAGATTTTTTGAGATTTTAATATGCAAATTACACATTTCTGAGCGCTTTATTAAACAGAAATTTGCTGTTGGTGTTTTAGCCTAAAACAACACGCTCGCCAGATTGTTTATCTAAATAGCCCTATGTTGTTAGAAATTACTGTTTACCAGGTTTTAGGTTTTTGGTCATTGGTTTACCATCCCATGCAACAAGAGATTAACACGGTTGCCAAATTGCAAATTGCTTTATGTTACACTTACTCTAGCATCAGCTGTTGTGTAAACAGTAGGGGTGTAACGGTTCACAAAATTCACGGTTCGGTTCGATACACTTGTGTCACGGTTCGGTTCGGTACGTTTCGGTATGTTTCTGATACAGCAAAAAGAAATAAATGCTAGAGAAATTTCCTTAATTTATTTTTTTTTATTCTTTTTTTTTATTATTAAAACTAACATCATAAAGTTTTTTACTTTGAGCAATTCTGGAGCTATAATTGACTCTTCTTAGGAGCATATAAAACAAAACAGCTCCTTGGAAAAAATGAAATGTAATATTGTAGTTATAAACAAAGGTTTATTTTAGTTCAGATTAACATTTGAGGGCAGCAATTGTATTCATAATGTCAAAATAAAACCGACGTAATGTTACTTGAAGGCATTATAGCCTACTGTTCCTGCCAAACTTCCATGGTTGCAGTGAGTGTTACTACAGTAAATCCATGGTGAATGTTGCAGATCTGTGGACACTGGATAGTTCATTCATGGCACAATGTTTCTTCCTGGTTTCCACGTCAGCGCTGTTTGATCCGTTAATAACGGAGAAATGTGAATGTTTCTCACTAGATCTCGCAGGAGTCGCAGCGATGTTATTACTTCTGTGGCGAATTCAAATGCTTTCTTTACTGGATATCTTATTAGCGCTGTGTAGTAACAAGATCCATAGATATCATATAAAGGCTAGATGTCTTAAGGCGGAGTCACTTCCGGCATCACCGGCGGCCATCTTACCACAGGGCTCTGTGAATTAAGGTGAGTGAGCAGCACGCACACAAATCCTCTTATCTTGCTGAAATCTGGACGGATTTACAAACGGTTTGGTTTCTTACAAACGTTATTAACGTGGCTATAATTCTGAATGCTTAAACATTTTGAACATAATTATTCATATGTATGCAGTATAATAGCTACATCTCTGACGTTTATAACAAACCAAACCGTTTGAAAATCGGTAGAAAATTGAGCAAGTTATGGTTATTTAAAAGTACATGCACCATGTTATGAGTGAGCGAACACCCTGTGGTAAGATGGCCGCCGTGTGCAGATGTCGAGCTCCATTGGCCAGCAGCGCGGACGAGACATCTAGCCTTTATATGATATCTATGACAAGATCTGCTCGCGCTGCTTTGGTCCAAACTGATAAACGGTCCGTCAACCACACAATAACAAACAGTTTCGTTCCGCTTGCATTACGTTTGCCATTTGATGTTGGGCAATGTTGTGGTCGCGCTGGCGGATTATGGGCGCGCTTACCACGCGCAACGCGCCTACATTTGAAATAACGAAATTTTGGTCGGCAGGAAAAATGGCCTACATTGGGGGTCGAGGTCTTGATTGTGGCATTTATTTGAGGTTTAGAATCCATTATTCCTGTCATTCTTTTGTCTTATATGAGTTTAATAAAGAGCTCTGTCTCGTATTCTGTCCAAACACACCGCGTCATTACGTCAGGTGACTGTAAATGCGCAAAAACTATTTCCATTGCAGTTTTGCGAAATATTTATTTTTCGAATTGCCTGAAAAACCTCCTCATGCGAGCGTAAAAACTTTTTTGCGATAAATGGGAGTTTTTGTGAAATTGACGAGTTTCCATTGGGCGTATTTTCAATTTGCGCAATTTGTAGGGTAATGGAAACGCGGCTAGTGAGTGTGCTTTAGTGAGGTGTGCAGACTCACAACATGAAGCTGCTACTTCAAGCTTGATTACTCTGACAGTATAGAAATATTTCTTACAGAAATCAAATAGCCACAGGCCAGGGTCACACTTCATTGTATCTGCCTTTGTAAACAAACTTTTTCATTAAGCATTACGTCATTTTCCAGAACAGCAACTCCAGTTCACGGATTAAAATACATAATTCTGTGTATTCACTAATCTAATTCCTTCAGTCGCCACAGTGCAGGTCTCTCACCGTACAGGGAAAAGAGCTGAACGCTGCTTTACAGTCGTCTGAGGCTGACAGTGTGTTGTGTGGGTGAAGATGTTTCTCCACTAATAGATCTCTCAAACTCATCTTGTACTCTGATGAATGCAGCACTGACTGAGACACATTAGCTCTTATATTAGGGATGCTCACACAAAAATCTACATTTTTATCAACATTTTAAGGTCAAAGGCACTAAAGGAGAAAATGGTGACAGTTGCTATCTTTTTACTTCTTTGTTTAAGAATTTATATACTAAGGACTTGCACAAAAATTCTTTACCCACAGACTTCCACTGTAAGGACATTTCTTTAAACATTACATTTTTGCTTGTCTTTTGTTCTTTGTTTATGTTCCCTATCGGTCCTGTCACTCACTTCAGCATTGTGTCGATGTAGTGACACTAGGGGTCGCACTTGGGAGCAGATGAGAATTGAGCTAGATCCTTTAAACGAACAAGTAACAACAGCAGACAGAGTCTTTTTAAAGGCCCCCTGAAATCTAAATTTAAGTTTTTTAGCTTTTAGTATGAATATATTAGCCTTAAGGTGATGAATAAGCTGGTGTGTTCCAAAAACAATGACAAAATTTGCATTTAGGAGATATAAGCATTAAAAACTTACAGTCTCTCACTTCCGCTAAAAAGGATCACAGATTTTTATGACATCACCACTTCTCATCACATCTTCTGTCCAATCAAATGTTCTCTAGAATCTAAAGCTCCGCCCCCTCTGCTATAAACACCACCTGGACAAAGCAACTGTTGACACTTCACGGAGCAATATGTGTTGGAGATGAACTGTTAGTTAAGAATAAAATGGCTATAATTTATTCACTCCCCTACTATTGAATCCAGCGTATCATCAGCGCTCGGATTTGCTACCATAGTGCTGTCAAGTACGACTTGCAGTCTGTGAGGGAAACTAAACGCTATTGGCTGTTTGAAAAGGGGGAGGAGCCATTCAATATGTCTCGCCTTCGCTTCCTGTTTCAGAGGAAATTATATCAACGCATCAAACAAAGCTGCGCGTTCCAGGGCACTTCAGTGGGACTTTAAAGGAACACTTCACCCATTTGCATTAAGCTTTGTATCGTTAGAAACCCTGTCAGATTTTTTAATGGTCGTGCATTATTCCCTCATTTTCCCCCGTGATTTCAGTGTTGCAGTTCCTGCTTATAAATGATGTAAAAATCATAATTCTGCGTCATTCTATGTAAGAAGTCCCATATGTTTGTAGAGGGGTTGAGACTACTCGTTCCTCTTTTTTTCCGGCCGCTCGCGCTACAGACCTATTACAGATCAGTGGGTGGGACTTCACTTGCAGAAACTAAAAGCAATATCCGCCCTCTAAGCTAACAGGCGCTGTGGAGCCAGATGTGAAGTTACGACAATGGCGGAAGGTACCCAATATGATATGGAAGATAGTGAAGCGGCTAAGTGCTTATGATTGGCAGAATCGTTCAGTTTATGATACAAGCGTGAACATTGGCATGAGCATTCTCCATGGGTCACTTGACCAGAAAATTGTCCGAGCCACTTGAAATTTCAAGATGGCGGACATTTTTCAAGATGGCCGACACCTTAGTGGAGCAGTTAAGTGATATAGTGGTTTATTTGGTGATACAAGCATGAAAATTGGCATGAGCAGTCTCTGTGGGTCACTTGACAATAAGCCACCTACAGCTACTTGAAATTTCAAGATGGCGGCCATTTTTCAAGATGGCCACCACCTTAGTGGAGCAAATATACAAGCATGAAAATTGCCATGAGCCTAATTGCTCCACTAAGGTGGTGGCCATCTTGAAAAATCACAAGACTGGAGCCTCAGGTTTAAGGCGCCACTCATGCCTTATCACAAAGAGACAAACTAAAATGACATTTACAAAGTCCAACCCACACAGACCACAGGATGAGCACCCCCTGCTGGCCTCATTAACACCTCTTCCAGCAGCAACCTGGTTTTCCCAGGAGTCTCCCATCCAGGTACTAACCAGGCTCAGCCCTGTTTAGCTTCAGTGGGCAACCCCGTCCTAGGAGGGATTGGTGGTCCACAGGCCGGGGGCGCAGATGGCTGTAGCTAACCTCCTCTCTAGAAATTGGGGTCGGGTGTGGGGGGGGGGGATTGGTAATGTGAAGTCATTGGTGATGATAACTAACCCCTGTTTTTAAATCCAGTGATTGGCGGAGACGGGATATAAGCGCCCTGCAGACCCGGGACAGGGAGAGAGAGATTCATGCTGCACTTATTGTGTTTGGACTGTTTGTTTTGGTGAACGTGCTCGCCACTCTGATTCTACGTCATTTCTATCTATGAACGTTCTACAAACAGATTTATTTCTTAATTAATTGTCAAACTATTTGTTTCTAACTTATTAATTATTAAGTAAAATAAACAATTATAAATATAAATTATATATGTATCGACCATCAGCCACACAAGATATTGCCATCTGCAATATTTGTCGACCACTAGTTAATAATCAAGTTATGCTCATATCAAGTTCTGTTTTTGTTTTGTTTGTTTTGTATCATGTTTATCATTTTAGAATAAAACTGCACGTGTTCACATCCTCGAATCGCCATCAGTGGATTCTCGTTACACTGAGACTAAATTAACTTACTTTCTTACTTTCTGTGGTTGTTGACAGCATTTTACTGCTTGGCTTGTTTTAAACCCATAATATCAGGCATTCAGGTTAACTTGTCAAATTGAATTGACCAAATATGCTTAATCTCAGGTCTCTAATGTGTGTTTAGATGCTCTCACCGGCTACGGTCAGTCCAACGTGCAGCAGTGTGACAGTGATGGCGTAGTCCCACACACATTCCTCCACGATCCACGCGAATATCAGACCGCCCAGAACGTACGTCACCTCTGTGGAAATCACACTCACTGCGCAACAAACACACACACGTCTGAAAGACAACTGCCGACGCAAATGCATGTTTTTTTATGCACAAAACATCAGAACTTCTCTAATCAGAAGGTTGAGATCAGCAAATCAGCACTTCTTCAGTTTCAAAACTTACCAAGATCCAATTTCTGTGTAAAATAAGTGCTAATTTCCGCTATTGGTAATTGGTACCATAACTAAATTGTGTTGTGTCATGTATTGTTGATATACATCAGCATTATATGTGTCATAATTCCTGTCTTATCTCGTTTAGATTGTTTGCCTGTGGATTTAAGCCCTGTGTCTAGTTTCAGTCTTTGTGAGTTCTTCTGTAAGGCAGGGGCAGGGGCTCCACGTGCAGCAGTCTTTATTAGAAAAACTCAAAACTTAAATTCAGGAACAGCACTCTCGGGAACGGGAACAGGACTCTCAGGAACGGGAACAGCACTCTCGGGAACGGGAACAGCACTCTCGGGAACGGGAACAGCACTCTCGGGAACGGGAACAGGACTCTCAGGAACGGGAACAGCACTCTCGGGAACGGGAACAGGACTCTCGGGAACGGGAACAGCACTCTCGGGAACGGGAACAGGAACAGCACTCTCGGGAACGGGAACAGCACTCTCGGGAACGGGAACAGCACTCTCGGGAACAGGAACAGCACTCTCGGGAACGGGAACAGCACTCTCGGGAACGGGAACAGGAACAGCACTCTCGGGAACGGGAACAGCACTCTCGGGGACGGGAACAGCACTCTCGGGAACAGGAACAGCACTCTCGGGAACGGGAACAGCACTCTCGGGAACGGGAACAGCACTCTCGGGAACGGGAACAGCACTCTCGGGAACGGGAACAGCACTCTCGGGGACGGGAACAGCACTCTCGGGAACGGGAACAGCACTCTCGGGAACGGGAACAGCACTCTCGGGAACGGGAACAGCACTCTCGGGAACGGGAACAGCACTCTCGGGAACGGGAACAGCACTCTCGGGAACGGGAACAGCACTCTCGGGAACGGGAACAGGAACAGCACTCTCGGGAACGGGAACAGCACTCTCGGGAACGGGAACGGGAACAGCACTCTCGGGAACGGAACAGGACTCTCAGGAACGGAACAGGACTCTCGGGAAACGGAACAGCACTCTCGGGAACAGGAACAGCACTCTCGGGAACAGGAACAGCACTCTCGGGAACAGGAACAGCGCTCCCGGGAACGGGAACAGCGCTCTCGGGAACGGGAACAGCACTCTCGAGAACGGGAACAGCACTCTCGGGAACGGCACTCTCGGGAACGGGAACGGCACTCTCGGGAACGGGAACGACACTCTCGGGAACGGGAACAGCACTCTCGGGAACAGGAACAGCACTCTCGAGAACGGGAACAGCACTCTCAGGAACAGCACTCTCGGGAACAGCGGGAACAGCCAAAATACAACGTTAAGAACTCACAAAAACAAACTAGACACAGGGCTTAAATACACAGGCAAACAAGCTAAACAAGATAAGGGGGCGTGGCTAATTAGAAACACCTGGGGAGACTAAAAGACAAGAAAAACTACAAAGGACTACAAAACATGGCACAGGACAGGAAATGACAAAAAGTCCACACAAGACAAGGGGAACACAAGACAGGAATTATGACAATATGTAACTCTCAGCATCTGCCTTCCCTTAGGTCATTCTGACCCGAAACTTATTTATTTATTTATTTATTTAAATCTGAGGGGTCCAATACCTTAGGACTTGTATCACACTTGAACCATGAATACACACAAAATGTTTTACTGGATTTGAGGAGTTTATGTGGTTTTAATAAAAAAAGAAACAAAACCTTTCCTCGCAGGTCAATTCGACCCCCTTAGGAATGAATGGAATGCGAGGAATGCTTCAGCATTCACAGAAAAAACTAAAAATGCTCCAAATTCAAACTAAAGATGCTAAAACTTTATTTAAAGTTATTTTAAGTTATTTAATAATGTCTACAAGTGTATCCGAATGCACAAAAAAAGAAATTCAAGGACTGACTTTAGGACCCAGAGGAACAGCTCATTTGCTCCATATAGAGCTACAAGGCCATCTAGTGGCAAGAGTCATGAAATATATTTTTTTTCCACAAGAGGGCGGCAAAGACACCAGAAGTGACCCAATGTGACATATTTAGAGCTGATCTGAGCTGGTTTATGCATGTTTTGAAAAGTTTATTTGAATTTAAAGGAGAAGTTCACTTTCAAAAAAACTTTTGCTGATAATTTACTCACCCCCATGTCATCCAAGATGTCCATGTCTTTCTTTCTTCAGTCGCAAAGAAATTAAGGTTTTTGATGAAAACATTCCAGGATTTCCCCCCATGTAATGGATTCTATTGGGACCCAAACGGTAGAAGGTCCAAATGACAGTTTCAGTGCAGCTTCAAAGGGCTTTAAACGATACCAGACGATGAATAAGGGTCTTATCTAGCGAAACGATCGGTCATTTCCAAAATAAATAAAAAAAGTTTAAGTTTTATAAGCACAAACGCTCGCCTTGCTCTGTTCTGTGATGCGCGTTGAAGACGTCACGTAATACGCAATTACGTTGAAAAGGTCACGCTTGACGTGTTTACAAATGTGCGGAAGGAGGACCATATACACATTTTCAAATGTATTTGTGTCAGTTTATCGTTTAAAATGCCCATTTCGTGTGCGTATCCTGGGTGTTTTAATATTAAAAAGCCAAAAAGAACATTTTCTTCAGGACAGAAATTTTTCAAGCGTGACCTTTTCAACGTAATTGCGTATTACGTGACGTCACGAACGCGCATCACAGAACAGAGCAAGGCGAACATTTGTGCTTATAAAACTTAAACTTTTTTATTTATTTTGTAAATGACCGATCGTTTCGCTAGATAAGACCCTTATTCATCGTCTGGTATCGTTTAAAGCCCTTTGAAGCTGCACTGAAACTGTCATTTGGACCTTCTACCGTTTGGGTCCCAATAGAATCCATTACATGGGGGGAAATCCTGGAATGTTTTCATCAAAAACCTTAATTTCTTTGCGACTGAAGAAAGAAAGACATGGACATCTTGGATGACATGGGGGTGAGTAAATTATCAGCAAAAGTTTTTTTGAAAGTGAACTTCTCCTTTAAGTGAAAAGAATTTGAGGGATGTGCTTGAATATATTATTTATTAATATAAATAATAAATATAATAATAATAATAATAATAATAATAATAATAATAATAATATATATATATATATATATATATATATATATATATATATATATATATATATATATATATATATATATATATTATACACACAGTGAGGAAAATAAGTATTTGAACACCCTGCTATTTTGCAAGTTCTCCCACGTGGAAATCATGGAGGGGTCTGAAATTGTCATCGTAGGTGCATGTCCACTGTGAAAAACATAATCTAAAAAAAAAAAATCCAGAAATCACAATGTATGATTTTTTAACTATTTATTTGTATGATACAGCTGCAAATAAGTATTTGACCACCTGAGAAAATCAATGTTAATATTTGGTACAGTAGCCTTTGTTTGCAATTACAGAGGTCAAACGTTTCCTGTAGTTTTTCACCAGGTTTGCACACACTGCAGGAGGGATTTTGGCCCACTCCTCCACACAGATCTTCTCTAGATCAGTCAGGTTTCTGGGCTGTCGCTGAGAAACACGGAGTTTGAGCTCCCTCCAAAGATTCTCTATTGGGTTTAGGTCTGGAGACTGGCTAGGCCACGCCAGAACCTTGATATGCTTCTTACAGAGCCACTCCTTGGTTATCCTGGCTGTGTGCTTCGGGTCATTGTCATGTTGGAAGACCCAGCCTCGACCCATCTTCAATGCTCTAACTGAGGGAAGGAGGTTGTTCCCCAAAATCTCGCAATACATGGCCCCGGTCATCCTCTCCTTAATACAGTGCAGTCGCCCTGTCCCATGTGCAGAAAAACACCCCCAAAGCATGATGCTACCACCCCCATGCTTCACAGTAGGGATGGTGTTCTTGGGATGGTACTCATCATTCTTCTTCCTCCAAACACGTTTAGTGGAATTATGACCAAAAAGTTCTATTTTGGTCTCATCTGACCACATGACTTTCTCCCATGACTCCTCTGGATCATCCAAATGGTCATTGGCAAACTTAAGACGGGCCTTGACATGTGCTGGTTTAAGCAGGGGAACCTTCCGTGCCATGCATGATTTCAAACCATGACGTCTTAGTGTATCACCAACATTAACCTTGGAAACGGTGGTCCCAGCTCTTTTCAGGTCATTGACCAGCTCCTCCCGTGTAGTTCTGGGCTGATTTCTCACCTTTCTTAGGATCATTGAGACCCCACGAGGTGAGATCTTGCATGGAGCCCCAGTCCGAGGGAGATTGACAGTCATGTTTAGCTTCTTCCATTTTCTAATGATTGCTCCAACAGTGGACCTTTTTTCACCAAGCTGCTTGGCAATTTCCCCGTAGCCCTTTCCAGCCTTGTGGAGGTGTACAATTTTGTCTCTAGTGTCTTTGGACAGCTCTTTGGTCTTGGCCATGTTAGTAGTTGGATTCTTACTGATTGTATGGGGTGGACAGGTGTCTTTATGCAGCTAACGACCTCAAACAGGTGCATCTAATTTAGGATAATAAATGGAGTGGAGGTGGACATTTTAAAGGCAGACTAACAGGTCTTTGAGGGTCAGAATTCTAGCTGATAGACAGGTGTTCAAATACTTATTTGCAGCTGTATCATACAAATAAATAGTTAAAAAAATCATACATTGTGATTTCTGGATTTTTTTTTTTTAGATTATGTCTCTCACAGTGGACATGCACCTACGATGACAATTTCAGACCCCTCCATGATTTCCAAGCCGGAGGAATTGTAAAATAGCAGGGTGTTCAAATTCTTATTTTCCTCACTGTATATATATATATATATATATATATATATATATATATATATATATATATATATATATATATATATATATACCCAAAAACAATTTTTTTAAATAGAAAAAAAAATATTATAAAAATGAAATGATATGACCTTTCTGGACAAAAAAAATAGGTATAATTTTAGGGCTTCAGGTCATTTTGACCCGCGAGGGAAGGATCTGTTACAGAATGAGAGGATGAGGGTTAAACAGCCCTCAACTGCAGATCATAATGCAAAGTTTGTGTGACTCAAGTGTCAGTCTTGAGCCAGTGTTCAGTCAACTACAACTTTACACAACATAAAGTATCCACTGTATCCTTGAACCAAGCCTACCTAAATATTTTGGACTTTGCCATGATGGTTGAGTGGTGTAGTCGAAAGGCGCTAACAAGCTGTCAACCTCGTCGACCCTGATTACAACAAACAAACAAACAAACAAACAAACAAACAAACCAACAAATAAACACCAACCAAAAAAACAACAACAACAAATGGATAAGGAGAGTAGAATCCAATGATGGATTCTAATTTTGCATCACAAAATTCAGGAGACTGGGGCCTCTTTTATAAAGACGTGTGTGGAATGATCCTAAATGTGAACATACAGCAACTTACAAAATGTTTTTTTGAAATGTCCATATGCACAAAAATAATAAATCCACAGAATACCCACAAATATGGTACAAACTTTATGGATTATTTTTATTATTGTTGGTTGGTACGTATGGACTGAGGAACAAATCAGGATTTATAAAGGCAGAAACTGTCAGATGCATAAGAACATTTTCACGTCAGTTTCTGCCTTTATAAATCCTGATTTGTTCCTCATCATTTTGGATGAAGTCCAAGGAATGTAGGATCAAATCCGATCGTACATGCATTTTAGAAACGAGGCCCCGGACTTTTAGAAGGAAATGTTCTATATGGAACCATAAAGGGTTCCGTCAGGCACTTCACAAACCTTTTAAGGGTTCTATACAGAACCCCACGGAACCTTTCATTCCACGAGAGTGCAGATGTCACATCACATAGTGACCCGACACATGTTTCTCGCACAACACTAACAAAAAAAACGTCTAAACCTTTAAATGTTTTAAATATAACATGAACCATAGCACAGGCCTAACAATATGTTCATTAATAACATGATGTTCATGGGTTGAATAGGAGAACTGGCCATTTTGTGAATGCATAAAGAACAGCAGCAGTGATTTACATGAAACAATCTCTGGGACTAATATCACAGAGTGCTAAGATCCACTGACGTAGACTGTTTTTTTTCTCTATACAGGAAGTCAGAAGAACACCACATAAATAGCAGACACACAGAGAGAGAGAGAGAGTGTGTGTGTGTGTGAGAGAGAGAGAGAGAGAGAGGAAGTGCCGCTCAGTGTGGAGAATCTCACCTGAGAATGCCGATGAGAAGACTGACCACAATATAGTAGATCGAGTAGAAGCACACCATACACATCAGCAGGTTTTCAAGAACAGCCTGACAATAAACACACAACACAGTTGTTTGACTGCTGGGAAATATGTCTACACAAGTTATAGTCGTAGTTTCTAATCAAACATGTTCCATTGTTCATGAGCCTGAATTATTTCCTCAGTAAAACGGTGCCTGTTGTTGTTCAGTCAATCAATCACAGAAGTCGTCTGGAAGTAATGCATATAGACATGTGGCATTAGTAGTAAGTGAACTACGCGACAGTGGATCAAACTTTACCCAGGTGTCCTGGATCTTGCCGTTGATCGGCAGCTGGCCATGGCGTTTGATCAGAGTGGTCCCACAGCACCGGCAACAGTAGTCCAACAACATGAATGGCCGGCGATTCTTTGATGGACGCTAGCAGTAGCACAACTCTGAATCTGCGCATCTGTCATGGCTGCTCTTAATAAGATTAGCAACACTCCCGTAAATCTGTTGAGGATAAAGCCCACCGACAGGCCTGGTCTACGCTAACTAATTACACACACACACTAAAAATACCCCCTTATTCAGTAAGGACGAGCTAGAGTACCTCACATTAGCTCACCTGCTAACAATACTTCTGTTCTAGCATTGCTAACTTGTGAACACATTTTAGAAATGGTGCAGATTTCAGAAACAATGTAGGTCTACTCCACAATGACACACACAATCAAGGCCTACTTACTTAGGAAGTAACCTTAGGAAGCACCTTTCTGGATCGATTTGAAAGCAAGCAAGCAACTTTATTTATATAGCACATTTTCAAACAACAGACGTGCCCAAAAGTGCTTTACAAAAATGAAAACATTAAAATCATATAACAAAGCAAACATAACTTATTCGAAAGCTAAAGAAAATAAATACGTTTTTAAATAATACTTAAAAAGGGAACATTGTGATTAAATTTGATTAAATAATAAAAGAAATTCTAATGGCATGCGCTCAAACTAAAGTATACCAAATGTATTTTCTGTTTATTCCTATGTTCACTTAATCATGATAGCCTACTTTGATTAAAAAAAATAAAATAAAAAAAACTAATTTTCTGATAATTAAAAACTTTTGATTTTAATATATCATCCAATATATATGGCAAAAAGGAGCATGTTTGGCTTCTCCAGTAAAGCCAGTGAAGAACGTTCTCAGTGCTGCACATACAGTGGCTTTCTAGAAACATCTACATAGATAAGGGAGGTTCTGCCGCACAGAGCCCAGACCCGAGTCCCACTGAACACCTTTATGATGAATGTGAACGCTGACTGTAAGCCAGGCCTCACTAATGCTCTGATTGCAAACACACTGCAAAAGCCTGGAGCTTCTCCTCAGCAAATAAAGGCTGTCCTGCAGAGCTCAACACACCTGCAAACTACATTTTTCCCTATACTACATTACTCCACTAATATAGTCCACTTGAAGGAGTGAATGAAAACTAGTGATTGAATTCAGACACTGAGTGTGGAGGAAGGGTTGCCACTTTTGCATCATTTGTGCTGTTTAATAATCATTTGAATCGTAGGAAACTGGCAGCTCCAGTCGTAATGAACAGATTTATCCTGAACTCTGTCATGGAAACTAGCATATAATACTCGAGAAAGGAATGTATACCATGATATTACGCTGTAGCCACATTGGACCAGCGGTTTGGAGAATGGATGGATGTATGATTCAGCTGCGGCGCCATCTTCTGGTCAGACGCGGGAATACATTCGATGGGTGGCGCTCACAGTGCATTATGGGATTTTCTCTAACCGTTGAGAGTACATCAGTTGTACACTCTTTATTGCAGTGCATTGTGGGATTGAATGAGAGCACTTATGGTTTCCCACACCACTACAAATGGCTGTTCCTTCAAATACGTCCCTATTTAAGGGTAACGGGGGCGATTTCAGACACAGCCGCTGATTAGCTGGTTCAGGTGTGTTTAACTGGGGATGAAGCTGAACTGTGCAGGACACTGGCCTTTTAGGAACAGGATTGGACACCCCTGCCATGGAAGAACCAATTATGGTTCCCCAAAGAACCTTTCAGTGATCAGTTTTTAAAAATAACTATTTTCTTAGCGTGAAGAACATTTAAAGAACCTTTTTCTACTATAAAGAACATTTTGTGGAATGGAAAGATTCTGGTAAAGGTCCTTCATGGAACCATTGATACCAATAAAGAACATTTATTTTTAAGAATGATGGGTAAGGTAATAAACAAAGCAGCTTATAGATGAAGAAATATTTGCTAATAGCGATCAGAGCATCTTACAAGACTAACATAAGAAATGTAATAGAAGAATTGAATCTGTAGAGATACAGTAACAGGTCCAGCACAAGATCACATGAATCCACATCTCTACCTTGAAAATCTGACTCTTTGAACTCTATTTGCAACACAGGCCTACATTTTTCATGTTAGCATTTGACTACTGGAAGTCACAAAATTTAAATTAAAACTAAAACCAAAGCCACCTACTACTGTACATACTGCAACTTCATTCTTGTTTTAATACATTAGCAAACAAAATATTTACATTAGCCTATCTAGTCTAGTCTATCTCTAGTCTAAATGGATTACCAGACAAACAACACAAGGTCTAAACTAGAGTTTGATTAGATCAAGTGTGGATGACAATAGTTAAAGTCTGAGTTACAGTTGGATTGCACTGATAAATAGCAGTTTTAACGGGGACAAATTGCTTAAATCCAGCTCTGGATTACTTAGTCGGGTAACCTAATAGTATGGCTAGTTTATTTTATCACTGTTTGTCATTTACCCCCGTTTCACAGACACGGCTTGAGTCTAAAACGCATGTTTGAGCTTAAAATATATCAGTGTCATTGTTTTGTCTCAAGATGCACACAGTAATGTTTTTTACTAAGGCACGTTTATAAAAGCGGCATAAATGTCCTAGTTTAACCAAAGTCCTGGCTTAATCTAAGACCTGTCTGTGAAACCTTTTAGATATAAAGATAAAATGATTTCATTAAAAGTGTCAGCATCATTTACGTGTGAGAACAGAAGTGTGTGTGTTATGCATATTCCCACCTATTTTAAGACTGGACTATAGTATAGTAGAACATAATTCAATATATTTTAGTTTTGTAGTACATTAATGTACCAAGTGTTGTTCTGAATAGTTCAGTTAATTATTTTTTCTAGTATATTTATTGTTATACAGCTGAATATGGTGTATTTCTTTATGTTAGTAGAACTCAATATTGTTTTAAGTGGTCCATTATAGCCTTGTGTTGTTCTAAACTAAACTTATAGATTAAGTTAGTTCAGGTAAAAAAAAAGGGCTATTTTGTGGTTCTATACAGCACAGTTTAGTAACATAATTCAATATAGTTTAAACAGTACATTATTCATGGAACGTGTTTACTAGTTTCATAACGTTCATAGAACAACTGTAACGTTCCTAACAAAATATAATAACCAGAAAACAATTACAAAGCAGGACGTTTGTTCAGAAATACTGTTTTCATAACTTAACGGGAAGGTTAGCAAAACGTTCTTGTGGTATATTTTCGTTAGCTGTGCTGTTGTTTAGTTAAGTAGGCTATAGGCTACAACAGTAGAGCCAGTGTTTGCTGTTCAGTTCAGTAGTCCAGCAAGTATAGCTAGTTAAATATGTTCACCTACACGACTAGAGCAATGCAGACAGCTATCACACACTGTCACATTTCTCCATCTCCTCTCAATAAAACCACACGCAACACTCCAGAGTTTGATTGTTTGTATTTACTGAGATGTTTATGCGCATTTTGGAAGGGTCGGTCGCGCGCAGGAATATATTCTTAGTAACAAACACAGAAATGGCGATGTTTTACGCCCTCAGAGCACGTCGCTGCGCATTAAAAGCCGCACAGACAGGTTTGAGACGAGCCTGGAGGGTCCGTGAACGTGCGCGATATCGTCGAGATTCGTAAGGATTGTTTCAGCGCAAAACTTTCGTTATTGTCATGATGGGCGAGTGTGAAGCGCGACGGCTGTGCGCATGCGCACTGGAGTCCGCCTGGCCAATTTCTCAGTACTCGTGGGAGAATTTGGGTAAGAAACAGACAAATTAAAACAATCGCACGCTAGGATAAACTGCTTGTGTAGCATTGTATACTGTATAATTAACCGTGTTAGACTTTCGCGGGAGGTTTAATGCGACGGAATAATAATGAAAGTTAGATATAAAGTAGAAAACGCCTGGACGTGTCATCAATAATATGAGCAGCAGGAAGAGAGAGAGAGAGAGAGAGAGGGAGAGAGAGAGAGTATGAAATAAAGAATAACGCTAATGAATGACACTCAAAATAGACGCAGTCGATAGAAAGGATCAAAGTGTGTATTTGTGGCTGATGGCAGGAATAAAGCGTGTATTTATGAGTGTGTGTAGAATAATGCAAAGCAGGAGTGCATTCGCTCCTGTACATGGCAGGAACTGACCGTGCGAAACAAAACATGTCTCGATCAGCTCTGCGATCATCTGCTCAATCATTCACTTTAAATGTCATTGATCAGCAATAATGACGCGATTCGCCAGGCCTGTGTCTTTCAATTATATAGTGAATATAATTCCTGCTCCGCCATTTTGAGAAACTGCCTTTAAAACACATTAAAGAAAAGTGTTTTAATATCTGATACTGCGCCGTCTGTAATGTGTCATCACTGCTCGTCCTCGTCGATATTTGAGGAAAAATAACACCGTCGAGATGAATAATTTCACCTCATTCAGGGTAAACTATTTAATATAATAGAGCTGAATACAAGCAAACGTGTTTAATAGAAAAACACCGGTGCGTCAAAACTCATGTATTTTATTTTAATTTGTTTTTCATTAAAAAAATTACATTTTATTTCTATCATCATCGTCGTCGTCTACAAATTTAATCTAAAAATCATTAGTAAAAAACTGTTATCTGAGTAGATGTCGATTTTGATGTCGTATTGTACTTCACGTTAAAAAAGTAAAGCATTTGCACGGAGATTTTAAATATTCGTTGAGAAAATGAACTTAGTTTATTTATACAACCGAATAAATACCAACTGCAGCAGCGAAAATCATTTCACGTGCAGATACACCACAATTATTCAACTTTGACTTAAAAATTCAATGCTAATCGATGTTAAAATGAATCAAAACACGTGATGCGTACAGAAAATGTTGTAATATGTGACAGTATTGCTAGCATTTCTTTTGATTTCATTGTTGAAAGTTTCCAGTAGCGGCGCGGCTGAGCGACCCCTGTCGGCGGCCGAGGGAACCACACACACACACACACACACACGCTGTAGGCCTCATGCGCCACTCACACACACTCCTGCTAAACTGGCTTTAGTTAGCAGACACACTGTGTGCTCTAAACACTGCCTGTGTGTGTGTGTGTGTGTGTGTGTGTGTGTGTGTGTGTGTGTGTGTGTGTTCATAACCTGTTTATGTGTCCTTCCAGATCAGCTTGCTACTTAAGCTATAGAAACAGTTGTATTGGTTTATGATTGTTCAGGAGTGACTTTTAGGCTAAAGGTTTTGAAGGACAGATAAGAAGACTTCTTCTAATATTTTTTATGATATATATATAGATTATAAATGATAGAGAGCTTACAAATGCATTGTCTACTGTCTAAATGCACAAAAACAATGCAATTCATTAGGTGACAGGTGTTAAACCAGTTCTGGACTAAAATAACATGGTAATTGTTTACATAATTTTTTAACCTTTAAAATAATCACAAGTGTTGGGGGGGGGGGGGGCATGATGGGGACATTTTATGATGGGGACATGATGGGGACATTTTATGCTGATTTAAAATCATACAATCTTACTGATCTCAAAAAAGGCACATACAAGCAAATAGCTACTTAATCAACATTTAGCTTTGGTTTCCTGGAGTAAAAACACACTAAGAGGTGAATTAATGTGCATGTGAATGATTTTCAGTGGTGTATTGTGTAAGTGTGTAAGTGTGGTGTGCTGTTTCAGGTTAGCCGTGTGTGTGCGTGTGATGGAGTCGTCGGGCCCGAGCGCAGCCGCTCCAGAGTTTGATGTGTACGAAGCCATGGACTGGAAGGACGGAGTGGGAACTCTTCCCGGCAGTGAGCTCAAGGTGAGGGAACACACACGCAACCTTAAAACTGCATTCCCAGCATGCAATAGCCGTCATCGCACCATCTAGGTTAACTATAGACCCGATATAGTCCGGCTTTAAGTAGCCAAAATAACCTTGAATTTGGTTACATGTCCATTTTTGCCAAATAACTTGCGAGATGTATGATATTCCATCATGTAAGAAAAGTCAACAGTGATTACAAGGTGTTTGGTTTCATTTCTTCACTCTAATTTCTTTGTATCTAACTGATGACTAGACTATTCTTGAGCTTTGGTTTAGACGTCTATTAAATTCTCACTGACAGCCCAAATTTCTCCTTGTTTTAGCCTAGACGTCTGGGCTGTGTTTGGACGGCTATTAGATGTCTTTAAAACGCAAAATTGCTTGCTGGGTTAAATCCTGTGTGTTAGTTGTGTACATCCAGCAGTGTGTGAGCGTCTCTGCTGTGTGTGTGTGTGTGTGTCAGTTCCGGGTGAATGAGTTTGGGGTCCTGGAGGTCATAACGGACGAGATGGAGGAGGAGAGGGGCAAAAAAGCTCACGCCACCACCACATGGAGCGTCCCCACGGCACAAGAGGGTAAACGCACAATAATACACTCACGTGTGGTGTTCAGTGCCCTTTCCCTAAGACACTTTGCTCCTTGGTTACTGTCTCAAGTTTTACACAGCAACATCCCACGGGAATGAGCTGCAGATTTCACTACATTAAGGATTAGTTCACTTCAATATTAAAATTTCCTGATAATTTACTCACCCTCACGTTATCCAAGATGTTCATGTCTTTCTTTCTTCAGTGGAAAAGAAATGAAGGTTTTTGAGGAAAACGTTCCAGGATTGTTCTCCATATAGTGTCTTCAACGGGTCGAAGGTCCAAATGTGAGTTTCAGTGCAGCTTCAAAGTCTCGACACGATCAGCCGAGGAATAAGAGTCTCATCTAGACAAACCAGCGGCCGTTTTATAAAAAAAATAAACATTTATATACTTTTCAACCACTAATGCTCGTCTTGCACTAGCTGTGATGCGACACACATTACGCAATCACGTTGAAAGGTCACGCGTGTTCTGGTTCAGAAAGGGAGCACAGGACGAAAAACTCCATCACATTTTCTCCTCAAATTTCAAAACCAACCAACATTGTTTTTGTACCTTTTATTTATTTATTCAAACTGTTGTACCCTGATTGGACCCCATTAAAGTCCACTACATGGAGAAAAATCCTGGAATGTTTTCCTCAAAAACCTTAATTTCTTTTCGACTGAAGAAAGAAAGACATGAACATCTTGGATGACGTGGGAGTGAGTAAATTATCAGGAAATTTTAATTCTGAAGTGAACTAATCCTTTAAAGTGGTAAAAATGAATGGATGCAGTTCTCAAGTGGGCTGGAATGAATTGTGAGATTTTAATCTGCCTTAAAGAAATTGCTAAATTACACAGTAATGTGATTAAAAGAATCTGGAAAGAGAAAAGCATCTTTTGACAGTGATTTCAGCTGATCGCGTCAGTGCAGGTGAACAGATTCAACACGTTTGCTATGGCACAGTGAACTCTTGAGTTACCGTCACAATTCAATCACCTGATTCATTACATATATGAAGTGATGTTCAGTTGAAGGTCCATTTCAAGAACAAACATTAAAACCAAAACAGGAACGACTGATCAAGGAAAAACAGGTATGCTTGAGCAATCTGTCCTTTTTAGGGTCGCATCTTGTGACATCACATCCTGTTTTGGTCCATGTTGCGTTCATATTTCGGTCGAACCGCACCAGAGTTCGTTTAGAAGCGGACTGAGACCAATTTTTTTTGTAACGGTCTCGGTCCGCTTGTTTGGTTCGGATGGCAGCGTTAACACTAATTCAAATGAACCGCACTACAGAGCAATCGCACCAGAGTTCGCTTTAATCAAACCAAACCGGCCAAGTGTGAACACACCCTAAAAGTGCAAAATAAAATATAAACTGCACTTTAAAAAGTGCTAACCTGCAAGTGTTACCTTAAAGAACTGATTTAACCCATATAAACTAGGTCTGTTGGGACAAATTAAGGTATTTAGGTTAAATAATATTTTGGACTTAAAACCATTTAGATTCAAGGGGCCCTATCTTGCACCCAGCGCAATTGACTTTGTACACCGACGCATGTATAATTCCAATTTTGCACCCGCGCAAAGCACGCTTTTCCCTCCACAGAAGCACGTCGCTAAACTAGGGAATGAACTTGCGCTCCCTGGGCGGTTCAGCGCAAAAAAGGAGGCGTGTTCCGGCGCAAATGTTCCTTCATGCTATTTTGCAGGTTTAGAAAACAATTGCGCCACTAACCAGGAAAAAATAGTTTAAAGTCAGTGGCGCGTTGCACATGTTATTCATAAGCTATTGTAAGGGTGCATGCTTGGCCATAATCAACGTGTGCACAACGGCACTTTGATTCTCTCATCTACACAGAAGCAGCAGTTTTCATTTTTGCAAATCATACATTATTAGATAGATAGATTGATAGCGTTGCTCTCCTTGGCTGTGAACCGCTCCTGGCGCGCGCCTGGCAAATCCGCCGTTATAATAGGAATCCGCTTTAGAACAAACGCGCCTGCTCTTAAAGGGAATGTGAGATGACGCTCTGATTGGTTTATTTCACGTTACGCCCAAACCACACCTATGAATAATGAAGACCAACCCATTTTAGATTTGCGCCTGGCGCAAGAGTCATTTATCCCGCCGGGAAAATAGCAACAGCGCCAAGACCCGCCCACAAAGTTACTTGCGCTTTGCGCTTTGACACTTGCGTTTCAGATCGTTAAAATAGGGCCCAAGATGTTTTTTTTTCAGTGTATAAGTATGATGTTAAATTCACATAAAGTAAACTTAGAAGTATAAAAATACACAAGTATCAAAATAGTAGTTTACTGAGAGTGTACTTCATAAACCTAGTTACTCACTTACATTAAACTAAAAAGTGAGATAAAGTTTATAAACAAACAGTATACCTGTGAGTTCACTTGTAGTGTAGTTCACATAGTCGCAATAGAAAATAAAAACTTACTTAGTTGTGTACTTAAAGTTTACTGCTGTTACACTTAAAGTACAGTTAAATTTAGTTTTTATAAACTAAAAAGTGGGCCAATTTAGTCCCAAGAAGTAATGAAAATAGTACAATTATACTGCTAGTATGCTGATTATACTTGAACTTTACTTAAGTTGACTTGATGTTTCTCTTTTGTAAGGCTAGTGACATTGATCGCCACTGGAGATGATGTAGAGTTATACATCAAAAACAGTCTTTTTGTAGATAAAGCTTTCTAATTATTCAGTGTTTGCTGAGATTTCTTTCAGAAAATCCTTTAAGAATAACTTATGTGTTGTTTTAAATGATCTATATGGATGAATCCCACAATACTTGCCATGCACATACAAACAAACAGCATGATAGCTTCTAAATCAACATTTAGCTTTGCTTTTCTGGAGTAAAAAAGTTTTTAATGGACTCCTACTAGGGATGCAGGATATATCTGCCACCATATCGGTATCGGCCGATATACGTTCATTTTTAATGTTATCGTTATCGGCCCAATAAGAAAATTTGGCCGATATATTAAAGCTGATAAATAATTGAGTATTTCCTTCAGCTGAGTAAATTCAGATGTTCACTGTTCACCATGATGGCTTTAAATTGCTTGAAATATGATTGGAGTCACTTCAAAAAAAAGGAAAATACAGTTCAGTGCAACATGTGCAGTGCAAATCTGTCATATCGGCTGCATAAAATTATAATGAGAACATCATTATAATCGTGTGCTTGGGACATGGATTTAATGGTGAGACTTTTGTTTTTGTAATCAGGCTCTCAAAAATTATATAAAAATTTGAATTTAGATTTATCGGCCAATATATCGGTTATCGGCTTTTAAATATAAAGAATTATCGGTTATCGGTATCAGCCAAAATTTTCATATCGGTGCATCCCTAAGTTTGGGAATGATTCAAGATTGATTTAACCTTGCCTTTAAAGTTATCCAAACACACCGATTCTCCGTAGACTTTCATCTGAAGAGAGCCCAGGTTTGTCTGAGACCACAGGTGATGATTGGTCAGTAATGTTAGGATCAGTCACTCAGTTAGTGGAATATTGTGATGTGAATGATGTTTAATCTCCCTGAGGATTGTAAATTTTCTCTGTGTTGTCCTGATTTCCCTCAGCTCTGTCTTCGCGGCCGGTCTCACAGGAGGAGGCGTCGTGGGCCCAGCGAGGCCTGGTGTGTGTGCGCTGTAACAGGAAGGGCTCTGTGGTGGACTTCCTGTCTGATGGACTTCACTGCAGCGAGCGCTGTCTGCAGCAGGACCAGCAAGAGTAAGTCAAGCCTCACGATTACTGCGGATCAAACTCATCACTCCACGGACGATAACTATAACCATAAAATATGGTTCTTGAAATCATTATAAATATTAAAGAGTAGCAGAGTCCACAGCACAACTATAACGACACAGAGGAACGATATCGTTTTATTTCAGAATGAGTGTAAACGATAAAAACATTGACAGCCAATCGGAATCCATCCTGCTTTAAAGAGCGCAAGCATTTAAAGTGACAGACAACAAAACTGCAGTGTGCTTATAATAAACGTCTCAGGTTACAACTGTAATCCTTGTTCCCTGAGAAGGGAACGAGACACTTTGGGGGGAACGCTCTTACTGTAACGCATCTGAAGTATGAATGAAACTAATCCAATCCTGATTGGTGCTGCGTCATGACGTAACGGAAGCTACAAAGGGACGCCGGCACACAATAGAGTTAGCTTCTGTGATGAAGCAAGTCGCTCCCAGGCAGGGGGAGTCGTGTGTCGCAGTGTCTCGTTCCCTTCTCAGGGAACAGGGGTTACAGTCGTAACCCGAGACGTTCCCTTTCGAGGGAACTTGCACTGCGTTGATGATGACACTTTGGGGAACGAGTACCCACTATGCCACAACAAGCCCCGCCTGTCCTAGTGTGAAGCTGCGCACAGACACACTTAGGACGAGAGCACTAGAGTGCCTGGGGTAGAAGGAATGTCCAGGCTATAGAATCTGATGAAAGTATGAGGGGTGGCCCATCCTGCTGCATCACACCTGGATTGGGGCCCCTGAGAGGAGGGCTCTAGAGGACGCCATGCCTCTGGTTGAATGAGCCCTCACAGCCCTCAAGGTGAAGGCAAGCTGTGCACCTGATAGGCCATAGAGATAGCCTGAACGATCCAGTTGCTGATGGTCTGTTTGGAAGTGGGAAGCCCCTTCTTGGGCAACCTGAAGCACACCAGCAACTGGTCTGACTTCCGCCATGAAGACCTCTGAACAAAATCTTGAGAGCTCTGACAGGGCAGAGCAAATTAAGTCTTTATTCATCCACCGCCATGTGAGGTGGAGGATGAAAAGCCTGCAGAACCGTAGGCCGTGCCACATTAGATGACACTTTAGGCACATAGCCCGGCCTGGGATGCAAGATGCAAGCAAACTCCAGGCACCCATGAGATATAGAAAGGGCCTGACGATCTCCTACTCTCCTCAGAGAAGTAATGGCTAATAAAAAAGCTACCTTGAGGGAAAGGTTCTTGGCCTCAGCCGACTCTAGAGGTCCGAATGGGGCCTCGACAAGCCCTTCGAGAACCACTGCCAGGTCCCATGTGGGAACTCTGGTTTCCGCAGGTCTCATCCTCCAAGCCCAACGTACGACCAGCTGATGTCTCCCCTGAGGCCCATCACCCAGAGGAGCGTGGAAAGCCACAATGGCAACCACGTACACCTTGAGTGTGGACGGGGTAAGACCAGCCGAGAAGCGATCTTGGAGGAACTCCAGCACTGAAGCCACCAGGCAGTTAACTGGGTCCACCTCACGCTCTCTACACCAAACGGTGAAAACTGTCCATTTTAGGCCGGACGGTTTCCTCATGGAGGGAGCTCTAGAGCAGAGTATGGTCTCGACTACTCCTACTGACAGACCGGCTTCTAGGTACTGTGCCCCCTCAGGGGCCAGACCCACAGTTTCCATAGCTCTGGCCAAGGGTGAAATATTGAGCCCTCTGCCTGTGTCAGCAGGTCTCTCCTGATGGGAATCTCCCATGGAGGACCCTCTAGGAGCGATATTATGTCTGAGAACCATACTCAGGCCGGCCACAACGGAGCTACTAGAAGTAGACTGACCTCGTCGCGACGAACCCTCTCCAGAACTCCCGGGAGCAGAGTGATCGGGGGAAATGCGTACAGACGCAGCCTCGGCCACGTCTGCACCATGGCATCCAACCCCAGCGGGCAGTGTGAACCACAGTGGACAGTGTGTCGTCTCTCAAAGATGCAAACAGATTCACTTCCACTTCGGGGTGGAGTCTACATTCCCCGGGCCTCAGCCCCTGCCTCGACAGGATGTCTGCTCCCTGATTCTGGTCCCCTGGGATGTATGTTGCTCTGAGAGACAACAGTCTCCCCTGAGACCACAGGAGGATCTGATACGCCAGTATGCATAGAGCGCGTGATCTCAGAACCCCCTGATGATTTAGAGAGGACACCCCTGACCATATTGTCTGTTCTGACAAGAACGTGATGACCCTTGAGGTCTGGCAGGAAACTCCTCAGAGCTCAGAAGATCGCCAGCATTTCAAGGCAATTTATGTGTCAAGGGGAATGATGGTCCTGCCATAGACCTCTTGTAAAGCGGCCGTCCATGACCACGCCCCAGCCCGTGAGGGAGACGTCTGTCGAAACTGCTTCCTGGTGACATGACGCTCCCAGCAGGGGACCTTGGGACAGGAACCAAGGTCTCTTCCACATAGATAGGGAACGAAGGCATCTGCGTGTAACCCTGATCATGCTAAACGGGTAAAAACCCTTGGTTCTCAACCACCATTGTAGGGCCCTCATGTGCAGCAGGCCGAACGGAATGACATTGGACGCTGCTGCCATGAGCCCAAACGCTCTCTGAAAATGCTTTACAGTGATGGCTTGGCCTAGCTGGTCACCGTGGCCAGGATGGGCTCGATCCGTGCAGGAGACAATTGTGCCCGCATCGTGACCGAATCCCACACCACTCCCAGGAACGTGGTTCTCTGGGCTGGCACCAACACACTTTTCTTTGTGTTGAGTCTCAACCCCAGGCTCTGGATGTGGGCAAGGATGACATCTTGATGCCGAACTGCCATCTCTTGTGACTGGGCCATAATAAGCCAGTCGTCGATATATTTCAGCACCCTGATACCCTGAAGCCTCAGTGGCGCTAGAGCTGCATCGATGCATTTGGTCAATGTGCGAGGGTACAGAGCTAGGCCGAACGGAAGAACCCGATATTGGAACACTTCGCCCCCGAAAGCGAACCTCTGGAATTTCATGTGAGATGGAAGGATGGATATGTGGAAGTATATGTTCTTCAGATCTATCGTGACAAACCAATCCTTGGATTTGATTTGGCTCACGATGATGAGAATAGTGAGAATCTTGAACCTGAATCTCCTCAGAGACCGATTCTAGTGGCTAGAATTGGATGTAACCCCCCCATCCTTCTTGGGAACTATGAAGTAGCGGCTGTAAAACCCGGACTCCCTGTCCGGCGGAGGAACACTTTCTATAGCCACCTTTGCCAACTGGGAGTTTACTTCTTGTTTCAATACCCGACCCTGCTGTGGGTCGCCTGCTGTCCAAACCACCCCGTTGAAATTCGGTGGGTGGAAATCGAACTATAGCCTGTATAAGGGAACCAGGGATTTCAGGTATAATTCTAGATTTGTTCTCGATCCCCTGAAGCGGCTCTCCGGCAGGGTTCGGTCGAAAACGATTCTCGATGTGCGGATGCGAGCGCTGCCTGGCCGCAAGACTGTGGGGCAGACAGAGCAGACGGAAGTTGGGGGATTTCAGGTGTTGTGTGATATCTCTGCGCCCAAGTAGCAGTGCTTCACCTGTGCTTCACCCCAATATAGTCCCAAGTCAATATCTGCCTAGGAAATCACCTAGTCTTAATCTGCATTGCTATTTGTACTCGTTGTGAATACGCAGGCCACAAGAAGTAATTCGTTTTTTTTATTTTTTTTATTTTTTTATCACTTTTACTCATGACATGCTAGCTGGCAACAAAGGATTCCATTCATTATGCTAAGCTAGCGGTGGTGCTTCCAAACTAAAACAATGCATGCACTGTGACAAAAATGCGTTTGCCCACCTATCTAAATGTAGGAAAGACAGTGAATAAGCCCTATTTCAAAAAACAGTGGAGTGTTCCTTTAATGGTGAGACTTTTGTTTTTGTAATCAGGCTCTCAAAATTATTAACATATTTAGATTTATCGGTCAATATATCCGTTATCAGCTTTCAAATATAAAGAATTATTGGTTATCATATCGGCCAAAATGTTCGGTGCATCCCTAATAAAAACGCATGTGAAACAATATGCAGTATTGTAAATATTTCAAATAGTATAGCATGCTGAATTATAGTCACATGACCTTATTACACTAAGTGGCATTTAGTTGGGTTGGGAATAACAGAGTTATTTAGTGTTTTAGTCTACTTTTGTGTAAAATCAACCTGACGTTTGTCTCTTTGATCAAACAAGTCCAGAAGGAAATTACAGGCAATATGGTTTCTGGAACATTTATTCCTGAAGAAGGAAGGTCAGCTTGAGTGCAGTGCAGTGTTTGGACACACAAGGTTCCCACAGTCATGAAATGTCTAGAAATGTCAGGGAAATTTAGCAACTCTGAAATTGAAGCTTCATTGTTTGTTTTTTTAGGGTAAGAATTACACCAAACATATGTAACACACACTGTTGCATCCCATGAATATAGCCGAGTTAATTGTTATTAAGATATAATAAGTTTAAATGATTCTTAGTGAGGACTTATGGAAGAATTCATACTTGAATTAAGGAGAAATTTTGCTCAGTGATGATGTTCAGTTTTAGTGCTAAATTTACTGAAGAAATTTAGCAAAATTCATGCAAATCAGGCAATGCACAAATTAAAATTAATAGCCAATTTAGTGCTTCTACGGCACAAGACTATCACAATCTAGTGTGCTTAACTGGGTTTTTACAGCATTGCTCAACATCTTCTGTTTCTGATGCGTTGATGTATTGCACATTGATATAGAGCTACGAATGACTCAGTCTCGGAGAATCTTTTAAAATGGATTGAATATGATACACAAATCAGTAATGTTGCACAACTGCTGTATCATTTTCTAGCAAAAGTGTTTATACATTTATAACCGTGAAAGAGTGACATTACAAAGAAAATGTAATTGAAAAATGTCAGCATTACAAAAAATGTTACTAAACATAGATATTCATCACACTTGTGGTAGAGCTGGTGCAACCGTTGGCAGAAATCCTAACACGTAAATACTGTTTTAAGAAAGAGGCCACAGGATGTTGTGTTGGGGTTTTCCGGTCTCTCACATGCTTAACCTGAGAATGAATGCAAAGATATTGAATGAGTGAATCTGTGTGACATAACGCCACATGTGTAATGAAGATGAACATTATACTACAGCACTTCCTCTCTCACACACACACACACACACACACACACACACACACACACACACACACACACACACACACACACACACACACACACACACATATAAACACAAACAAGATGATGGTTATGAGATGGGTAATTATTGACATGAACATTATTTTATACTTGATATCTGCAGGACATGTCTCTGTTCAAATAGTATTTTGTCATTCAAACTAAAGTAGATCAGTCTAGTCAAGTCAGCTTTATTTCTATAGCACTTTTTACAATACAGAGTGTTTGAAAGCAGCTTTACAGAGATAACAGGAAAATAATGCAACAAAGTTTGTTTCCAGAAGAAAATAGCGTCACAGTCCAGCTTAAGTAAGTTCAGTCATGGTTCATTTGTGTTGTAAAAAAGTTATTAATTTAGTTCATTTATATATATATCCGCTCTGGAGAAAACCCTAACCCTAACCCAGTTCAGTTCTCATATAATGGTGTCAGTGCAGGAAGATCAATATTGTTCTTGAATATTACATTAAATGTCCCAACTAAGCAAGCCAAAAAGCCGTAAAAAGCATCTATATATTAAGATGGACAAATGAATAAAGACTCTGTAGTTTTCTCTGAGGCTGCAGTGATGTTGTTGTGGTGCGTCACAGAGCGCTGAAGAGAGACGGCTCCAGGACGAACGGAGAGGTGGTGGTGAGGAAGAGATCCCGTCTGACGGAGAGAAGCGCTGAAGACGTGGACAGCTCCATCGAGGTCCCCGAGGAGGAGGACGACGACTATGTCAGTTTACCTACTGTTACTCTTCTTTTCATCGTCCACTTTCATATCCTTTACAGAGCAGTGACGTGTGGGTCGGACAGAGAGACTGTGGTCACTGTGCTGACATTTTAAAGGCACGACATGTATGATTTTTGGATCAAAATATGCAAAAACCACTAGAGCAGTGTTATATACAGTACTGTGCAAAAGTCATGTTAATACCCCCCCCCCCCCCCAAAAAAAAAGGTTTTAAGTCAGTTATTTATATCTTTTGCTGTAGTGTGTCAGTAGGAAATATCAGTTTACATTTCCAAACATTGTTTTTGCCATTAATTGTAATAATCCAGTGAGATTTGTGTCTGCACAAGGAGTCTGACAACAGCCGGTCTGATCTGATCTCACCATCATCGAGTCCGTCTGTGATTACATGAAGAAACAGAGACAGACTAAATCCAGAAGAACTGCGGGAACGTCTCCGAGACGCTTGAAGAAACCTTCCTGCAAAGCTCCCTGAAGAACGATGCGCAAGTGTACCTGGACAAAAGCCGCTTTAAACGCAAAGGGTCGTTACACCATATATTGATTTAAATTAGTTAATAGAAGTTAAATCATAAATAAATTCAATTTGTGATTTTATTTTTGAAAGCATTCTCACTTTACAGCATTTCAACACGAGTGCCAGTGCTTTTCCCAGTACTGTAGCTTTGCAGGAAGGTTTCTTCAAGCGTCTCGGAGACGTTCCCACAGTTCTTCTGGATTTAGTCTGTCTCAGTTTCTTCAGTTTCTTCATGTAATCACAGACGGACTCGATGATGGAGAGATCAGATCACACCGGCTGTTGTCAGACTCCTTGTGCAGACACAAATCTCACTGGATTATTACAATTAATGGCAAAAAGAATGTTTGGAAATGTAAACTGATATTTCCTACTGACACACTACAGCAAAAGATATAAATAACTGACTTAAAACCATTTTTTTTGGTGGGGGGGGGGATTAACATGCCTAAGACTTTTGCACAGTACTGTATTTTGTTGACTTGTGTACTTACATTATCCCAGATGTTTCCAAGAATGTTGAAATCCAGAGAAATAAGTGTCGCCTATCAATGACATCACACCCGCGTTATCCTTGATTTCTGGTTATATTTTGCGGAAACCATGGAAACACCAAAGACGCTTTAATATATGATATGTTTTATTAGCCAAGGGAACAACTGTATGGATACGTTTATCATTAATCGTTGTTATATATCTCAACACTGTTAGTCTTATTGTTTGAATCGCTTGTTTTCTTGATTTTCCGCGAGTACCATGTTTACCGTGCCTCCGAGAAAAACACTGTCTTGTCAAGTGGCTAACATAACATAGCTTTATTTTTAGTAACAGTAATGCTGCATTTTCTCCACCTTACAATATGTTTTAAAATTAATTGCATGCCATTTAGCAACACAAGCCATCCAGCTTTTATTAATATGAAAAACTACAACCTCTAGTGGTGAAAAACTACATATTGTGCCTTTAACAGTCCCTAAAATAAAACTTCATTATTTTCCACTTGCAGCCTCAAAAAACTTTGAATGTAGTGTATAAAAAAAATTCTATGAAGTTATATAAACAAGTTATCATAATGTTACACATGTAAACCTTTTAAAACACCATTTGTGGTACCTATACTCAATACTGTGTGCAATCAGCTTTAGGCCGATTTCATAATTAATAATGATTTTTTTTTTTTTTCTGGTTTCACAAAAAGAAACAAACTAAATAATTTTCTTCAGAATAACCAGTATTTATTTTTCCCAGAAACAAAAAAAAAAAATTAACCTTAAAACAAGACACCTTTGCTGGTGGAGCTAAAGATAATGCATGCGATATTAGGACTTGTTTTCAGTCTTCAATCTTGTAAAAGTGTTTTCAATCATGAATTAAGGTTCTACCCGTCAGGATTGAATGTAACTCAAACGCAGGGGATAATAGGTGTTTATTAATAAATAACAAAACTAAGATCCACTTTAGGGCAAAGCAGAACAGGACATCGTGAAGAACACATCAAGAATAAATAGGGATGCAAACAAGGATAATTATCAGATAATGATCAATAATTCAGAGAATGGGACACCATACTTGGCTACACGTCACTTTCACTTTCATATGTTTCTTCTGTTAGCGCTGATGAGGAAGCAGATCTGACCCTAGATTCCTGTTTTGATGTGTGTAACAGGAAGAGAAAGAAAGCCGGCGACCGGCGCGCGGGGCTACCAGAGGCCGACGGAAACGCAGAGGAGACGCAGCTCTGCTCAGATACAGTGAGACACACACACACACACACACACACTCACTCCTCCAGGCGACAGTCACATGATCGCCATGATGACACCTGTGGTTGTTTCCCATGATGCAGCGGTCCCGTATGGAGGCAAGAAGAAGGCGTGGTGCTGGGCCTCGTACCTGGAGCAGGAGAGAGCCATCGCCGCCCCCAGTAAACTCTTCAAAGAGGTGAGACGACACACACACACACACACACACGATACGGGCCAGTGTTGTGAAAGGAAATTACCTTTGATTCCACTTTTATACACACTTATATTTAAAAAAGTTAACTTACACCCAGCTTGCAAACATGTTCTAAGAATATTTTGAATGTAAGTTATGAAAACGTTATTGTTCTCTGAACATTCAAAACGTAGAAAGCTTTTTTTTTCTTGGTTTTGCAAAAGTTAAAGGGGTGGTTGATTTATGATTTCACTTTTCTAACTTTAGTTAGTGTGTAATGTTGATGTTTGAGCATAAACAACATCTGCAAAGTTACAACACTCAAAGTTCAAAGCAAAGGGAGATATTTGCTTTTAAAGAAATCGTTTTTTAAGGACTACAACAAACGGCTGGTAGAGACTACACGAGCTTCCTCCCGGGTTAGTGACATCACCAACCCTAGAATTTACATAAACCCCGCCCCCAGAACACTCAACAAAGGGGGTGAGTCCATGTTGAGAAGAGGTGATAGGATTTGCTAACACACAAGCTGTTGTAGCTCCGCCCCCTTTGCCAGGAGCAGCAGCTCATTTGCATTTAAAGGGACACACACAAAACGACACGTTTTTGCTCACCCTCAAAAAGGGACAAATTTACCATGCGATATAAAAATATCTGTGGGGTATTTTGAGCTAAAACTTCACATACACACTCTGGGGACATCAGAGACTTATTTTACATCTTGTGAAAAGGGCATTATACCACCCCTTTAAGGGAACATTTTTATCATTTGGAAATGTTGCTTTTGAATGTTCTCTGAAGCAAGTTATGTTCATGTTAATGTTAGACGAACATCCATCTAAATATTGTTGGAAAACACATTCCATGATTGATGTATAATGTTTTTGTGCTAACATTATGAAAACATCATAAAAGACCAGATTACTTTGATCGAACATTCTAGTAATGTTACTGGAAGAACGTTTGTTCATAATTTAAGTGAACCTCACCAGAACGTTCGCTAAAGTTCTTAGGACGTCCCGTTAGCTGGGCATCTAGCGAAGCACCCGTAAAGGATTGTTGATTAGATGGATTGTATTTTCATGTTCAACTAACATGATGGCAATACTATAAATATGCACTGTTTGTCAATCTTATTTTGTACATGGACTTTAAAGTGGACTTAAACCTCTTTTTAGTTGTGATAGTGTGTCACAGACGGCCCACATCACATTCACACTGGGGTTTTAGAAAGCCAAATAATATTTCATAATAAGTATATTTATTGAACTTGGAACTACAGTAATAAAATGACAATGCTGTCTTGATTCCAACAGTCAAACCCTCGAGCTGTACACTGGCGGAGAACTGCAGGGAGAGCTTTAGGTTTCTGTGAAAACAGGTTTACACATGCTGGACGGTTTATCTATCTGGCTCATACAGTAAATCATTTATTAATTTATTCATTTAGCAGACGCTTTTATCCAAAGCGACTGACAAATGAGAACAATAGAAGCAGTGAAGAAATCAACTAGCTAATCACGAGTGTTTCCTGAAACTGTATTGTTGCAAATTGGTCGTTCATTCACGTTGGCTAATGACGTCACGCACGTGGTGGAGTAATCACTTCTTTTAATGAAACTGTTTGAGATCGAATTAACGCTAGATGTGTTGATATAAATTACAGACATGACATCTGAGGACTATTTCTCATTTTTCTCAGTTATTTTGCTTTATTTCCAGATGCAATCATAGGCTCGTTCTCAGGGCCGGCGCTAGCTATAGGCAGAGGAGGCGATTGCCTAGGGCCTCGGGCTTTGAGGAGGGGCCTCCATAACCGTAACTACCTCTATATATATAGTCCACCAGTCAAGACGGACAGAAATACATTGGATATTGTTGAATTGTCACTCATCTGCAGTTAAACCAATTAATGTTTCCGTTTCAAAGCGGGTGCCGGCTTCTGAAAGTTTGTGTAACGAACGCATCCATCAGGAGCTGCGGAGCAAAAGCCTAAATAGCCACGCAAAGAAGCACAGCTCGTAATGCAGGTGTGTGAGTTGTCGTTATCTATTTTGGAGTGATTGCAATGCATTCTAAATATGAACTTGTACTGTAGATCAACGTAATTTCTGGAAAAATCATTTACCGCTTCATTACGAGTTTAAAAGAGTGCGAGCGTCATTAACGTGCCCAGACGCGACGCTTTGAATTTGCGCGTACAAGGAATAACATCGCGTCAGGAGCTGACTAGTAAAAAAGCTACAAAAGTAAAAGACAAGACGTTTGTATTCAAAGTTAAAAAGCCAACACACTACAGCATTTTTAAATATTTCAAATAAAGGATCTCATATCTATAGGTCTATCTTCTAAATTCTGCTGATGAGTTAAAAAAAAAAAATTCTGCTTAGTAGCGATCATGTCTTTCTCTTCCACTTGATTTGTGTATAGCATATTTAAGGTAACAATGCAATACATAATATCATAATATCTGCAGTCAGTATTGATTAAATGAGAGGGAAAAATCCTGCCCATACCGCAGCTATGAAAAAAATGATAAAAGCACTTATGTTCATCTACTGAAGTGGTATTCTGGAACTGTGAATAAATTTAATAAAACCGCAAAATAACAACAACAACAACATTAAACATCTTCATAAAGCAAAAAAGAGATTACCTTAGATAAAGTTTGATTAATATGTACATACAGTACCGGTAAAAAGTCTGGACCCATTACTATTTTTAATGTTTAAAGTCTCATATTATGCTCTACAAGCCTGCATTTATTTGATCAAAAATACAGAAAACAAAAAACAAAAACAGGAATATTCAGCAAGGATGTGTTAAATATATAAAAAGTGATAGTGAAGACTTTTTTAAAACAACTTTTTAATAATCAAAAAATCCTGAAAAGAAGCATCACAGGTTATAAAATAAATATTAAGCACAATTTCTAACATTTGATAATAAATCAGAATATTAAAGTTTTCTGAAGGATCACGTGACACTGAATTCAGCTTTGCATCACAGAAATATATTTTAAAGTATAGTCAAATAGAAAACCATTATTTAATAATATTTCACTATATTATTTTTCTGTATTTTTGATCAAATAAATCCAGGCTTGATGAGCATAAGAGACTTCTTTCAAAAACATTAAAAATAGTAATTTGTCCAAACTTATGTACTGTATAAGTAAAAATATACTAAATTTAAAATAAAAATGTTGTATAAATATAAAGGTTAGGATTCATATTTGTTTCAAGTGTTTTTTTATTGGGGGTGGGAGGCCTCCAACATGAATTTTGCCTAGGGCCTCCTAATGTCTAGAACCGGCCCTGCTCGTTCTTACACTAGAGCTCGTTCACACATGCGCACTCTTCAAAAACGACTCTTTAAATCTCTTGACAAACTAAAAGTCGTAAATGACATTTGTATGTATTCTAAATAAAAGACACAGGTTGTACTGAATGTCAGCTTGCTTATTTTGCTCAAGATTAGGATTTATTCCACATGTCATGCAAACTAGAAACTCTTCTTCTAACCACAGGTCGAGAGCTGTCGTCCCAAACACACAACTCTGCGATGCTGTTTGCGAATGTTCGTTAGAACGATGGTTTCGGGAAACACAGACTCGTTGAACTGCTGATAACGACGGAACTTGCGAACATAGTTGGCTAACGATGCTTTTGGGAAACGCACCCCAGGTTGAGTTAGATCATTCCTCCAGCAGGAACAGTCCAGGTGAAGGTCCGAGAAAGAGATTTAGTGCCTCTTTAAGATGATGCACCACAAGACGACGTTCGCTTGCAGAGCGCAAGTTTCTGGATGGCACATAAGCAGAGCCCGTCTACGGAGAGCCTGGCCACGTCCTATTGTACCGAATTGTGGTTATAGTTCCACCAGAGCTCCACTGGGGGCGATCGCCCATGAGTGCAGAATGAATGGGAGTCTATGGAGCTAGACTGCTAAATTTGTCTCTTTCACCCGATTGCCGTTGAGAAATCTCAGATTCGATTGTAGGTTTTGCAAGTTCAACATGGGTTATAGGTCGAAAGTTGAATGAATGAGTACTTATGTCCTTTCGATTTCTTACAGGTTGAGTTGTTGTTGCCCATAACACGCTAGCATTCTGCTAATGAACGCTGATTGGTCAGTGAAGGACTGATTACGACCAGAGATACCGCTTGATGGCATCGTATGTGTGTGTATTTTCTTTTAAAACAACAAAACAAAAACTCGTCTAGCATGTGTATTTCCCTGTGTCAGCTGTGTTGTGTGTTTGCCTGTGTCAGCTGTGTTGTGTGTTTGCCTGTGTCAGCTGTGTTGTGTGTTTCCTTGTGTCAGCTGTGTTGTGTGTTTGCCTGTGTCAGCTGTGTTGTGTGTTTACCTGTGTCAGCTGTGTTGTGTGTTTCCCTGTGTCAGCTGTGTTGTGTGTTTGCCTGTGTCAGCTGTGTTGTGTGTTTGCCTGTGTCAGCTCTGTTGTGTGTTTGCCTGTGTCAGCTGTGTTGTGTGTTTCCCTGTGTCAGCTGTGTTGTGTGTTTACCTGTGTCAGCTGTGTTGTGTGTTTGCCTGTGTCAGCTGTGTTGTGTGTTTGCCTGTGTCAGCTGTGTTGTGTGTTTACCTGTGTCAGCTGTGTTGTGTGTTTGCCTGTGTCAGCTGTGTTGTGTGTTTGCCTGTGTCAGCTGTGTTGTGTGTTTACCTGTGTCAGCTGTGTTGTGTGTTTACCTGTGTCAGCTGTGTTGTGTGTTTACCTGTGTCAGCTGTGTTGTGTGTTTGCCTGTGTCAGCTGTGTTGTGTGTTTGCCTGTGTCAGCTGTGTTGTGTGTTTACCTGTGTCAGCTGTGTTGTGTGTTTGCCTGTGTCAGCTGTGTTGTGTGTTTACCTGTGTCAGCTGTGTTGTGTGTTTGCCTGTGTCAGCTGTGTTGTGTGTTTGCCTGTGTCAGCTGTGTTGTGTGTTTGCCTGTGTCAGCTGTGTTGTGTGTTTGCCTGTGTCAGCTGTGTTGTCGATGCCTCGAGAGAAAAGAAAGTGCAGAGCGTGAAAGTGACTGAAGGATTGCCGTAAAGCAGTATCTCTGGTCGTACGATGTGTGTGACGTCATTGACACTTTAAAAGACTTTTTAAAGCAAATAAGTGACTCTAAAAAATCTAACACCCAGCAGTGTGTAATTTCTTTGCATCTCCTTTCGAATACAACATTCAAATTACTAGACAAAAAATTATATCCTGAGAAAAGTGGATTTTGAGGGGTATAGCGCCATAGACCTCCATTCATTCTGCACTCGTCCTGTGAGCGCCCTCATGTGGAGCCAGAGTGGAACTGCACTCGTCCTGTGAGCGCCCTCATGTGGAGCCAGAGTGGAACTGCAACCAGTTCAGAAGCCGGAAGTTTACTGAGAGTGGAGGTTCTCCCCTTATTAGACATTCTCTGACATAAGTCTGAAGTAATGAATTAAGGTAAAAGGGAGCAGAGCCACTGGTTGTTCTGTAGGCAAACGTCAGAGACTTGAATTGGATGCGAGCGGCAACTGTGAGGAGAGGAGTGTCGTGTGCTCTCTTCAGCTCAGTATATCAGTTCATCGTATTGGTTGTTGGCAGTAACATAAAAAAGTTAGGGTTCAGTTTCTTCGTTTTAATAAATGTGCAAAGTTATCACAAATCTTGTTTTTGTTGTCATTTAGGTTATGAAGTGTAGATTAATTTGATCATTTCAGCATATGGCTGTGTGTCCACCAAAGAATTTCCCCCCGAAATGTTTCAGTGTTTTTTGATGGGAGAAAAATGTTTCATGAAAATGTTCAACTTGGGAAAAATGTAGCACTCATGTCTGTCATTTGTTACTCAGCCACCCAATCACAGTGCAGGAGGAGCGGGACAAATCCGAGATTATTGGCAGATATGGGTGTCCGTAGCAAACTTTGATCATGTGTGCCTTGATAACCAATCACGTTACAGCCTTGACGTCATTGAATTTCAGTCGAGTTGTGCGACAGTCAATCATACGTCACGCAATTGTCCGTGACAACTCTTATAAAACAGCATTTTTTCAGTGTAAACTCTAATAATAGATAAATCCAAAACGAATGTTTTAAGAGCTAGCATGTTGAAGATTAGCTGATGGGCTGTCGATTCATTAAATGATGAGCCGTTGTCACACAGAAGTGGTTTATTCAGTGCAGTGAAGCCTCTCCTCCATTGACATCCATTAAAAAGCGTCTTCTGGTCTCCTTGCCTGCGCACCACAGCGTTAGCAGGCGTTGCACACTTTTTTGCTAATCTTGCAGGCTTGACTTCAACAAGTGGCTTTGGGTCAAATACCACATGACCAACCGTCACATATCCTGCTCGTACAACGGCAACAACAAGCACAATGACACAACAAAGCTATTTAAAACAAGAGTCAGAGAAAATCGACACATTTTGACATTCAGAAACAAACTATAGCCTCTTTCACACATACAGTCTAAATTACCAGTAACAGATCATGTGTGAACAGGACCTTTGCAAATATACTGGTAAATTGGTTCTTCGGCAATAGAATTGGAAGTTGTAACATTACCAGTAAATTACCGCTATATGCGCTGTGTGAAGGCGGAATGAAGATTACCGGTATTTTGCACGTACGAGGTCAGCTGATGTAAGAAGTGCTTTGGGCCAATCAGAAGCCGTTGAAAGAGCAACAGGTCTGGGCCATTCATTATATGATGACGGCAGATGATGCGTTTACTCAACACTGTTTACAGATGTCTTCAAACTGGAGTGATAGATTTGTCAACAGCTCAGAGGAACAGTTAGCGATACTGTCACGTATGATCAAATAACTAGCCTTCTTCAGGAGCAAGGCATAGCTTACTATGGCAAGCCATTTTAACATTTAATCCTTAAAACCTACTAGTATCTATTTTCATGCTACTAGTACTTATTTTTTAGATACTAGTACCTATTAAAAAGACACTAATACTTATTAAATTCTAGTGCCTATTAAATTGGTACTAGTACTTATTCATTAGATACTAGTATTTATTATTAGATACTAGTACCTATTAATTAGATACTAGAACTTATTCAATAGATACTAGTACCTATTTATTAGACTCTAGTATCTTTTGTAATTGTTTCTAGTAACTATTCCCTAACCCTAACCCCTAACTATTCTTATCTCACTAGTCACAACTGCTTTTTTACTCGTCTTATGTTATGACTAGTCAGAACGCCCACTGGAGAGTGGAGAGTAAAAATCTTACTAGTAACATTTGGAATAAATACTAGTATCTAATAATACTAGGTACTAGTATCTAATGAATAAGTACTAGTTGCTAATGAATAAGTAGGGGAGCGCGGGGCACAACGTAACGCGGGGCTAGTTGTAACACGCTTGTTTTAAATACTTCCGCACATGCTTGGATGACGAAACTTTGTGTATTTACTAGTTGCCATATCAACACTATATAGAAAAAAAAATTCCGTCAAAATAATTTTTTTTTTGGAAGATATCCATAAACATTTATTAAACCATAGAAAAAGTAAATTTCCTACTTAAGTTAATTTTTCATCTCTATTTTTTGTGTTTATTTAAAATAAGACAAATCTGATATTATTTTAATCTCCAGGATGTTATTTAACAGTTGAGATAGTTCTTTAATGCTGCGCTAACTAGCAGAAGACACTAGCCGGGTTTAAATCCCAGTTGTGCAGGCGGGGGCATGTTGTAACACTGCGTTACAATGTGCCCCTATTAGAAATATGCTATTATATTCTATACTTTTATTAATTTTATTGAGAAAAAGTGAGAAAAAGGTGAATAAAGACTGAGAGTCAATGTTCAGAAATTACTAATTATTTATTTGTTTTGAACTATGTTGTATAGCTGTGTGTTCATGTGTTCGTAGTCAAAACTCAAAAATTAGTTAATATTTAATTATTAAAAATTGCCATTATTTTATATGAAAAAGTTTTTTAATTGTATTTTATTTAGAAAATATTTTAGTTTGTTTTGTTTTGTTTTTTTTATTAGATCAGATAACATTTTAAGCTGTCATATGTTATGTTACAATGTGCCCTATGACATGTTACAATGTACCCCACCTATGGGGCATGTTGTCACATTTCACTTCCATTCTTTCAGGGTATATCAAGAAAAAAGTATATACTGTATTAATAAAACAAAAACACATAATTGTACTAGACATGTGGGAAATTAATGTGGGAAAAAATAAATACTCTGAACCATAAGTAGATTTACACAAACTGAGAAAGTCAAAAAGCGTTACTTTGTGCCCCTCTCTCCCCTACTAGTATATATTTAATAGGTACTAGTATCTAATGACTTAGGCCCCATTTACACTGCATGGTTCAAGTGACCCAATTCCGATTTTTTCCTCTCATGTGGCACAGATCGGATATGACCGGTGAACATGTAAGCAGGAAAAAACCGCATTGATTCCGATTTTCTCAGATCGGATTCAGGCCTCACTCATATGTGGTAATAAATCGGATATGAATCGTATACGTGCATTTGCGTCTGCCATGTAAGCAGATAAATCGGATATTCCCCAGTAAATGCGAGTCGTACGTCATTAAAAAAGGGACGTCAACTCAGGTGGACACCAACTGCGATCACATGACTTATTAATGGTGCGATGGAGGTCGAAGGCTCAACACAGTGGAATATTATTTTCTCCGCCTTACGAGAGCAATGATTTGCTGATTTTTGAAAATAGTGTGTAAAGCAAAACACTGGATAATTAGAGATGCGCGGATGAGCTCCAATGTCACCCGAATCCGCAGCCAAATCAAATCATCCACCCGCCACTCACCCGCACCAATATTTTTGTCTGATTTAAGTATCCGTACCCGATGGTCAAATTATGTATTCGTATGTGTTGTTACTTGTGAGGATAAATGGATGATCATCACCTTCAACAGCGGACTCGAGGCGACGGTTGATGCGCGCATCTCATAATACACTGATGAATGAGCGCTGCTTTTAAATGAACATTTCTTTAAAACTAAATTTATTTGACAGAATTTCATTTTCTTAATGGCATAAACAGGCTTTACTCCCTTGAAACTTAAACTGGAATGGAACATACTCATATTTTAGAGAATGTAGTTAATATTTTCGTTAATAATGATTTATCATATCCACCCGCGACCCACCCGAAATTAATCAGGGGCCGTATTCACAAAGAATTTTAAGGCTAAAAGTAGCTCCTAGCTGGCGAATTTAGGAGCAACTCCTAAAAATAATGGGCGTGTCACTCGTAACTTTAGGACTCCTAATTTTTTTGACTAAGAGTAATTCACGAAGCTTTTTAGCCCTAAAAGTAGCACCTAAGACTGGGACAGCTTAACAGAAGTCGAGAGGACTCCTAACTCACTAAGACCTATTCACAAACCGCTTTTTGTGGCATTTCACGTTGCGATGTTTTGTAATGCGTATGCGGCGGCTACAGGAGCTTCCAATCGCGAGGGAACAATTTTGCATTGTAGGCATAACTAGGGATGCAATAACGCCACCAACAACAACCAAAACTAGGCTACTCATTGCATGTAAACTAATTGTAACGTTTCATTGTGAATCAAATTAAAATGTTCTTCTCTTTGCAAACGTAGGCAGAGGCATATAGTGACAGATTAATTCAATAATGTTGCAAAGATATTGCATCAATCCATATGTTTCATTAGGCTATAGGCTATTTGTTTTGCCTTACTCTTTATTCATTTAGGCTGTTTATTCAGTTATTCATCATCTTCCGTCCTTCACACTACTTGTGTAGCGCACGCATTCTCAGACCTGTCACCTGTCACTCATCATCGTAGGGGAGGAGTTAGGAATCATTCCCGCGTTACAATCATCAGCCAATCAAGGTGGTCACTTCAGTCAAGCTCGTGCATGAGTAATGACGTCATCCATAGCAACGAAGACTCACTCTTAGTTTAGGAGTTGTCATTTTTCTTTACTAAGAGTAGGTCTGAAATAACTTTTTGTGAATAACTTTTAAGAGAAAACTCCTAGCTAAAATCTTTTAGTGCGATTTAGGAGTACTCCTAGTGGTAAGATAAAATGCTTTGTGAATACAGCCCCTGAATGTTATTTTTATTAACCTACTTAACCAACCCGATCTGCGGATTATCCACAGAGCCCCGACCGCGATCCGCGCATCACTATAATAATTTTGTCTGCTTCTGCATCCATTGAATATCAAGCTATTTTACTTCATTTTCCGGGTCGAACGTCTACATTTGGTTGTTTTGGCAGTGTGTAGTGTAAATGCAAATATCGGATACGGGTCACTTTTAAAAGATGATGTAAGCGGGTCGTCAAAAAAATCGGATATAGTCAACAAATCAGAATTGGGCATCAAGACCTGCAGTGTAAATGCAGCCTTAGTACTAGTATTTATTGAATAAATTCTAGTATCTAGTAATAGGTACTAATATCTAAAAAATAAGTACTAGTACCTAATAAATAACTACTAGTATCTAACAAATACGTACTAGTCACAACTGGAATACACACTAGTCAGAACTGAATAGTTGATATCTGAATGACAGATCCCCATAGAAGTCAATGGCAAAAAATTTTAATTTGTTACTAGTAACAAAAGAATAGTTACTAGTCACTATCGAAATAGGCACTAGTACCTAAAGAATAAGCACTAGAATCTAACAAATAGGCACTAGTAGCTAATGAATAAGTACTAGTACTTAATGGAATAGATACTAGTATCTAAAAAAATAAGTACTAGTAGCATGAAAATAGATACTTGTAGGTTTTAAGGATTAAATGTTAAAACGGCTTGCCATAAACTTACTGTTAATGACATCATCACAGATTTTATGGGTGTTTTGGAGCTGATGTGTGATGGTCTGTTACCGGTAAAGAGCCCGAACGCGGTTACTTGTGTGAACAGCACACACACAACTTTAGACTGTGCGATCTCTGTGTTCGATCTGCATCATCGCTGTCTGTCTTTAAATCTAAGTTAAAAACTCATTTTTTTGATTTGGCATATAATCAGTGAGGAAGTTATATTGCATTGTGTTTTTATTAATTATATTGTATTGTCTTATTGTTATGTTTTTATTGTGCAGCACATTGGTCAAACTAGGTTGTGATTAATTGTGCTTTACAAATAAAATTGACAATTTTGACATTTTTGAATTGACCGGTAATAGTTGTTCTGTTAATTTTACGGTAATTTACTGGGATTGCTGTGTGAAAGGGGCTTATGACGCGCCTGACGCTGGGTGTTTTCAGGAGAGTGCCAGGCATGTGATTACAAACACACACGGCCTAATGCTGCAACATCACAACATGTGAACATTTTTTTTATATTTTCTGAATGCACTGAACCAGAATTACCAGTCATCTGTATTAGTGAGCATTTGTATGCTGGTGCATCTCTAGCTGTGCAAGGAGTGTGTGACTGGACTCTCTCTGTGTGTGTGTGTGTGTGTGTGTGTGTGTGCAGTATCAGTCATTTCCGCAGTGTAAGAACGGCTTCAGGGTTGGCATGAGGCTGGAGGGCATCGACCCCGAACACCCGTCCATGTACTGCGTCCTCACCATCGCGGAGGTAACAACACTACTCTAATAGCAGATGCAGAAAGAGGAACATGATGTTCTACTTTTCACAGAATTTTTGCATTTCTGCAGGTGTTGGGACATCGAATCAGACTGCATTTTGAGAAATATTCGGACTGCTATGACTTTTGGGTGAACTCCAACTCTCCCGACATCCACCCTGCGGGATGGTGTGAGAAAACCGGACACAAGTTGCATCCACCTAAAGGCAAGAGACACCAGAAACTCACAGAATACACAATAAGACACGGAGACCGAGCAGACAGAGCAGGTTATTATGATAGAAAAAAATCTCAGCTCTCAGATTCTGTCAATTTTATTATGAAATTCAAACAATAAATGCCGTTTTGGCGCTTGTAAATGTGACGTGACAGACCCCTAGCGGCACGTGACCCGATCATCTCTAGCTGATAGTAAATAAACACGAACACTGTTGAAAGATACAGTACAACTTACCGAAATGTATATTCCTCATACATGATTACATTAACTAATGTTAACAAATACAACCTTTGATTTTAATAATGTATTAATAAATGTTGAAATGAACATTAACAAATATTAATAAATGCTGTATACGTGCAGTTCATTATTAGTTCATGTTAACTAATGAACCTTATTGTAAAGTGTTACTAAAAAAATGTAGTGCATTGTCTTGTTCTTGAAGAAACTCTTTAATAATGAACGTGTGTGTCGTAGATGTTGTGATGTGTGTGTTGACTTGGACTGCAGCAGTGTGTGTGTTGTTCCTCACATGGCCTGTGTTTGTGTGTCTCTGTAGGGATGAAGGATGAAGAGTTCAGCTGGTCCTCCTTCATCAAACTAAACAAAATACAGACGGCACCCAAAGCCCTCTTCCAGAACCAGAACATGGTGAGTGTGTGTGTGTGTGTGTGTGTGTGTGTGTGTGTGTGTGTGTGTGTGTGTCTCATTTCCACTAGATGGCACTGTTTCACTTCATTTAATAAAGCACTTACACTAGACCAAGACACTGTCATCCTCAGCACATTTACCTTACACTACACTACGCTACACACTTCACTTATATTATTATAATATGCTTGATTTTAACATCTGGATTTGACTGGATCATGACATGCTCCAGATACAGTCCAAAATTTATTCAGACAATATTTCTCACATTATCACAGTTTATTTGCAATAGTTTAGAAAGTGGTAATAAAATATGACAAGAAATATATTTCACTGTGTTCAGTGTGTGGTGTTTAAAGGTCACTTTAGCAATTAAAGAAAACACACTTCAGCAAAACATGATCAGGTCAAAGTGTCCGAATCATTTTGGTCCCAAATTATTATAAATTTTACTGGTATTCACTGTATGAAGAATTTTTGTGTATAATATGTCACAGTTTACTTTATTTTGCTCTCCTCACTTTCATAAATGAACTATAGTGTCCTGCACACACTAGTGAAACAATATCAGAAACTATATCTGGTGTCTGAATATGTTTGGTGTGAGTGTATGATTGGATGTGTGTGTTGTGTTTCTCAGACGGTGACGCCGTCGGGGTTCAGGATTGGGATGAAGTTGGAGGCGATCGATAAGAAGAACCCCTCGTTCATCTGTGTCGCCACGGTCTCCGACATGGTGGACAGCCGCTTCCTGGTGCACTTCGACAACTGGGATGAAGGCTATGACTACTGGTAAACTCACAGCTCTGTGTCTCTGAGTTATGTTGCTGCTGTGTCCCTTCCCGAAAGTTTTTTTTTCCTTCTGTTTTTTAATTTTATGACAATTATTTTTTTAAAATCAAAACATGCACTAACTTGCTTAAAGCCGTTGCGTATGCATGTGCATGACCACATGAATGTTTAACCCTAATTTTAACCCTAAACCAGTAAGTGTTGTTATAGTAAAGTACTGAGTGATTTTTACTCATTAATCCTAAAGCAGGATATTTTTCCAAACATTCATATTAATGAAATTCTGGTAGTATCATTACATTTTGGCATTTCTCTCAATTTAACCACATAGATCACTCTTTTAAAATATTAATAACCCATGACATTTCTCTTTCATCCTTTGTATTGGATTGTCTTTAAAAGAACCTGATCACTGTAGCTTTTCTCTTCACAAAGTTTGAACTTGTAATATAACGGGGAACATAATGAAACCATGTGGGGCAAAAACAACATGAAAGCATCATATTTAAATTTTAATGAAAGCATCATTTGGGTGGAGTTATTTTTTATTCTATGCAAGTTCTGCACACATACATATTGGCTGAAATTGTGATGAAATAGATGAAACTGAACAGGCATACATCTATCACATGACTGAGTTAATTATATCGGCCGTAAGTCATGAGGACACACATGCAGCACATTCTCATTCTTATCAGTGACCCAGTTATCATTCTGTGTGTGTGTGTGTGTGTGTGTGTGTGTGTGTGTGTGTGTGTGTGTGTGTGTGTGTGTGTGTGTGTGTGTGTGTGTGTGTGTGTGCGTGTGTGTGTGTCAGACCCCTGTATAGAGCAGGCAGAAAGCTTTTAGCTGCTCATGAATTACTCAGGAGAAGAGGACTCTCTCTCTCTCTCTCTCTCTCTCTCTCTCTCTCTCTCTCTCTGTCTGCCGGTCTTCATCTCAGTCACACTATCAGATCTGACAGCTCTGAGACAGTGACAGCACGTCTCCTCACAGCATTACCGTCCCACTACACCTCCCAAACATCGCATACACACATTTGTTTCACTTTATTCAAACACAGTTTGAGTAGTTGAGAAGAATTGGTGTGTGTTTTGGCACATAGTTCTGTTACACCATCTCACCATCAGATGTTGGTGGCCATGTGTGATCTGGATCTTGTTGGATCACTGATTCTCCACGAGCGTCGAGAAAATGTTCATCCTAAATCCTATACTGAAATCTACTGGAAAGCACAAACAGCATTTGAAGACACTAATGCTCATCAGATCACGCTAATGAATAGAAATGGTTTCGTCTAGAGAACTATGAAGTAAACATGTGTAAACATCAATATTTCGCTCTATTTTGATGTATTTTAATCAGTGCTGGGCAGCGAAGTTTGTGTTTACATAATATATGTGTGTGTGTGTACTGTGTATAATTATTTTGTTTATATAAATACACATGCATGTATATATTTAAGAAATATTTGCATGTACATACTGTATATATATATTTATATATTATTTATATATTATATATAAATATTTTATATAGAAATAAAAAAAATCTTAAGTATATACATGCATGTGTGTGTATTTGAAGAGTTCAGATGCAAAAGCCTCTAAGTGCCATCTGACATTTTCTTCTAGAATGATAATTTTTTATAAAGCTTGTATATTTAAGTTCAATAATTTCACTTAAATGGCGATGCAAATTACCTATTAATTGTCATTTAAGTGAAATTACTTCACTTAAATATACAAGCTTTATAAAAATGATCATTCTAGAAGAAAATGTCAGATGGCACTTAGAGGCTTTTGCATCTGAACTCTTCATTTATATATAAAAATAATTCTATAATTACAGTACACACACATATATTATGTAAACACATTAATTGCTGCCCAGCACTAATTTTAATGTGTGTTTCCTGTCCAAAAAAGAAGAAAAGAAGAATTTTTATTTTTTCAAAATGTGCATTTAAAGGGCTCAATTTTAATGAATAAAGAATGTTAATCTTTTTTAAACCGCATGAAATAGAGGATAATGTTTTGTTGCATTAAAATGCATTTGTGCACATCTTGTTTTCTGCAGGTGTGATGCAACCAGTCCTTATATCCATCCGGTCGGCTGGTGTCTGGAGTACGGCAGGACACTCACCACTCCTCCAGGTGATGCAACTCTCTGAGATCAGGCCCACAAATCATCTCAAAAACTACATTTATTTCCCCCCAAATAAACTGAGATTAGAAACACTATTATGCAACTGCTTCAGAAGGACTATAAAGAGCTGGAGGAAGGAAGAAGGAAAGTTCAGCCTCGCTCGCTGTAGTTTCTAATCTCAGAGATGCAAGACGACGTTAGGATGTTGTGCTGGTCTAGATCTTCAGTGCATGTGAAATCCATTCAGCATTAAAATATTAAATTATTCATTTGTAAAACTTCAGTATGAGTGAAAAACGAGTAGAGAGCAACAGCAGAGTTCTGGTGTAGTGCAAGATCCGATCCTCCCAACGCATCTGTAAAACATTGTGAATGATGCAATCGAGTCGCTCTCCTACACTCTCTCACATATTTCGGTAACACTTCACTTGAAGGGGTGTGCATAAGACTGACATGACAGCTTCATAATCATCACATGACACACGTCATGAATATGAAGGAGGTTTTATGCATGTTAATGACAATTATCATAAAGTGTCATTCGCTCAATTATGACATTTTTAATGCAAAGTTTGAGATGTCTTTGTCATGACAACTTGACATAAACCAATACATCATAACCTGTCATAAACATGACATAGCAGATTAATCATCAAACTTAAGAAATTACTTAGCTTTATGGGTTAACATTACATTATATTTCTGACCACTTTTTTTTTTCCAGTGGTACAAATTGAATTTGTCATTAAAATGTCATTAAGTGTTAATACTTTGTCAAATTATTTTATAACTAATACTGAAATACTGGAAAAAAAGTGGTCAGAAATATATTCATGACACAGTTATAATGGCCTCATGACAGCCAGTGTCAAAACCAAATGCATGACGGTTTAATGTAATGTTAACCCATAAAGCTAAGTCGTTTCTTAAGTTTGATGATTAATCTGCTATGTCATGTTTATGACACATTTATGACAGGTTATGATGTATTGGTTTATGTCAAGTTGTTATAACAAAGACATCTCAAACAATGTATTCTTTGCATTAAAAATGGCATAATTGAGCGAATGACGCTTTATGACAATTGTCATTAATATGCATAAAACCTCCTTCATATTCATGTCATGTGATGATTATGAAGCTGTCATGTCAGTCTTATGCACACCCCTTCAAGTAAAGTGTTACCCATATTTCTATATCTTTGAATATTTTGGCATACATTACTACAATAATTGTTGGATTAAACATATTTTCCTATTTGATTATATCATGCTGCATCGTATTTACGACTTCATTTATCAACGACTAAATGAGTTTGCAGCGGTCAGGTGGTGCAAGTCGAAGCTCTCTGAAAATTCTGAGTTTACAAGTTGTAAGTACGAGTTCTACGAGGACATGAATGCTTTTTACAAGTCGCAATCTCGTTAGTAATTCCTGTAAGTCAAGTCAGCTTTATTTGAGAGAACAGTGTATGATTATGATCCAGGAGCATTACAGGTCAGAAGTCAGATTGGATCAGATCATTCAGAATATTATCCAGTTCCATCTTTAGCACTGTCACAGTTATCCCACAGTGCACCATAAAAACCAGTGAGCATTGAGCAATACCAGCAGGCTTTCGTCAGTCTCTCAGTCAGACTGCATGTGTAAGACTTAAAGGATTAGTTCACTATATAATTTACTCACTCCAATGCCATCCAAGATGTTCATGTCTTTCTTTCTTCAGTGGAAAAGAAATTAAGTTTTTTGAGGAAAACATTTCAGGATTTTTCTCCACACAATGGACTTCAGTGGCAACCAGAATTTTAAAGTTCAAATCAATGCCGTTTCAAAGTCTCTGCACGATCCCAGCTGAGGAATGCAGTCTTATCTAGAGAAACAATCTGTCATTTTCTTAAAAAAATAAAAATGTATATACTTTTTAACCACAATTGTTCGTCTTGTGCTGGTCTGCGACGCGCCACGCATTGCGTCATCATGTTGGAAAGATCACGCGTCACGTCATCTTTCTGAGTTATTTGTCTGTGTACTCCGGTTCAGAAAGGAGGGAAGGGCGAAAAACTCATTTTCTCCTCCAACTTCAAAATCGTCCGACATCTTTGTTTTGATTTATTAGGGGCCAAGCACCGAAGGTGTGGAAGCACCTATTGTAATTATTATTATTATTTTTATTTTTTTCGTGACCTTTCCAACGTGAGGACGTAATGCGTGGCGCATCTCAGAGGTGGTACAAGACGGGCATTTGTCGTTAAAAAGTATATATATATATTTTTTTTTTTTAGAAAATGACCGATCATTTC